>CM061534.1:31657108-32143801 GCA_030545055.2 Neoaliturus tenellus | reverse complement strand
AAACTCTAAGGCCTGACCCAGTTTAACAAAGTCAGCATCAAAGATCTTCAAGATATGTTTAAGAGCTTCAAACCCAAAAACTCTGCAGGAATCGACCAGATATCCAACAAAATAATCAGCTATTGTCAAACAGTAATAGTTTCGCCCATATTAAATTATTAACTCCTCCATGGAACAAAATGAAATTCCTGAAGCAGCCAAAAAGAATTAGTTTAAACTAAATTAAAAAAAAGGAGAAAAATCCAAAGCATCAAATTACCAAGCCGTATCAGTGCTGCCCACTTTATCCAAATACATTGAAAAAGCAATCCACAACCAATTAATCAAATATCTAGAAGAGTACTGTCTAATATCAGGCTTTCAACATGGGTTCCGAAAAGGAAAATCAACATCAACAGCCCTGGCCCAAATTTGTCAAGATTAATAAATTGAATTAAAGAAAAAACAAATTTGAACAAAACTTGCTCAGTGTCAAGTTTTATAATTATACGAGGTGGCCCGTGCGCAAATTGCGCATTGTATGATTCTGTATGAGTGAACCTTACCTACCGTACGTGAATATTGATTATGAAGTGACAGAGATCTATTTTTGTTTACTATCTGGCTTTTAAAATTCATCTGAAGGTAATCAGCTGTTAAATTACAATTCATATTAAAGAACTTGCAATAAAAGTTGGTCAAAATTTTAAAGCACCCTCTAGAAATAAATCAAAGGCGAGGGGGGCGAAGCCTGAAACGATATGACCTTTTTAATTACGATTCGTCACTGCGCTATATCCTAAGCTTTAAAATGACACCTCAATCTTAAAAATCGGTTCAGTAGGTCGAGAGAAAAAGGGACGTAACAGACGAAACCCTTATAGAAATAAGAAGATAGAAGATTGTATACACGTTTAAATTTCTACGTGCAATACATATGAAGGGCCAGTAGGGAAAAGCTCAGAAGCTTATAAATAACAGGAATAGGCCTATCAATCTTTCTGCTTGATAAATAAAGTATAGTTTTAGAAAACCTCAGGTCAATCGGTCCAGTAGTCTATGCACATATTCGACTCACAAAGCTTTCATTTTTAAAGATACATACTTTCATTTTTATAGATAGATTGAAAATGTTATTTTAGGAAAATGCTACTCAAAAACCTCTATCGCAAGTTTAAGTTCTTTGTTTACATTTTAAATAATTTTCTCCCAACCCAATATTCTAGAGGAGGAAGTAAAAAAAGACCTATAGAAAAGGGAAGACTGAAGGCGTGCTCTGACATCTCACCCTCACTTAATAAACTTAAATGTAACTTTAAACATTTTGTAAGATTTTACAACATAATTATAGAGCGAAGCTCGGCCCCCGGTACTTGTTTATTATTAGTCATTATTGACCATTGTTATTTAAGTGTCACATACAAATGATAGTACTATTTAACCAGACATTGGATTTAATGTTGATTTTAGATCTTACCTTATGTACTAATCTTTGCTGCGGCAGTACATTGAAAGAATGTAAACTTAAAGTAAATATTACTAACACCATATTATAGAAATAAAAAATAAACAATGTCTCAGGCTAACCTTGTAAACAATCAGCAGTTATTGCAGGATGGGGACAAGAAGTTTCTGGCGGATTAGTTTATGACAAAGCTGTTTTCACCCCACAGGCAAAGTTGGAAACTAATTTAAAACTTCACTAAACGAAAAATATTTTAATCTTAATTTTTATGAATAACTTCGAGTTTTTTAACCCTCTCGTATGTTGGATCTTCAATCCAATGATACATCGTTACAGATGCACTAAAAATGTTGAGTTGAAATGACTGTATGGAAATAATGTTGGTACCAAAAGTGTTTTTTGTACGAAAAGGATTTTTTTTATTCGATACAAGCATAATTTTCTATCTATTAACAGTGGCGTGGTTTCAAAGTTATATTAGGTAACTGGAAGTTAAGTTTTAAAGGAACGTCCTAGTACGTAATTTTCCTAGTTCGTACGTTATGTTTAACTGTCGTTTAAATCTCCTCTTGGGTTATATACACGGTTCTATTACCGAAGTGCTATTGTTGATACCAATATGGCCAGAAACTTATATTTTTTTCGAATACCTTAATAACATTTAGACTATTTCAAAACGTTGTGCCCTGTTTTGTAAGGGAATTCCAAATATACTCGGTATACAAAATGTAGATATTTGATGTTCTGTAAGTAAAATGTGGCATTCTTTCACATTAAATCATTTCCCTCAAATCTCTCACAACCCACAACCCAAATGTAGCAACGTGGAGTAATATGAGCGGGGGGGGGGGAGCAATGCGGTGCAGTTTTGTGTACAGTGGACACAGCAAACACGGTAAACACTCCAGTACCTCTCGTTATTTCAAATACATCTATTTGGAATAGTTTCACATAAAAATCAAAAACCTGTTTATTATAAATGTATAACTTTTGGGCTCAAATATGTTAGACTAGAAAACATACCATACACACATACATTAACTACAGCAAATATTGATTTTTCATAAATGAATTACAATTTTACGGGTATTAATATGATTAGTTACTTTTAATACGTGGAAGTATATATTTGGTATATGAATATCAGATTGATGTTTTCATGTAATTTTATATTTAAACCCAACCAAATAACTCCAAAATAAAAATATTAACTGAGATTTCAACAATATTGAATAAATTTAATGTTACTTAGTACTTTCTTTGAGATTCCAAAGCACCCATCGTGTAAGTTAAATTATTTTGGCTTCACTCTCTGTTGTTGATACTGAGCCCAAAACTCACATAAGCCCCCAAAAAACACGCGGAAGCCGGGAACCGCACACGCCACGTGGGAAAGCTATAAATCCAGCCGCTGCTGACACAACTGTTATAAATCACACAAAAGTTTGCTTAAGGGATTCCGTACATTTAAAAGCGCTTAATTCACCCCAAAAATAAACTGAAATCCTTTGGTCCATTTTTCAACTTTGACTTCTATTTTAAACCATATAACTTTTTCCCATATTCAAAGTTAACGAAATAAGCTGCCACATTAAATCTTAAAGGGTCCCGTCCTGCAGTTCTTCAAATAAGTGATGGTATCCTTCCGGACATAATTATAGATACTCAATTGGACACAAGTCGGGTGATAACTTCAGAAATATATCTAGGCCCTAAGGTCATTAATTACAACCCCAGGACCCCATTGACCGTCTAATGATCAATCAAACGAACTTGACTTACAAGTTTTCCAAGTTACTGAGGACATTTTCGATCCACGTGATACGTTTTTATTAATCATACCCTATTAAAACAGTTTCTCTATTTTATAGTAGACTAGAAGCTAAGATGCCCTTAAGCTTCCATCAAGCACAAAGCTTCTGATAGCGCTAAGGTCGAACCTAGAGAAAGGTTGATATATTGTGTGGAGGGGGGAGAGGGGTGGGGGGGTAATTGTGAATTACTGCGACCCTCGGGTTGTTATTAAATGATTTACTGGACCCCGGACCCTTGATATTATACTAGGCCCAGGTCAAAAGTTTCGTACATTAGTTTTGGTACATTAGTGGCTATGAACAGAGATGTGATAACACTACATGTTAATAACATAAGTGGATTGTTCATATACATTAATATGTTACGAAGGGAGTAGAAGGAGACGAAGAAGAATAATAAATGTTATTATTATTCACTTATGGCTAGGAAAATTATATCAGTTTAGATTTTAATAATAGGTGACCGGAAAAGTAGGTTTGATACGTTTAATATAGTTGATATTTTTTTCTTGTAAGTTAAGTGATAAAAATGCAGTTTGAACATATGGCAGTATTATTTACAGTCTATTTGAATGTATGTAAATGTTTATATCAAATGAAAATTAATATTTTTTGTGAGTCGACAATAGTTTTATACCTCTACTGAACGACTTAATGTCACGTTAGTAATTTGTGGTAAAATTCATAACTTTGTTGAGAAATAAAAAACTGTTTTATTTCTGCCAGCAAAACATTTGACACAACACACGAAGTTTTCATTTATATTTTCCTAGTTTGAAAACATATTTCAATGTAGTAAAGAAAGACTAACTTGTATGTGTCATTTCATGGAAGTGGTTAATTAGTTGACTTAATATTTCGTAGTGCATTGTAGTTTTGAAGGGAATTTAGATTCCAAACCACTAGATTTTATAAAGCTTTATTTTCGAATTAAAAATAAAAATATTTTATTCCTTCCTATCATTTTTTTTTAAACAATAAAAGCTATGCAGGGTGAATTATTGCAAAAATGATTTCAAACGTCTGTTTCCAATCCATGCACATATACACAACTAATCTTATTAATACATGGAGAATAATAATGATGTTTTTAAGTCACCATACATCGTTTCCGAATGTAGTTATGTAGCAATAAATTAAAAAAGGTATTTTTTTAAATAGTGTTTCTGATTTTATCTAATACAAAAATTACAATTAATTGCACACACAAAAAAAAACTCATAATGTCAGAGGTGACATTAAGTAACAAGGAATAAGCTCAGCAGCGTTTAGGTTTCCCCTTTACTTAAATTAACTTTCAGTGACTGCATATTTCTAGAATACCATCACAATCTCATCTGGTTTTCCTCTTGAGTTGTTTCCTTAAGGCTGCGGTCTACCCCTGACGCGCACCCAAATGCAAGGGGTTTTTAGAATCGTGTTATCTTCTGCCAAATGAAGCCTAGAGCTATAAATAAGGTGTCATATTAAAGAAGAATAACGGTACTAGTTTTCGTCTGTTACAATTTTGTAATTAGTTCATTAAAACCAATAGAAAACTTCAGTTAAAAATCGAGAAAAACAGATGATTTTAGACCGGTATAGCTGAAATTAGAAATTTTATTTTAAAATTCTAAAAAGATAGCCGACTAGATCCTTTTTTCTACTTTTAGAAAAAGTTAAGAGCCAATCTCTATCTTAATTGGTTATTTTTAAAACACGATCCCCGTAAACCTCTGCATCTATAAAACTCAAAACAGATAATTTTACACAATTATAACTGAAATTAGAAATTTTATTTGAAAATTCTAAAAAGATAGCCGACGAGATCCTTTTTTGTACTTTTAGAAAAAGTTAAGAGTCAATCTCTATCTTAATTTGTTAATTCTGAAACACGATCCCCGTAAACCTCTGCAGCCATCAAACTCGCCTAGCGCTACGGCCGCGAGGCCGGCATATTCGGCATTGTTGTTGTTTTTGTTTTGGTTGGGGTAGACCGCAGCCTTAATGCAAATTTTTATTGTCCAAAATCGTTTTAATCATACATTTTGTAATATATCGTATGTACTAGATTTTGAAAACATCGTGATAAAACGGAACTATATTTGATGGATTTCTGTGTTTCTCCTGCAACAAGTTTACCGTTTTATGTGACAGTCGATAACTTCACTTTGGTTTATGAAATTGTAGGTGTTGTACCATAGGTAGATTTTTTTGTTAAATTTTCCAATCCTTTGTGGAAAGAGTTATATTAAAAATTATGTAATACCACGAATGGCCAGATAGTAATATCATGAGGAAACAAGATAGCTTAAAAACCAGTAGGGACAGGTTAGCAGATAAGCAAAATTAGCAGATAAGCAAACCCTCGGACTGCTTTCTGTAACGAGACAATTTTCATTCGTGAGGCCGCCGTCGTTGAGTCCTGGTCATCTTCGAGACGCCCACGTTTCACTGGTCTACGAAGTCTTCCCTTCACCCGAAGGTACCAAACTCCATTTTTGTAGAATAATTGTAGAATTTCAGGCACAACAAAACGTCAGCATTTATATTTTAAAAATTATTTGTTTATTATAATTTACAAGGAAGTAGAGTAAAAAAATGTTAAATGGCATTCGTTGGTACTGAATTAATAAATCATTTTAACTGGGGAAATTGAGAGTTAGAAATGTTAATGTTAAAGCACTTTTAAAAATATAATTCTACAGCGAGGACTGTGCTATTTTGTTAATAGGGCTCACGATGGAGAGGGAACTTCAGGATAATTCTTCGACCCTCTAATCCTAACCTTCTAAATACAATAAAATTTTCAAAGGAAATTAGTAAAATAATTGTTATTAACAAAAGGGTAATTCATTAACTTCACACACGCCTCAGTCTATGCTAGGTAATTTAATTTTGCAGCTTTAGAAATGTTATATGTCAGGATGTATAGATTTTAAGTTTATTCAATAAACAAGAATTTGTATCACAATTTCCACAAATATTATTATTTTAACGTAAAATTCCTAACGCCCACTTTGTACCAGACAATCCAAGTAAAATTCTAATTAAGATGGTAAAAAGGTTTAACTATATTGGATTGGACTAGAAATATTGTTTACCTAATTTTTACAATAATAAAATAGGAGACAATGACGGTACAAAATATGCGCGACTCTGCTGTGCATTTTCTTAAAATATAAGAAATCATGAAATTGTGAAAGTGTGTAAATTTAATTAGTTAAATTTAATTTTCAAACATGTCAATTAAAGTAGACCTCTTGTTAAAGGACGAGCTAATTTTTGAGCTAGGTATCAGAAATTTAGAGCTAAGCGAAACAAGCAATGTCGTGGATTTAAGAAAAATGTTAAGACAAGCTGTATCAAATAACATTCCTGTAAATTATGAATCAGTTAAGACGAAACTTGAACCAAATAATGAAATAGATGTAATTAGCGAAAAGATTAATTTAATGGAAAATAAATGTGCAGAATTGTCAAAAGACAGTAGATCAATAGAATTAGCTAGGCAGGAAACCCGTATCAAACATTGTATGCATAGATTAAATGCCTTAAGCAAATGTGAGTTAACAGAGAAACAAACAGAGGAGTGCAAATCGTTGTTAGAAAAATGTAAAGTAATAAAAACTAAGTTTGAAGTTCTAGGGTTTGATAAAAGTGTGGTGGAATTATCTGTTCGTAAATTAAGTGAGTCGAACATAGAAGAGGAAAACTTAGAAGATGTATTTTTAGATAAAGAAAAGGTAACTGTATCATCCGTCAAAACCCCTCCATGTCCGGAAAGTCTAGCTGAACCGAGTAGGTTAGACAATCCACATCCCGAATCTCACACCTGTGCATCGACTCAGTCCACCCCCTTTAACACCCAGTTGTACAGTAAATTACCTAACCCATTAGAGGGTTATCTCAAAAGTGTAAAAATATGTAACGGTCTGGTTAATAATGATTTAATTCAGTTCATAAAGGTATTGTTCAAAGTACAAAAGGAAACTAGACTTACAGACAAACAAATTTTAGAGATTTTTATGAGTAAATCACAATCGCCACTTCTAGATGTTATATTAAGTAACCTAGAAAATGACCTAGAGACAGTTAAGCAGGAATTACTTAAGTCGTTTGTACCCATAAGTGTTAGAGAGGACCTGATCAAACAACACGTAACACGTCATCAGGAAACAAATGAACCCCTGCCACTGTATATAAATAGAGTTAAAGAGTATGCTAAAGTGTTAAGTTGTTCATATACAGAAGCTGAACTGGTAGAGTTAATTGTAATTGGTCTAAATCCAAAATGTCGAGTTAACCTATCCTTGGTAAAAAATCTCAACACTATTGCAGATTTAGAAAAAGCTTGTATTCATAGCCTAAGTATTGATGTAAAAAACAACTTACGGTGTAGTGAAGAACGCAGCATCCCAGCGAGGCGTGAAACTCTGCAGACAGTCAATAGTAGGGCACCGTTCACAAAAAGGTGTTTTGTATGTAACCGTGAGGGACATTTGGCCAGAAATTGTTATAGGCAAAATCAGCAGTCAAAAAACTAGTTTGTAGGGAAAGTTTTTCTCGTGTAAATAGTAAACCATTATCATGTTATGTAAATAGTTTTGTAAAAGAAAAGTTTTCCCGAAGAACCAGTAAGAATGTGAATAAAGAGTTGTGTAACGAGATTAATTTGTCAAAGAAACAGTTGTATAAAATTAAAAGGTCTCAGCGTAGAATCATGAATAAAATCAATTTATCTAAGTCATGTACAATGTCTGATTTGCCTATGGTAGCGGTGCAATTAAGAAATAAATGTAAAGCCGATATGTTTTCAAATGTAAACGCGCTAATTGATTCTGGAGCCTGTTTAAACGCTATTAGTGAAACGTTATATAATAAATTACATAAGAGGAAACTAGTTATCAGTATGGATAATAAAGAAATATTCCATAGAACACCACAAATTAATTCCATATAGACCCAATCCGAATATTTCGGAAAGATTTTTAAGAGATGTAAAACAACAAATAAGAGCGTATCACCATGACGCACAAAACAGCTGGTGTGTAGATTTAAAGTACATTCAAATTAGCTTAAATACGTCACTGTGTGAAACCACAAAATGTACGGCATTTGAACTCATGTTTAACCATAAGCCAAATCATAGTTTAAGTAATCTTTGGAAACTAAATGATTTGTTAGATGTAAAATTAAGTCAGGACGAGATTAAAGAAAAGTTTTCTCAAGCTATAAAAAATTGTAAACGTTCAATAGGCCACAACCGAAATAGGCAAAGATATAAAGATAATAGGATAAAGCATCCATTCAAAGTAGGGAGTATTGTGTATTTAGAGAATCAAACGCTTAGTAAAAAAAGTGGATAATTACCAAGCGAAAATGGATTTCAAGTACACGGGTCCTTATAGAATAATCTACTTTATGTCTCCAGTAAGTGTGTTAATCCAGCTAGAGGTTAATCCGGAAATTGTAAAACGCGCTCATATTAGCCAGTTAAAAATTCAAAATAAGCCCTGAAGGTGTAGAGGTGAGAACTGACCAGGATTGTATATAGTTGTAATATAAGTAGATTTAAGCCGGCATGTAAATATATTAATTTTGATCGATCACAATTGTAATTAATGTAAGAATAAAATAAGTGATTTTCATTGTATATGATTCACGATTAAACAACTATTCTAGATTAATTTTATGTTAACTAGAAAACCAAGCAACGGACGTGTCAAGAAAATAAAAATAAGTGTGTAATTCTTAAGATGCTAGGAAACAAAAGGACAGTTTATAGCGTTTATATAAAAAAGAATTTACAAAACCACAAAGTGAATTTTAAGTGTAGGGCATATGTTATGTCAATACATAAAATTTATGGAGTTAGGAGGACAAGTTATGTAAGAGTAATTTTGCTGAGCATGTAAAATGGATATTGAGCGAAGAAATATTAAAGTTCGAATTTTTCTAGAAATATAATAGTGGACGAAGGCAATTAGGTCAGGGGAGATAAGCCCGTTAGACCGCTTGGTGCCTGTTTGTGCAATAGATAAGGCGAGATAAGGCGATCGCAATAGAGGCGATTAGCTCAAGTTAAACGACTTAAAATATTCTGTAAAAGTTTACTTCCTGTGAGCTATAGAATAATAAAAAAAAAATTCTCTTTGTAAGGTTACTTAAAAATGTTTTATTTGACAGAAAATATTAATAGCTATTATGTAACAAAAAAATGTTATTTTGAATGTTATAGTAAAAGAAGGATTGTTTATTTATTTAAGGTTTAAGGCGAAGGTTAGAGCCAAAAGATTATGTCGTTAAGGAATATTATAAAGGATCTTTGAGATTATTATATATAAAAAAAAATTGTTTTTTGTTTTATTCGAGGTACGAAGCGACAGACAATCACTACCACTGAATGAATGTTTAAAATTTAAATTGTATGAAAGCGGCCAATGAAAGGACTTGCGTGTATGTTGTATGTATGATGTCACTAAACACTGTTCACGGTTCACACACTTGACAAGCACATATTCACTGGACGATTAATTACACACACTTAACACTCACTACCCGTCGCTAAGGAAATTTTGAAAGAAATGTATAATAATATTTGTTTTAAGTAAATTTGATTTGTTTAAGGTACGGTAATCTTGTCTTCGTTGTTCTTGTAGGACACTTAGAAGTAAGAGAACACTGCTATGTAGTTAAGTTAGAACAAAGTTAAAAAATATATATATTTAGCAAGATAATAAAAAAAATATAAATAAATAAATAAAAATTATAATTTAGAGCGGGAGAGTAAAACCGCGTGTCACTTGTTCAAATGTACCGAACAAACTGAATTTTAAAGCATAGACTGAGTAAAAAAAAAGTAGAATTACTATAAAGAGGAACGGTCATAACATAACAAAAAAAGAAAGAATTCAAAATATCCCGTCCAGCCCATTCCTTTCCTTTCAATTGCAACGGAGAGGATCTTCCCAAGGTCATCGCTACTGTGACTGCGCGTGCGGGCGCTGTCTACTGCTCGTACCACGTTCAGTTTGTTCTTGTGAAACGAACATTTCTACGATTCAAGAAGTTTTAAGATAGAAGATGTTTTGAAAAGACTATTTACATGTGAATTGACTATTATGTACATTGTATCTTGTAATTTAAGAGTATTATTTGAAAATTTGAAAATTTAGGAAATTGGTAAAAAGTAGGAACACACAAATGATTGTCAAATTTTGTGGGGAGGGAATAATGTACCATAGGTAGATTTTTTTGTTAAATTTTCCAATCCTTTGTGGAAAGAGTTATATTAAAAATTATGTAATACCACGAATGGCCAGATAGTAATATCATGAGGAAACAAGATAGCTTAAAAACCAGTAGGGACAGGTTAGCAGATAAGCAAAATTAGCAGATAAGCAAACCCTCGGACTGCTTTCTGTAACGAGACAATTTTCATTCGTGAGGCCGCCGTCGTTGAGTCCTGGTCATCTTCGAGACGCCCACGTTTCACTGGTCTACGAAGTCTTCCCTTCACCCGAAGGTACCAAACTCCATTTTTGTAGAATAATTGTAGAATTTCAGGCACAACAAAACGTCAGCATTTATATTTTAAAAATTATTTGTTTATTATAATTTACAAGGAAGTAGAGTAAAAAAATGTTAAATGGCATTCGTTGGTACTGAATTAATAAATCATTTTAACTGGGGAAATTGAGAGTTAGAAATGTTAATGTTAAAGCACTTTTAAAAATATAATTCTACAGCGAGGACTGTGCTATTTTGTTAATAGGGCTCACGATGGAGAGGGAACTTCAGGATAATTCTTCGACCCTCTAATCCTAACCTTCTAAATACAATAAAATTTTCAAAGGAAATTAGTAAAATAATTGTTATTAACAAAAGGGTAATTCATTAACTTCACACACGCCTCAGTCTATGCTAGGTAATTTAATTTTGCAGCTTTAGAAATGTTATATGTCAGGATGTATAGATTTTAAGTTTATTCAATAAACAAGAATTTGTATCACAATTTCCACAAATATTATTATTTTAACGTAAAATTCCTAACGCCCACTTTGTACCAGACAATCCAAGTAAAATTCTAATTAAGATGGTAAAAAGGTTTAACTATATTGGATTGGACTAGAAATATTGTTTACCTAATTTTTACAATAATAAAATAGGAGACAATGACGGTACAGTGCTTTTTAAGTTATAAGTTACGAGTAAACTTTTTAAATACAAGAAATTGGTTTGTTTTTTTGTAAAAAATTGCTAACTATTGATATTTTTATTATGAAATTATAGGCTACCTAATTACTTTGAAGTTCTAATATTGAAGTATTATCTTTTAAGCTTTAAAATGGATAATTTTAAATAACAAAATTGAAAGCTACTTCGTTTATTAATAAACATATTTGGTATTCAGTTCAAACGTATCACTACAAATGATTATAAACAACCTAATGTTTCGAATATTATGTTCATTCACTGAAAAGAAGATATATAACTCGGACTGGACACTGGACAATGCATTACTTGACGGGTTTTCCAAAAAAATGATCTCATGGAGTGTATGTTGGTTGTGGCTTTATGTAATTATAATATTTTTAAATATATCAGTTAATATTAATGTTTTTTATTATTGGAAATTTAGCCACTTAAAGATATTTTTTTTGTGGGAAGGAGGTCAAAATGCATTTACGCACACTGAGAGGCTCACTTGTCCTCTCAGTAGTGCCGGACTCCCGTAGGCTCGTTGTCCTACGAACTACCGGCTAAAATACCCCCTTATCTCCGAGGACACTAGCCTGGAACTGTTTTGCACATTACTTCGGGCTAGGCCTTGATGTTACGCCACTAGGGCTTTCCTCGTCGGGGTAATCAAAATATTAAGGCCGATCGAGGTCGACCTTTTTAACCCGCAGTAGCGCTTCAACGAAACGCTGCACACAGTTCCAGGTGCCCTCTCCCTGGAGCATAGCCCCGACGATGTTGTCCGGAGAGATCTGCAGCCCGAGATCGGTGGAAAGAGCTGCTCGGCGCACCTGCCACCTGCCGCACTCGAAGAACGTATGTTCGGCCGTGTCTGCAATGCCGGGACAATACAGACACTCCGAACTTGCGGCCTTCCCCATCTTATGGAGGTAAGATCTAAAATACCCGTGGCCCGAAAAAAGCTGGGTCACGAAGTAATCAACCTCGCCGTGCTGCCGTTCAACCCAAGGGTGTATCTGTGGGATTTGTCTGGCGGTCCAGCGTCCTCTGGACTCGGCATCCCACTCGCGCTGCCAACAATCGAAACTGCGGTCCCGCTCTTCGATGGCAGTGGTTTCTCTGCCGTCTTCGTGTCTCCTGCGGTAAATCGCCTGTCGCTCCCTAGCGAGGTGGTGGATAGGGATGACACCAGCGATTACCATGACTGCAGGCTCGGAGACCGTCCGGTAGGCAGAGCAAACCCGCAGAGCACCGCGGCGCTGGACGCGGGAGAGCCGATTCCTATGGACGCGTTTCTCCAGAACGTGACCCCAGACCTCCGCTCCGAACAGGAGAACGGACTGGACCGCAGACATCAAGAGTCTGCGCTTGCAGGCACGAGGACCACCAATGTTGGGCATGAGCCGAGCAAGGGCAGCAACTCCCTTGGTGGCTTTATCGGCGGCACGCCGTACCTGCTCACCGAAAGACAGTTTAGTGTCGACAATCACCCCGAGGTATTTAGCAGCAGGCTTGGTCTCGACTTCAATATCCCCCAAATGGACTGGAAAGATGGTGGGGAACCTCTTCTTGGTGAGGACCACGATCTCGGTCTTGGCGAGTGCCAACGACAAGCCGTGTTCGCGCATCCACGCACTGATGCTTAGCATTGCGACCTCGAGCTTCCTCTTTACCTGTTCGACGTTTCTCGCTGCTAGTAAAAGAGCGACGTCGTCGGCATAGCCAACAAGGCGAGACTCATCAGGCATTTCGAGTCTCAACAAGCTGTCGTAGGACACGTTCCAAAGATCGGGTCCGAGAATCGACCCCTGTGCAGCACCCGATGTCACCGGGATGCGAAGCTGACCCTCCGTGGTGTCGTAGAGCAGCACGCGATCCCGCAAATAAGCCTCGATCATCCGCAGGAGATAGACAGGGATGTGGAACGTATGCTCAAGCGCCCACAGCATATCGCTCCACCTGGCGGAATTGAAAGCGTTCTTCACGTCTAACGTGACTAGAAGGACCACGCGGCGCGACCAGTGGTTGTGGTCCTCCGCCCTCCGCACTGCCTGAACTACCTCCTGGATAGCGTCGATGGTGGAATGACCGGAGCGAAATCCGTGCTGCTGCGGAGACAGACCACCTGCAGACGTGATGGCCTCGGTCAGACGTACACGAAGAAGTTTCTCCAGCACTTTCCCGGTGGTGTCGAGCATGCACAAGGGACGGAAAGAAGAGGGAGTCCCCGGTTGGCTCTTCGCCTTCGGGATCAAAACAAGGCGGGCAACCTTCCATGAGGAAAAGAACACGCTTTCTGCCAAACAGGCATTGAACATGTCCAAGAGAAGCCTTGGATTTATCTCGACGACGAGCTTGAGAACTTCCGCAGGGATGCCATCAGGGCCGGGCGCTCTTCGATTTCGGAGGGATCGGACAACGGCGATGAGTTCCTTTTCCCGAAAGGCTGGGAAGGCGCCGATGTCTCCAAACTCACGAACTGGTCGCACTGGGTGTGTCGGAAAAAGCGAGTCGACGACAGCGGACATGGCAAGTGGCTCCATGACCGCAGGTGGTGATCGAGCCCCCAGCTTCTGGGTTACAATCTTGTAGCCCGTCCCCCAGGGGTCGTTGTCGACGTCCTGACATAACTTTTTCCAGCACCTGACCTTGCTGCGGTTAATGGCACCACGAAGCTCCCGCCTAGCCGCCCTATGCTCAGCCGATCTGGCGTTCGCTTCGGGTCGGTTTCTGGCTCGCTGAGCTGCTCGTCGGAGACCAAGACATCTCCTCCGGAGTTCCGCGATTTCGGGAGTCCACCAATAGGTTGGTTTTTTCCCGTGACGAGGAGAGACTCCGGGCATGGACTGATCACACGCCGCAGACAAAAGGCGCATCGTAGAAGCCGCCAAATCCTCGGCACCAGCAGGATGGTCGATGACCTGGTTGCCAACGAGGCCCTCAAAAATATTGCGATCAAGACGGCTGAAATTCCACCGTCTGGGTAATGGATCGTTGCGCGGTTTGCTCTCACGCGACTGGGAAGGACCGAAAAGGTGATGGCCTGGTGGTCACTTGCAGCGTAATCCTCTGAGACTTGCCAATCGGAGATCCGATGCGCAATGCTTTCGGAAGCGAAAGACACATCCGGATGCGACTCCCCATATCCTGGACGACGGAAGGTGGAAACGCCGCCCGAGTTCAGGATATGGAGGTCCAGCCTGGCTGCCATCTCTAGAAGATATCGTCCCCGAGTATTAGTCTGGGGAGAACCCCATTCCACTGCTCTGGCGTTGAAATCACCGCAGACGATGACTCTGCGTCTCTACGTCACTTAAAGATATTATAGCTTTCATTCATTATGTTATTACTCATTATTTAGTAGATTCTAAGTGACTAATTTTATATTTAAATAAAAATATGATTATTAATATAAAATTGTTATTCTAATAACAGTCTTGTACAGAAATTACACAAATTTTTGACAACATTAAATACTTTAACAATAAATCATAAAATCGAGGATTACATTTTTCTTCACATAATGTTTTCATATTATTGATAAATCAGTTTTAACGCTATAAGCGCTGAGTTGTACCTTTCTTGAATTATCACGAAAACAGTCATGTATTCCATTACAGGTGGTGGTTAGAATTGGAATATCAATTGGGATAACCCCGAGGAGAAATTGAAATCAGCACATACCATGAATAACAATAAAGCGGAATGTGACAGAAAAATATATTTTAAGTATATCATGTTTCTTTATATAGTGTTTGATATAAGGTGAGAAAAAGAGTAAGTTTTTTAAGAAAAGTACTTTAAGGACAAATAGGATTTATTAATTACCCCGCATACCAAAAAAAGCTCAGTTAAAAGTAAACTATCGAGATCTTGAAAATGTTTTTCAATGTATTATTGGGATTTTTATGCTTTATGGATACTTTAATAAAGGTTTTGGTGACATTCCAAAACTGCTACTCTATGATAGTAATTCATCCTTTCTGGTGGTGCAACTCTTAAGAGGGTTAACCGATCTGTGGCAACGTTGGTAAAAGGGAATGTGTAAAATAAAAAGTCCGGTGGTAGGCTTGCGTGGAGGTTGACAGGATAGGTTGATTCTTTGATAGTTGCACTTTGATCAACACAGATTTTGCTACTTTCTACCACTGTTTACTCCTGTAAGCCACTATGACATTGAAATATGGAAGATAACCATATTTTCAATCCAAAATGTCAATATATTAGGTCTAATAATGCCATATAACATTTTACTCCAGTCTTAATTCTTAATGTCCTTAAAAGGAACAGTGGTCATTAATGGGTTATTAATTTTTAAATCCATCAAAATAACAGTTTAAGTGAGGGAATTTATTTTCACAAATCTGAAGATATCTAAAAGTTTGATTCGCAATTAAATCTATATTTAATATGTTCATTTCAACTTTGGTGTAGTTAGATATATTGGATTGCAATTTGCCAGCTATATATAGAATAGATAATGAACGACTTTAGATTACATCTTAAAGTTTAATCGGATTAAAGTAAAGTTCTGCGGTTCCCAGAAGTGAGTCGAAATTGCTCGAAGCACTTGCCACCTTAACTTGGTTCATTCTCACTAATTAACTAAAGTTACCAACTATTTTATACATTTTAGCCTAAAAATAACTTACCTTATTCCAATATCCTTACCTCCACTGCCTGTTATTAAAAGGTGTTGAAAGCTGTATTTTCCTTAAAAGGTATTTCAATTTAAACAGTAAAAATTCCTAATTACAGATGTTGAAGAAAAATAATCATTAAATTGTAGATAAAATTATGAAAATAAAATTAAGTAGAAATTAAAAATAAGTTTATGATAATTTTCCTAACTATATTAAGCATTAAAGTGAGAATATTTTTAAATATGCGTTAAATACGATTTACTTTGAGGTTTTGTATATTTTATTCTAAGAAAGTCTAGGGTGCTATGCACCTTTGGCAGAGAGTGCAGTCAACTGAGTATGTCCGTCCAGTAATGTTATCAGTGGGGAGGGAGTGTTCTTCTCATTTATCAATTCTGGACAAAAAGTGAGACCCATACCAAACTGTTACAAGAAGATAAAACACGAAAAAATTAATTTTTTCGTAATATAATTACTTACAGCTTAGAGCCAAACACCGAGATAATGCTTTGGATTTATCCGGTTTCACTTTAAAATCACGACAGTAATTAATAAATCCACACCGGGTATATTCACACACAGATCTGGTGGATAGCCATATATATTTTCCCCATTAAAAACAATAAAATATAATAAAATTTATATTTATAATTTTTTATAACATATGTTTTTGATAATATAAGTATAGTTATATAAAATGTAATATGTTGAACATCACAGATAGAAAAGACAAAGAAGGAAGCAATATTTCAGGGGGTTTTCTAAAAGTAAAAGCCCTTGATTCCAGACTTCAATCTAAACTTTCTCAATTCAGCACATATCATCGTACTTGTAGTTCACTTTCATAAACTTGTAATGTGGGATCTTGGAATTGAATTTATGTTTGACTTTTTATCAAGTATTGTTAATAAGACTTCCTCAGATATGGAAAAAAGTATGATAACTATATAAAAATAATTGATACATTTTAATCATACTAGAATTTAGTTAAATGACCAGTTAAAGAAATTTTAAATTGCTAAACATTTTTGAAGTTTCAGGGTGGTTTTGTACATGTAAAACACACATAAATAGTACTGTATATTTCTTTACAAGGGCCGAAAATGGGGTTTTGCTGGCCTCGAGATCGTATTTCATATTTGAGACGAAGTCGAGAACTTGAAACGATCAAGAGCAGGATGCGATATTTTTCATCACACGAACGATTTTTTTACGAACGATATTTTTCATCACACTACCGAATTCAATAAATACTAAACAAGTGAAAAATATTTTTTCGTTCATAACATACAAAACATAACCTCAACTAATATAGAGAAATACACTGCTTGTGTTTCTGGTTGCTAGGCAACCACTTCACATCAGCTAAGGCCACCGAAACTAGAATACTTTAACGGTGGGTGACAACTACGTACAGCTGGTTCCAAGGGAAAAGCACCATTTTCCCATGTACGTCATATATATTTCACAGTTGTTATCAGCTGAACTACCAACTTCGTCACTGATTTGTTATTTGTTGTTGTTGTTGTCACCTACATTGTTATATTCTAATTTTCTTTTCTACCGTTTCCATTACCGGCCTAGACCGGAAAACTTTGCCTGAAGTCAGGTGATATCAATGTAGTGTGATGAAAAAGTCTATAGAAACTTATGAAATTGTTAATTCTTTCTTGTCTTTCAATGTAACTTTTAAATAGGGCAATAGTTTGAAGTAAAGCACATAAATAATGACCCTTAGTTGGATGTACACAGTTAATATTATAAATCGTATTTTTTTAATTGAAACTAAGGCCTATAATTCATAAATTAAATAATTCACTACAATTATTACCACATACCTTTTGGTTCTTAGATTTGGAGAGTTACATGGAAAAACTGTAGCTCAGATTAAACTACTCATGTTCCGTATTTTTAATTACAATTGTGTAATTGTTTTTTTTTTTTAACTGTTACCTTTAGAAATTAATGTATTCGAAACGGAGGAGCCTTCTATCGTGTTGGTTTTCTCCTTGTTTAATCTGTTTCTTTCAAAATTCACTTTCTGTTGAGATTGAGGTTTCTCTTTTGTTATGACGTGAGGTTTCTTATTAATTTGCGTTGAGATGAATTGTTTACACAGTGTCATCAAAATCAGTCAAGTTTTGTTGAAAACGTGGTATTTCAATTCATGTTTGTTTTCTGAAGCTCCAAAACATTTTATTTTATTTTTGCGCTTTTTTAAATAACCGCTTGCTTATCTTTTTCCATTTACACTTTTGAAGTTGTTGATTCTTTTATTTATGTTGAGTTGTTTCCTTCATTGGTTGAACCATCTTATTGCGTAGTTACATTTTTCCATTTCTTTTCCCTCTGTTAAGGTGGTACCTCTAAATGATCCTTTAGTTAATTCATAATTGGTTTTAATAGCCCACCATCGACTTTTCTTCTTCTATAATCACCCGATAGTTCCCTGTTTACTCGTCGATGGTATTATTTTCAGTGTTTCCAGGGCTGGGTGGCCACTAAATTTTATTCCAATCGTTTCTTTTCCTCCTGCATCTTCTCCAGTAGGCTTGATTTACTTTTTTTGGCTTTCACATTAGTTCTTCCACAAGTTTATATCGTAGGATGTTGCCCCTTGCACCGTTCCGTAAGTCTTCTGCATGTGTTTCTTGCAGTGCGAGGACATCGACCTAATTTTCCAACAGTAGGGGAAGGTGGGGCAAGACGGGGTACTTAAGCACTTAATATTTTTTTGCTGGGTTATGAAAACCTCATTAAACATAATACATATTTCAATTAAAACTGCATTATCTATAGAGTCAATAAAAAATTTGAACAAAAAAATAAAAAGTATTAACACTAATAAAATTGTTTTCTAAAGGTTTACCAAGTACCCCATCTTACCCTATAGTGAGGGCAAGATGGGGTAGCTTAATACCATAAAAAGGAAAAGGGTTTAGTTGCTAAATAAAAACTGATTTACCTTTTAAAAATATTTATTGTTTATACCCATAAATAGGCACAGTCTCAACACTAAATAATGTTATATTTACCTTAAAAAATTAATCAAACAAAATTATTGATAAGCTTAATCAAAGATTAACCCTGAGCTTACTCGAAAAACTAAATACAAATAAGAGTCTTGCTAATTTAACCGTTTTGGCAATAGGCCTATTGTTAAATAAATAATTTTTATACCATATACCAAAGTCGATAACATTTAAAATGAACACCATTTAAATTGTACACCCCATCTTGTCCTCCTTCTAAATACCCCGTCTTGCCCCCAAGGACAAGTTTTAGGTTAGATTGATTTAATACTACAAGGATATATTCCTCTAGGTTATAGTATTCATTGATGTATTCCTAAAAAAGTACCTTACTCAATAATTATAATCAATAATACCAGAAAAAACAGGTGTCTATTCTTTTCACGTTCAAGACTGACAGAATAAACGGTATCAGTTAACTGACACATACTTTCTCCCAACAATATAAAAAAGGTGTTAAAAGCTTCAAACATTAATGTCTTGATGACTCAGTCGGATAGCTACCAGCTGAGCAGCGCGAGTGTGACCCTACGCGCGTCTGTGACTTTTAACAACGTACTGCGTTTACCGCTAAACGAAAAATTGAATTTTCTGCGCAACCACTTGACGTAGAGCAATAATTTAAAATACTGGATTATTTAGTTTTTTGAGCTTGATTTAATGATGGTAAGTAAAATTTAATTCAAGGTAACAGCTATTTTGAAAATCCAAAAAATTCATTTTTGAAACACTTTTTACTCCATAACTTTTGAACGCGCATTTTCTCGGAGATGCGGGTGGTGTCATTTTATTCAGCATTTTAATCTTAATAAACAACAAAATTTTAACCAAAATCGTTAGAGCCGTTTTTGAGAAATTTTGATTTTTCACGTTTTTTGAGGGTTTTTGGGGGTAAACTACCCTTAAAAATCAAAAATTCAAAAAATGAAAAAAACGCCTGGAATTATAGTGTGTTTGGACCTCCATACCAAATTTCACCAAAATCGGACCATTGGGGCATTCTCTAGCTCTGTTTACATCCAGACACACACACGGACACACACACACACACACACATACACAGACATCACTCTGAAAACCACTTTTTTAGGCTCAGGGGGCACCAAAATGGATAAATTTACCAACAACTCAAATTTTAAAATGTTGACAAAACCAATACTTTCTCCATATATACATTTATAGGGGGAAAGGGGGCTCCAAAATGGATATATACATCATCAAAGGAATTGGAAAATTTTTACGAATACAATACTTTCTCCATATACTATGGTATAGGGGGAGAAAGTAAAAATAGATCGTCCCATCATAAAAACACATTTAAATCCATATTCTCGGAACGGTCTGCTCAAAATGGCTGGTAGCACTATCAGACATTCACATGGCAACAGGCTATTAGTTCAACTATTTGCCGATATACTGTGACATCTGCCGGAGCAACAAAATGTAAAACCCCGTCTTGCCCCGCTCTCCCCTACCTTGCTATGGCAGACACTTTAAGATTTGCTCGGATCCTCTACGTTAAAGTGACAGATATTTAAAATAGAGCCTAACTCAATTCCAGTGGAAATGGGAGAGTTTTCTCGCATGTTGTGTATGATTTCCCAAAGGGGATCTTAAACAAAAGTTTTGACCATGTGGTTTCGTCTTACCACCAGTTTGGTACTAATTTATTTTTCAACACAGCGACTTACAATTACAGGACAGTGGTTATACATTCTTATTAGCCTTTAAAATGTAACATGAGACTTATAATAAAAATGCTTGTAGACATTAAAATTATTTTAATTGTGATGGATAAATATCACACATTATATTTATTAATGATAATGGCTTATGCTCTTAAAATGTATAATATTTCTACAAGGCAAATATAAAATCATATATGGATTGTCTATTTTATTTATTATTTATTTATTTTTTTAATAATTAAATAAAAATCAATAAATGGAACTATCACCAGATATAATGCACTAGATATGGTACGAAATTGTTTTCTATCAGTAAGCCCTATGTTTGATATGGTGGGTAAATGTTCATAACTTAAAGCGAAGAAGGTAAATATCAGAATAGTTTAAACTATTTAATTAATTCGAAGTTATAAATTACTAAAAAAAACTATTTACTATAATTACCAATTTTAAATGAATGACAACATGCTGATAAAATATCAATATTCTACTCAGGCCTACATAATAAAAATTTAAAATGATATAGAGTCTACTGTAGTGAAAATCTAAAATATGTGTGATTTACATGTATAATATATTTTCATGTTAGGGTATCTCAACAATGTAAATAATAATTGTCAAATTTTAATTGTAACTGTGCTCTATGCAGGTGCTATATTCAATTACATAATTTAAGTCAAGTGTGAAGTTTTGTAGAAAAAAATTAAAGGCAGCTTCAAAGACAGTCAAACCCAACCATTGAAATTGAAAATTGTTTTCATTGTTAGCATACATTAAAATCTTAGAATTATTATAATTACTGTCAATAAATAACGATTAGATTGATAAACTATAAATAATAATAAACTCAACACCCAATAAATCGATTAGAAATCAACTTAAATATTTTCATTATATTAATTATATATTGACCTCTAAATTTGCTATAGTAAACTTTTAAGAGCGATAACTTATTCAAGTATTTCGGTTTTGTTGGTAAGACGCTTCGATCAAATATGTAGGAATCGTTGAGCGACGCGACGACACTTGAAGGAGTGACACCTCACCAATGTGGTACCGGGTGGTTGGGGGGGAAGGGGGGGAATGGTGGGGTGAAGGGGGGGTGCGACAGTTCTCTCACATGACGGTGATTTCCCACAGGAAGTATCTCAGCCTGTTTTACCGCAGCGGCGGCCCCAAACCAACTTGGGGCGACAACGGAATTACCGAGGTTCATTTTGGAAACCACTTTCATTGGGTTAGGCTTCATTTCCGGCACCAAACAGGGGAAAAAGTTATTATAAGCTTATAACTATGACAATCCTTTGTATAGTGAAGTTGAAGATAGAATAATTCGTAAATGACTATCTCAAAGTACAACTTAAGATGTTTAGTTTTTTTCTATTTATGTATACGCTAAGGTAGTCACTTACCTTAGTAGGCTGATGGCCAATGTCGAGGGTCCACGATCCAGCAGAAGACGTCTGTTGATGTCCGCGGTCCAGTCCGTGCTCCTTTACGGGGCAGAGGTGTGGGCAGGCGCTCTAGATAAGGAGTGCTACAGGTTGCGACTCGCCCGGGTTCAGCGTCAAGCTGCGCTCCGGGTGTGTTCCGCCTACCGGACAGTGTCCGAGCCTGCCGTCCTGGTGGTCGCCGGACTCATCCCTGTCAAGCTCTTGGCAGGGGAGAGGAAAGCGATTTATCAGAGACAAGGCGAGATCGGCAAGGACATGGCAAGAACAGAAGAGTACTCCCGAACCTTCCAGCAGTGGCAACACAGCTGGGAGCACGACACCCGAGGACGATGGACTGCGCGACTTGTCAAGCAGGTCCAACCATGGGTGGAACGGCGGCATGGGGAGGTGGACTACTACCTGACCCAATTTTTGACAGGTCACGGCTATTTTCGGTCGTACCTGAACCGGATGGGAAAGACCGGTTCACCGGACTGCATTTATTGCCCGGGTGTTCCCGACGATGCGGAACACACATTCTTCCGCTGTCCCCGTTGGGAAGGGCCCCGCCTGGAGGCCACACAAATCTTTGGTGCATTTTCGGTGGACTCGGTCTGCCAAAATATTTTGGAGGATGAGGGCAACTGGGATTGTTTCTCACAGTTCGTCCGGGGCATCCTCCTGGAAAAGAAAACCGATCTGGACCGCGAAGGGCCCAGATCCCTTGACCGAGCGGCTGGATAAGGAGCGAGGCCCACGGGCGTAAGCCAAATTTAGGCCTAGCCTGACGTAATGTGATAAACAATTCCAGGTTAGATTCCTAAAGAGTAGAGGAGGTTTTTTAGTGGGTAAACCCGTTTTTAGGGGAGCCCCACACTACAGGCTGGCCACCTGTGTGCGTAATGCATTTTTCCGCCTCTCCCTAAAAAAAAAAAGTATTTTTATATAAATTATATTTCTCTTGCTTCATAGTCTAGGATTCATGTCTCATGTGCAAGAGAGAGCGAGAAAACCATGCATGGTGCGATTTTCGTTGTCATCGCCAGCTCATGATCCTCATTGGTCTTGAGGCATCCAGCAGCGTCATTGCTCCAGACAGTCGTAGGCGAAACGCTAAACCATTATCATTGTGATTCTGCGTCCCTGATTTGTTAATTCTCTTATTTAGTGTCCCGCATAATATTTTGTCACCCCACCCACAGACCCCACAATAACCGACAGAGTTGGGTTATTGTCTCAAATTTATCTTTCAATATGTTAATCTCTTCACAAAATTCAATTTATTCTCCCTCCAGTGTGTGACTTGTGAACTGTTGTGTCTCAAGATTCCGGTCCATATTCCGGGTGCCTGCGATCATCCACAAACTGTCAAGTGCGTCTCGTTGCGAGTGTTGGGCTTCCGAGATCAAGATATCCGCTCATCATCATCATCATCGTCATCGTCATCATCATCATCATCATCATCGTCGTCTCGTCTCCTCGGGATGTCACCACCACCGCCCCCCCCCCTTTCAGCTACCCCTCTGGCGCTGAGTGTGACGGGTGTGCGTATCTACTTCTTGACTGCCTATCAGGACTCGAACGATATTTCAGGGTGAGTGGCCAATTCACTTTTGAGTGCCCATTTTCATCTTTTTTAACTGTTCACAGAGCTATGAATATAAAAATATTATATCAACCTACATAAACTATATAATTAACAGGCTATATGATACCTTTTTAGTGTAGCTATTTTGAATATGCTATTGAATTTAAAATATTATTGTAACAGATAGATGTGTTGCATTTTATTTAGAACGGAACAAAAAATTATGTGTTAAGAAGTCAAAGTCATATTATCAACTCTTTAGGATTGGTCTGGTGGAGTTTATTTACTTGAGGGAGGTAGTAAGTTAACTTTTATGTTTGTTTGTGGTGTATTGTCATTAAAAAAATATTAAAATATTATAGTAAACAAGAGATCGCCTCCTGATCGAAATTTGATCAAAATTTCAGTTGATCTGGCCCCAAGAAGCTTAAAAACATTTTAGAACTGAAACATCTGTTCTTCCTAATTTTCTAGCAGTTGTTTTTACAACAGCTGTCTAATGATTAATTCAAATCTTCTTTCTCCATAAGATAAACATTGGAACTTTAAAAGCCTGTGGGGCGTAGCCCTAGAGTCCGATGTGAATTAGAATGTGATTCTGCTCATCTACAGGACTATACCTTTCTAACGGTATGCTCGGATTTATCCTACGATGCACAGGAGCTTAGAAAAAAGGAGGAAACGAAACATGCTTGCCTATTAATATATAGAAGATGTTACCTATACAACAATTTATATATTATACAAACTTTAAAGAAGGCTCATAATTACACATTAATCTTAATTATAATAAAAATGAAGGATTTTCTTTCGCTAAAAACTTAGAAAAAACATTACTTTTCACTATTTAGATATAAATGAAAGAATAAGTTGTCCCCTCTTGTTACCAT
Source organism: Neoaliturus tenellus (assembly GCA_030545055.2). Lineage (NCBI taxonomy): Eukaryota > Metazoa > Arthropoda > Insecta > Hemiptera > Cicadellidae > Neoaliturus > Neoaliturus tenellus. The sequence continues at coordinate 32,119,085 of CM061534.1, read as the reverse complement.
TGTAAACCAATCCTAACTATTCACTTTGATACATAACTCAACTCCGAGTTGAAACATTCCTACAGTTTACATTTAAGATGACTTTTCTTTTTCAACCAATTGGAAGTCAACTCTGAAATATATAAAAACTAATTTTGAATTTTCAACTTTTCCATCCAAGACAGGATATAGTGAAGTGAACTTAGTATTTGTTTTAAATTTCTTCAACTGAACTTCTTTCACTTTAACGAACTTTACTTTAAAGAAACTTAAGGTCAAATTAAATAACAAGTTTTATACAAGGAATTCTCTGGAGATTGGGAAACAATAAAAATATCACTGCAAGTTCTATCCATTTCCCCCGCATAATTTTTCTGCACCTGGTTACTCGGCAAATTAGAAAACATTTTTTTATGACAATAAAAAGGTAATATAAATGGGTCTTGTTGTTATATATAAAGTATTCAATAACATTATATATTCCTAATGTTAATAATTCTTATAAAATTAATAACATTATGGAATAAAAAACCGCTTCAGTAGGCCTACATTAAGCTGAACAAAGTTTGAGTAAACATTATAGGTTTTGACCTATCCTATTATAGGATTATAGAAAACTAATTGAACAATTATTTCTATACTTTTACAGAGTCTAAGGGAAGAAAAGAGTTCATTAATTCCCTTTCCGCAATAATTGCACCAATCGGCCCAGGTAGATTGAAGCAGAGCTCCGCTCCATTAATATCAATTGCAGGCTTTAATTCCTACCGTTGAGCCGTTCTTTCTAATATTCGTTTACCAATAAAGGAGTAATTTAGAATAACCTAAAACCACGGAGTTTAAAATTGTTTATACTTATTAGATGCTCTTGTTAATTTATTATTATTTACTATGGATTAATAGAAAACTTATATTTCAACTACGTAACTCTGATATGAAGGAGGAACGTGTCCTTCATATTTGATAATCGATTGAGGTAAGGATTGATTAATCGTTCAAACATTATTTAACAATCATTTTATTGTTGTTGGAAGTTACTGCTATTGAGCGTGTTTTTCATCCTTTAGTTTTGCTTATAGATTTTCCTATTGAACACAAAGAATTGATAATGGTATCTCTTACTTAAATTCCTGACAGTAATTCTATGAAAACAAAAATTCTTCAATGTGTTTTATATTTTTATTGCTCATTTATTATAGTGCTACGAAATTTTGACCAATGATACCTTATACTTTTTTCAAGGCACCACAAGTAAATAATTAATTACAGTGCTCAAAAATAATTACTCTCCTTAATATTTTTATTTTGATCAAAGACTGGGACCTTACTTTAATAGCATATGAAAAATACCATTGAGAGAAATGTAAGATAACTTACGACACATGTGCGGAGTGATGATAGGTCTAAGTAATTTTTTTTTTTTTTTTTTTTTTTTTTGAGGGAGAGGCGGAAAAATGCATTACGCACACAGGTGGCCAGCCTGTAGTGTGGGGCTCCCCTAAAAACGGGTTTACCCACTAAAAAACCTCCTCTACTCTTTAGGAAGTGATGATAAGTAATGATACGGTATACAATCATAACAATACAGTTAAGACACAAGACTTGTTATGATTTATTGTAATGATTAATTACAGATTTGTATCCGAGGTATTCCTAACGCCTGTTATCATTGTCATGATACACAATCTGAAACAACCACCATTAAGGCTAAGCAGTTCTGCCAACCAAACTAGGTTACCAGCACCTCCGGACTATTGTATCTCGTGTCATTGTCCACACGCTCCAAACTCAAGAAACTAAATTAATTATAAATTTAAAACCATAACTATAACACGATGTGTGTCGTTTTTATTATTCAACATACCAGTTTCTGTGATATTGTTTCAAAGTAAATCCTAACGTTTATGACTGTGCTATATAGATCAGAGTGGTTCCTTTTCACGTACTATACACTAAATACCTCTAAATAAAAGTTATTGTTATTCAGTTTGGCATGGAAAACATATTGAGAATGTGCCAATCATGGCATAGACTCAGTGGAGTTGAAGTTTATTTTATCGAAATCCAACTGAAACTTAAGTTGCAAATTAAAGACATATTGTAGTAATCTATACTTATTTAATACGCTGAGGGTTTTGTTGTCTTGAGAACTCCTCCTACAATTTTCAACCGATTTTCAATTTTTTGGTGTCGTTTATTAGGGCTTGGCCTTTAGTTGTTTCCGCCAAAAATTGATAAGAATCGGACTGAAAATAAATGCGCTATCCACCTAATAATAATCAGCTGTAAATACGTGTTGTTTTGGTAATTAAATAGATTCACAATATTGGATTAGTCGGATGTAATTGATTTAGAGCTAAAAGTAACATTTGTATTGTATTAAAATAAAGTGCTCGATTTCGAGCAACACGTATACTAGTTATCTTTAATTGGTTTAGGAAGTATTTTGGTATTACAACTAAATTCGTATTGTAATAAATGAAAGTGTGGAGCCCAATAAACGTGACATTTTACTGTTTCCAAACTTTAATTTCTTGTTCGATACAATGTATATAACATTAAAGGAAGTAAGAGGCGTATAAGAAGTACGGCGGACGTGTGAGAGCGAGGGAGAGAGAGAGAGAGAGAGGGAGGGAGGACCCGTGGAGGAGTTGCTGTCAGAAACAGTTGCCGTTCAAGATTTATTAACTGAATCGTTTTGTTTTCTCTTTTGTTTTGGCCACGTATGTTATGACATAAAAGAAAGTTGATATCCACCTTCTGAAATATTATATCCAAGGTATTAAATTGTCTTTATTCTTTCCTACACGTGATGTATAAAAACTATATTTTAAAATTATGGAGTGTTTTTGATGGACTAAGATCTATTTTAAAATTCCGTACGTAAAGCTATGCTTCATATAATAGAACGCTTTTTTCCTTAAAGCATTTGATGTTTAAAAATAGAAGATTAAGGCCTACTTGATCTCAGGATAACATTTCTAAGGGATGGTTGTCTACCGTAATCTCCATGTATTCTGCAGCTGAGTATACAGGTCTACAAAGGAGCGCCGCGCCGCCACCGCGTGGATGAATCTGTCTAATGGACTGAGCATCAAGACATGAGCATTATCATATAAATTGCTTCCATCGTACTTCCCCGCCTCAAGGTGTGATTGTCTCTAACCGTAATCTCCATGTAGGCTGCAGCTGAGTATCCAGGTCTACAATGGAGCGCCGCGCCGCCGCCGCCGAGTGGATGAATCTGTCTAATGGACTAAGCATCCAGACATGAGCATTATCATTTAAATTGCTTCCATCCTACTTCCCCGCCTCAAGGTGTGATTGTCTCTAACCGTAATCTCCATGTAGGCTGCAGCTGAGTATACAGGTCTACAATGGAGCGCCGCGCCGCCGCCGCCGAGTGGATGAATCTGTCTAATGGACTGAGCATCCAGACATGAGCATTATCATTTAAATTGCTTCCATCCTACTTCCCCGCCTCAAGGTGTGATTGTCTCTAACCGTAATCTCCTCTGCAGCTGAGTATCCAGGTCTACAATGGAGCGCCGCGCCGCCGCCGCGTGGATGAATCTGTCTAATGGACTGAGCATCAAGACATGAGCATTATCATTTAATTTGCTTCCATCCTACTTCCCCGCCTCAAGGTGTGATTGTCTCTAACCGTAATCTCCATGTAGGCTGCAGCTGAGTATCCAGGTCTACAATGGAGCGCCGCGCCGCCGCCGCCGAGTGGATGAATCTGTCTAATGGACTGAGCATCCAGACATGAGCATTATCATTTAAATTGCTTCCATCCTACTTACCCGCCTCAAGGTGGGGAGTATCAGTACAGACTCGCCTATAAACAGTAAAATAACTTCTACTGGGTGTTATTTTTTGTTGAATTTATTTTTATTGATATAAGATCATGTACTCTTTACATGATATCTTCTTGATCAACTAATTCACCTCATACATATATGAATGTTTAACTGCATAATTTTTTGGTTACAGTAATTACTGTAATCCTTTTCACAGTTACAATAAAATGAGTAATATGGGAGAGAATGCATGTGCGTTTTTCTTAGCGTTAGCATAAAAAATATTGCTCTGAAAATTAATACTTCAGGAAGCTAAAATGCATTAGGCTTTTACCTTGGATCAGAAAACAATTTTTAACACATATACACACTCACAGGAAATAATTTACCGTAATTGGAGGACAACAAGTCGTTGCCAGTGGATACTCAACGAATATAGCTCCAGTTTGAGCGCTAGGCAGATGGTGTGAAACTTGTATGAAATGAAATTAAAATACAATCACATAATTAAATAAACTAATTGTCGCTCCCTAATACTCTGAAAACTGCATGTTAATAAACACTATCCCATTTCGTCAGTCATCGTTTTATTTGCTTTTGAAAGTAAACTGATAAGTAAACAGAATAAATAAATATATTAAAGTTACAGAAGGGAGACAGGTTATTTTTATGAAGACTGCTGTTTGTTTTCATGAAATGAATCATATCATAGGTGACTTACAAAATTTTGTCTTATATTTAAAATACATGGAAACTTTAAAGTCCAATGGAGTGAATCACATTGAACTGAGTGTGAAAAGAAATATTCCATGCCGTCTACATAGCATTCCCTTTAATTTGACACCTCAATCATCAAAATCGGTTCATAAATAAAAGAGTTTTGCTGCTCACAAGAAATTCCTCACAGAATTTGTAAGATAGATATTTATTATTGCTGTCTTTATGCGAAATCTTATATAGGACATAGTACAAGACTTGTAGCGCTGATCAGATGATAAACAGAATCCAGTATAACATACCTTGGTAAAATTGTCATTCGAAATGTGTGTACATACTGTTACATATTAATGCTATTTGGGTTAAAACCAGACATGGGTTATCGAACTTTAAAATGTACAGATTTTACTTGTGTATGGCAAATGTTTCTAGAGTACAATACGGCAAACTACATTTTGTGAGGTAAAATTACAAAACAACTAAACATTTACAATGAACTTAAACAGTAAACAACAAACAACTATTAACTTTACATTAAAATAATAATTTCGTTCAATATTTTCCATTTTTTAGTCTCATTGATTAAAATATAATGTAAACAATCATCCAAAAGTATTGCAAATTGTAAAATAACTAATGAGATTAGTTTTTTTTTTCTTTTTTTCTTTATTCCTGTTCAAATCAACCAAAGACCCATAGCAATTATCTGATAGCGGCCCACCACTGTGGAGGGGGAGGGGGAGGGGGAAGGGGGGGCCCTGGGACCACAACTCTGTGGTAATTGCTCTATTCACCTCCTGCAAAGATACCTCCTCATTATCATAATGGTACTTCATTTAGATAACCCACAACTAATTGCCCTGACATTACTTATAAACTTGTTCAAAATACGTCATTTTTTAAAATACGAACAACCCTCCAGTAAGTTATGGACCCTTAGATAGTCAAGATTGCTTCTAATATGCTCTCAAAAAAGGTCACGTGGCCTTAAAAATTTCCATTATTCAGAAAATGTAAAACAGTCCCAATATCAGGTAATGTACAGAACGTATATTAGGTCTCTTTTAGAATGTCCTTGATGGTTACACTTAATACTAATTAAAGGTGTACCTTTACACTCAGTTTTACAACACCTAAATATTCTTTTTGAAATAAATATCAAGTTTAGGCCGTTTTGGTTGACTAGGAGTCTGAAACAAGTTGTAAATGTAAGCTCAAGTTCACATGTAAGTTAAAGATTTTTCATTATAATTTAAACACTTTTTCATTATTCTACACGTAGGAACAGCCGTTTTTTTGGCCTGTATTTAGTCTAGAAAGTTGGCGTTTTCTGTAGCCTTTTTATAAGTGCACCGAGAAAACATCTGTTAATTTTTTCGGTGCGCTAACCTCAAAAGTTGTTTTGTTCTTAAGCAAAAATTATACTAATTCAAAGCGAATAAGGTCAATGTAAATAAATAACGACCTGCAGACAACAATTTTAATGCAAGATTTTGACATTTCTTTACTTCAACGTAGACCCTATATATCAGCTGTTTATAAGGAATATTCAAATTAAGACGGAAGTTAACTATAGTCCTGGAAAGGTTTATTGGCGGGTGGCCGATCAGCTGTTACAACCTATTTCCTTTGTAAACTGTTTCTAGAAGGTAACAGTAGCTGCATCAACCAGAATCAAAAAGTAACAGTTACAAACATCTATATATTAAAAAAATTGGGTTTTTCTTTTCCGGTAATGTTTGGCTCTTCTACCCGACCGATTTTCATGATTTTAGTCTTAAATTAAAGGTATGCATTCATAGATGAGCCATCAAGCATCGGAATTCACTTTCCCATCATATTACTCGATTTACACACAAATTAAATTTCCTCCCTGTGTATTTCTTATGGGAGTTAAATTTTAATTGTCTTTTCCGGATTTGTTTGGCTATTCTAATCAACCGATTTTGATAATTTTGGTCTTAAATTAAAGGTAAGAATGCACAGATTTGCCATCAAACATTCGTATTCATTTATCTACTATATTACTCGACCTAAAAACATTAATGTGATTTTTCCAAATTTTTCAATTGGATTAAAGATAAAATTTTCCATTTATAGCTATGTTATGCTATATGTTTTGGTCTAAGAACCATCTCTGGAATACCAGCTTTCATATGAGCCTTTGAATATAAAAATCGGACGAAACTGAAGCTCGCTACAGCATTCCAAATAACATAATTTATTTTAATTTTTATGACTTATCTTCAGTCAATGATACATAACTCCATTTGTATTTAAGATATTTTATATGTTTTGGCCTTCAAATAATCCTTGAAATCTTGGCTTTCTTTTGAGGTATTGATCGTTAGAATCGGTATTTATTTATCTACTGTATTACTAGACCTAAAATCATAAATTTGATAATTTCCAGAATTTGGAATTGAATTAAGGATAAATTTTCCAGTTATAGATATACGATGCTTTATGTTTTGGTTTAAGAACCATATCTGAAATACCAGCTTTCATAAGAGCCTTTGAATATAAAAATTGGACGAAACTGAAGCTCGCTACAGCATTCCAAATAACATAATTTATTTTAATTTTTATGACTTATCTTCAGTCAATGATATATAACTCCATTTGTATTTAAGATATTTTATATGTTTTGGTCTTCAAATAATCCTTGAAATCTTGGCTTTCTTTTGAGGTATTGATTGTTAGAATAGGTATTAATTTATCTACTACTCAAAATAAAAACATAAATTTGATAATTTCCAGAATCCGAAATTGAATTAAAGATAAATGTTTACAGTTATAATTATGTTAAACTATGTGTTTTGGTCTAAGAACCATCTCTGAAATACAGGCTTTCATAAAATGAGTCATTGAGTATAAAAATTGGACGAAATTGAAGTTTGCTACTGCATTCTAAGCAACACAAGTTGTAATTCTTTTATGACTTATCTGCAATCGATGATTCATAACTCCATTTATATTTTAGATATTTTGAATGTTTTGGTCATGAAATAATCCTTGAAGGTTTTCTTTTGAGATATTAATCGTTAGAATCGGTTAATTTTGAGACCTTATAATAATATGTTTCAAAAATTGTATTGGGTCTACATTTAAGTGCAATAAATTTAATTATGGGTTAGAAATTCTGTTTATTTTGGTTGTGGATCATTCAGCTTCCATTAAGCTCATGATGATAATAAAAATCGGGCAAGCACAAAGAGCTATATAATTTTATACAACATAATTTTTAATCATGGTCTTCTGAAATTTGAATTTAATTGAAGGCATTTTTATCCAGTTCTAATTAGTTTGTGGTATTATTTTTGTGCTAATAATCCTAAATAAATTGCTGACTTCCAATCACAGTTTCGTTTAATAAACGCAAGAAGAACAACCGATGTAAATTTTCTTAGTAATATATAACCTTTTATTAATTGAAACTTATGTATTAGCTCAATTTTCAAAGCGTTTGTAAACTTCTCTAAATTATAGGATTGGCTTTAAGCTATTGTTTATATTTGATGAACATTTACTTTTTCCATGATTATTAAGTTTATACTGGGTGAACACATGCAAATTCGCACAAAAATCAACAGTACGCTTTCCTAAAAAAAATTCATCATAGCGAAACCTCCAGTTATAGAGTAGGTCCTTGGTTTTGCCATAGGCCTAAGTCTGTGTGTTAGATACTCCTTTCAACTGGTTTTCTGTAAATTTGTATTCCAATGTAAAGACCTATCACCTGGGCTTTTGATTTTTAGTTTAAAATTTATATTAAAAATAGACAAATCAGTTGTTCATGCCTTTTTCGAGTAATAGTGTCTCGATTAAAAATATAAAGCCAGTTTGCAACTCTGCATCTGCATACTCACACGCGCTTTTAATGTTAAAAAAAGCTTTTATGTTTACAAATTTTCATGTAGCGTATTACCTTTGACTATATACACTAATAGACTTCTCATAGCATAGGTGTGTTTGAAACCTATTGACGGTGGTGCGATCTTCTGCAGCGTACATAAAGTACAAGTGACATATTGGTCGGATTCACGTTCATCCACCGCAATCCACCGCAACCGGGATTTAGATAATCACGTGACAAATCCCAATGGCCACTTGATAAATCCCGGTGGATCCTGGTGACGTCATTTTGTTGACGTCTTATGAACCCACCGGGATTTTGATTGTTGACGTTCACATGCTAACCGCAAAAAATCCACCGCATCCCGGTTGTGGTATATTGCGGTGGATGAACATGAATCCAACCATTGAATCACAGATGAATAGATGAATCAGTATTACCACTCTTCTCAACCAAGAATGGAATGTTTTGTAACTGAGGGTTATTTTTATATTGTAGTAAAGTGTTTTGGCAGCACTGCAAACCCAGCTGAATAATAACAACATCGATGGTAAGGACTCCGGCGCCGCGTACACGAAACTTCCAAATTTTTGCCTCAAACTAAATGCATTATTGGATGAGAGGTCTATCCACGTTAGTGTAAATACTATTACTAAATATAGATTCTACATATCTTTTAATTTTGCAACATATCTCTCCCTTTCATAAATTATTTTACCATGTCCATAAAACATAATATATGTTTAAATAAAAGAAATCATAGTATATGTTTATTGTATTCATGTTATCTAATGTGTCATACCTAAGTTGTTTTTTTCTGTTGCCTTTCACTATAACATCACATGTCTAGCATAAACAATTGGCTATAAATTTGAAATTCAACAAACTTAATTGGCTCTTGAATAGAAAATCAAAACTATCAATAACAAATAAATTACTAATTTATAAAGTCATCCTCAAGCCAATATGGACTTATGGAATCCAACTATAGGGCACCACCAGTAATTCAAACATTGACATAATCCAAAGATTTCAAGCAAAGTGCCTGAAGCATCTTGGACGCCCCTTTGTATGTCAATAACGAAATTCTGCATCGTGACACTAGAACTGTTACAGTAAGAGAAGAAATAGCAAAATTTAGTTTCCGATATCAAGAAAAATTGAACAAGCATACAAACCACATGGCAATGAACCTCATGGACAACAGTGCTTCAGTTTTTTGTAACATGTTCTACTTTTGTTTAGCTCAGTTGTTGAATAGGGACTAGGGGGTTATTACTCTTTCATCGAATTTACTTATTGTTCTACTCTAACCCTGACATTGTAAAAAAATAGTTTGTAAAAAAAAACCTTTCACTGTTTCATATTTTGGATTTATTGATGCATACTAAAACAATGTTCAAATAAAAGCGCTAATTATTTTTGTTTATTAACACGTCTACAAAAATATCTGCTTAATTTAAATCATGTAACTGTAGATTGACTAAATGAGATGGTTTTTATTGTTTTTTTTATTTTTTTTATTGTTGTGTTCTTCTTATGTTCTCAAACTCAGTTTCATATACGGTACTGTGGTTCTTAGTAGGCACACCAAATACTAAGAATTATTAATTTCATTGTTAGTATAGTTAAATTATCACTATCTGTATTTAATGTCAATGCTGCGGAGCAGCACGGGTTCTCTAGTATAATTGAATTTTAATGTCAGCTGTTGCGTATGAAAATACAACCCATCGTGTTGATAAACCATTAAACATTTTTTCATACATTTTTACAAGCAATATCTTTTAAAGTTACTAGTAAACGTGTTGCTCGAAATCGAGCTATTTATTTTAATACAATACAAATGTTACTTTCATGTCTAAATCATTGACGTCCGACCAATCCAATATTGTGAATATCTGCAATCACCAAAACTACACGTATTTACAGCTGATTATTAACAGATGTTTAAAATACTTTATTCAATCCCAATGTTATTTAAATGGGAAATTCTGAGATTTCAATGATGGATAACTCCTTTATTTTCCATCAGATTTTCATCAGTTTTTGGCGGAAACAACTACAGACCAAGCCCTATCCAACGACACCAAAAACTTGAAAATCGGTTGAAAATTGTAGGAGGAGTTCACGATACAAAAAAAAACCCTTAGCGTATTAAATAAGTATAGATATAGTTTATCAAGATCATTTAACTTTACTAACGTATTTTAGTTAGTACATCTTTAATGTTTCACCTTATATACACATCATGCGTATATGAAAGAGCATGGCACCGCATGTAGGCTCGACGAGAAGTGTGAACAAGCCTCATAATTTTCTATTCTATTTACACTTTGCCTACGAATAATATCTATTATGATTTATAGAAGAGCTACTAAATATTACACTGACGAGAAACATACGGTACTGTTTTCGAAAACGAGAGTTGAGTTTGGATAGTGATTTGGGAAAACGTTTTTACAGTGATACAATGTAAATCCTTTGTGTATAGATCTCCTTCACGCCACACACTTAAACTAACTTATATAGGATATTCGTGGCTTTGTTGTGGTCTAATGTTGTTAGTTTTAGTGAAAAATTAAAATTGCAACATTATTTATAGGTTAGGTCAGGTTTTATAGGTTTTAGGTTAGGTTAGGATATTTTTTTAAAGGTTTTATACGTTATCTTCATTTATACCTCTTATAATACGTTTCCTAACGATTTTATATACGTCTCCTATAGCGTACATTAATATTTTCCTTAACCGTTTGTTTGCATTAAGATAATAATTAATCTGCCCTTATACAATCATTCTATCTGTTTCACTCGATAAACCAGAAATAATTTATCAAATTAATCTAATGTTCAGGATATGTCAAAATGCCATATCTTTAAAATAGCAAAAACTATGTGCAAGAAAACAACGGTAAAAGTGTATAGTTACAAACAGTTACGTTATGATTCCAGTAAAACAGTTACTGTTACCTTCTGGAAACAGTTTACTAAAGTAATAGGTTGCAAAAGCTGGTCACCCACCCGCCAATAAGCCTGACCACGACTACAATAATCGTAAACAGATTGTGAAATTTGAGTTAATTTAGGACTTTAAAATGAGTTATAAATTTGATTTTTTTGCAGTATGATGAAAACCGTTGTTCATCACACGGACGGAAAGTGTTTTTTCTGTGCTTAATCGCACTCTTAATGTGCGTGATTTTTTATGATGGATTTCTGAAGAGTTTTGAGTTGAGAAATTATACTTTGAAAGCCCCCTCCCCACGCTAAAATACCATTCTGCAACACAGATTGTACATATGCATATGGATGTGTACAATCTGTGGTGCTTAAAATATTTTTGGAATTTTAAAAATTAAGTGATGGTTTTTGGGAATATTGATGGAAATCTAAATACCTTAACGATGGCATATGATGTGACAGCATCATCGAAAACCTTTGGGGTTTCCCTATGGGAAGAATAAAAACTGCTATGGCCTGAGCCTTGAAAGATGAATTAATCATACTCTATTTTGATCGTAATATAATTCAAAGCAATATGATAGAGATAATACATAAATTGGCTGGGAGTCTCTATACAGTGTATAAATTAAGTAACGAAACATAATTTTATTTAAAACTCAAATTAAATAAACAATTGTTTCTGAGGCACTAACTGTGATAGTAACTTTCGCAATTTTTAAAATATATTTTTTCAATCCCGTAAAAGGTTTGGGGTAAGGAATAGTTTTTTAAGGCAATTATTATTGGATGACCCTTAATTTTAATAAGCTTTTAAAAACAAGACTGTGAAAAGCTAGTGGTCTCTGTCAGTTATACAGTTGTGATAGAAAACTCAAGCTTTCACTATTTGTCTACTTTCTTAAAGCTCCTTATAGTAAATGGTCACTTAACAGGGGTTGGTATTAGAAAAAAGTCACTAACACCCCAATCCCCTGTTCAAAAAGTTTTGATATCAAAAGTGTGGGAGCTATTATCACAGTATAATTTTTATCTCAATTGGTTTAAGCGCCAATTTTGTTGCATTAATTGATTTAAGCACTAATTAAACTTATAGATTTCATGCTTTTGATGTAAATGGAAGGTTTGGTATCAAATCTTTATAGTACTTGAAACCCAAGTTGCAACATTGTACAAACTGTCGAAAAGATAGAAAATCACGGTTTTTTAAAGTTATACGGTTGCTTGTTAGTTGATTTCTACAAAATATGTTTTTTTTTTTCTTATAACTAGAAAATACCTTCGTGAAAACTACTATATCACTTTTTGTTTGTACGTTATTCGTAAAATTAGAAAATTATATTTTTAGGCTATGCATTTGTTTATTAAAGCAATATAATTTTTCTCGGAGGTGGACCTGTCAGAAGCAAATATCACTTTGATGAGAAAAGTTTTGAAGCTAAAGTTGTTACTTTGTTCAACGAGTTGACAAATGCAAAAATTTCAGTTCAAGGCTAAATATTTCTGAATAATTAATTAGTTTGGTAAGTAACCTTATTAGCTGCCCTAGACAACCCCTCTTAATTATTAACCGATTAAAAATTAGTAATGAAAAGTTGGCTTTATTACCTAATTGGTTGACTGTAAAGTTTTAACTGCACACAATCTTTAGACCTAACGTTATTTTAAAATATTCATTAACTTATCAAAGCCATATCAAAGTCCAATGATATTTATTGATCCCCAAAACAATTATACAATCATTCAAGACAAATCAAACTTATAACATAATTAAACACAGTTAATATGCATTTATCTATGAAACTACATTTTGAGAAAACAAAATAAACGTATGTTTGGGTATGAATTTAAAACTTTGTTTTAATCAATGACTTAATGTTTTTTTTATTATTATTATTATTATTATTTTTATTTTTACATAGTTTTCAACTTAATTCTTATAATATTAAATTTCTAACAATTTTTGTTGTAATTTCTATTTGTATATAATATCTATTTGTATATTAGTAATCAATGAATAGTGTTAAATGTTTAAGAATTTTATGGAAACTCCCTGAATTGTAGGCCCTACCTCAATAGTTAAACTTGAGCACATCGAAAACTTCAATTTATAAAATATAAGGGGTTACTCACGTTCATCAACCGTCACTGCCATCTTCAAACATAGTTTTCAAACAATTGCTTCATTGGAGGTCGTTAAAATTAAAATATAGTCCGCAAACACGCGGCTTATATTATGGTGTAAAAGTCATTACACATGTTTATGGTAAAAATATTAAAAACTGCGTGGAAAAATTTTATTTTGTTGGATAGTTTTGGCTGCCCGTTATCAGCATTTCATAAAAATTCGTAACAGAAATCTGTAAGAAATTTTATCCTTTTTCAAAATATTACCACCCACTTTAGTCGATTACGTCACCATTAAAAACTTATTTGCATGAAAGCTAAGTCACCTCTAACTTTATAATTGTGAGAATTTAATAAGATATATTTTTACGTCATCATTAGCTTCTAGGTTTTTGTTTAGAGGGTGGACAATAGAAATGGAGTTATATTCACATTTAAAATATGCATCTAGGTTAGGTTAGGTAAATAAAGCTTGAACCCGAATTCTTTCTGCAATCTGTTTCCAGCTACTCTGCAATTTAAATTACATTGATAAACGACCATTTCACATTTATAAACACTTCTATTGTGCTGAATAATTTGGCCCAATGTCAACAAACACCGGCCGGTGTTGTTCCCAAACAACAAAGCTCGCTGTTCCTCTCTGATGACTAAAATATCAAGTTAAATTATTCAAAAGTCACCGTTCCTTTGTCTCTTACATCCTTTCTGGCGTCAACATTTAAGTGTTTTGTGTTTGTCACAGATATTTTTTCTCGTAAGTAATTAATTTAGAATTTATAAGACTATTATATCTTGATCGCTCCACCCCATCATAGTATTTACCCCAAATTATTTATTGTTTTTGTTTGAAGTATGAAAAAGTAATTTCATATTGAATGGTTCTAGCCTCCGCATTACTTTGAAATACTAAAAGTGGTTTAAATACCTACTTTCTGTAATCCACATTGGTTGCTGGGGCAACTAGTTTCGATTCATTAGTGAATCATCTTCAGGCCGTACAGAGGATGTCGTAGCACTTCATATGAAGGTTGTCAAGAAGAATAAAATAGTCTAATAACAACCTTCATATGAAGTGCTACGACATCCTCTGTACGGCCTGGAGATGATTCACTAATTAATCGAAACTAGTTGCCCCAGCAACCAATGTGGATTACAGAAAGCATGTATTTAAACCACTTTTAGAAAAAGTAATATAAATCATGGGAGCGATGTAGGTTGTTCATAAAAGTTTTAACATGCGAGTTGGTTTAGTCATACATTTGTTATGTTTAAACTGAACATAAATTAATAATGATAAGTAAATTTTTGGGGTGGTGCTACCAACGGCACCAATTTTTGCTGATTTCGGTTGCACTCCTAAATGTGAATTCATGTTGATTTACGTCATTGAATTCACATTAGGGTAGAAGGGAATTTTCAGTAGTGAATCACCTCCTACAAATTTATTGATGTTAAATCCTGCTGAAAAATTCACTCATTACTATTTAAAATTACAATGACTAAACAAGTGGTGTAAAACTTTTAGTAGACTTTATTACACTTTAATGCTTTACTAGACTTACAAACTGGAAGTCCCGTGATTTAGTAGACTTATAATGATAAATTGATAAAAATAAGGTATAGTTGATATTATAAGATACTATTTTGTACTATTAAAATGGTTCTACCTTTAACAGTTTTCCTTGTAGCAACAAATGATATCTACATTTAAAAAAATGTTTATACATACTTAGTTGAGAGTTTTTGATATCTAAAAACTGTTTTCAAAGAAAAATTCTTAATTGCCTTACTAAATAAAATATTTATTGTTTATTCAAAAACTAAATTTTACTCATTAATCATATCAGTTTATGTTAGTTGAATTAAATATTTAACAACTAATTATAAGAGATATTAATTATATTATAAGTATAATATATAATATAATATAATAATATATAAGTATATTAATTAAAGTTAATAAACGATTCAGTTAAAATAGAATCAAATATTAACATGGAAAAGTGTACGAAAAGAATGTCACCTTTTTTAACATTTAAATAACGTTTCAAAATAGTAAAGCTATTTTAAAGCCAAGTTGGTATTTACAAAGAAGACTGCAGGAAGCCTAAATAATAGGGCTTCCTGTCTTCGTTAGTTTCGACTGAAGGGAAGAATTTTTATCAGTTTATATAACCAGTTATTTATTGCTCACGGCAGTGTCTCTTTCTGTTACTTTACACACGCGCCGCCCAGTTATGTATTGTTAAATGAGTTATTTAATAATAATT
This sequence comes from Neoaliturus tenellus, assembly GCA_030545055.2. Taxonomy (NCBI): domain Eukaryota; kingdom Metazoa; phylum Arthropoda; class Insecta; order Hemiptera; family Cicadellidae; genus Neoaliturus; species Neoaliturus tenellus. The sequence goes on along the minus strand of CM061534.1, from coordinate 32,103,369 downwards.
ATTATTATTATTCTTTATTCATCAAAGCTACATGAAATACAGTACAGTTGAAAACAAACAAGATTGGTGAAAACACGAACAGTTTCTAAAACATACGATACATTGTTTACCAAGTAGGCTACATACACAATTTACAATAGTTTGCATATTTATTAGTTAACGCTATACTGAAAAATACAATAAGTAGAAGTTTTACAATAAATAATTTTTAAATTAAGTTCACAAATTAAGCAAGTACTACTAAATCCAACTAATTAAAAATTTACTCGGGTTATGTATTTAGTATAGATGTAAGGTTTACTCAATCGAAAATAATTAAAATATATATATATATTACTTCTTGAAGCAAATAATGATGTAATTAAAATATAATTATTGATCAAGTAAACAAAACATTATTTAGAGCAGTGTAAAAACTACTTTAGTTAGTTTTGAAGCAGATAAAAGAAACCCCTGGTGGTAATTTTATTTACTGGATTTTAAAATTAATTTAATATTAATAAAAAGTAATACCCCATTGGAATGTATTTTTATTAATTGCTCGGGCATACGTTTAACAGCCAATAATAAATAACTAAAAAAATAAGTAATGTAAAATTATTTCAGAACGAATTTAGTGAAAATCTGTTTAAAATGAGTCAAGTAAATCAATAAATAAATCAGCCAGGAGTCAAACTAAAACCAATCAATGAACGAAAATATTTCTTCAGAGTACATAACACTTAAAAAAGGAAATAATTATTGGAATTTCACCAGGAGTTTGTATTTTTACCTGATTTCAGATTAAACGTTTGATATGTGTTGTTCATCTAAAGAATGTAAAGTTATTTTTATTCTATTATTTAATATTTTTTATGCATCAATTTTTGGCATGAAATACAATGGATGAAATCATGTTGAAGCCACCCTATAATAAACCATTATAGAGAGTGAATCATTATCCAGCCGGAGTGATTAATCTGGCTCTTATTTTCTCCACTGTGATAAATCACTTCAAGAGTTTGCAAAAGGAATGCCTGGACTCATTATTTTATTTTATTGCCATAATAATTGATTTTTCTATAGTAAACTTTATACATTGCGATTTGATGTTGTTATTAAAGATATTATTTTAGCTTTCATGATGATGTTGCAAAGTTCGTCGGTACTTTCATACCGATTTTTGTTGCCATAATATTGTGAGTGAAAAGTTCGTGTACTAAAACTTAACTTTTTAGTACGTCATTTTAAAACCTTTATACAAAATAAAATAGTTACGCAAATAACGTAGTAGGTAACGTAGCTTTATAGTAACGTAATTTTAAAATGTTCAATTTTACCTTTTAAATTTTAATAAAATACAACATTTTTATTTCCATATAAAAATGTAACTTTCTATTCATTGTTTGTGAAAATTTCTTAACATTTTCATTTCTTTATTACAAAAAAATAATAAAAATGTTATTTATTTTTTTAACTACGTTTTATTATTTATTTTATTTTATGTTACGTTTTTGTACGTTTTATTGTTTGAGCTATGTTTAACAGTTTTCATTAATAGGCATTAATAAGTCTATATAGTTTACTTAAATCAATTTTTAAATTTAAATGATTTTCAATAGATAAAGAGCACAAGGGTTTATTGGAAACTATTCCAACATAGGTTTTTACTCGTTATGCTGGTATATCACCAAGTAAGGCAAAAATGTGGTGTGTATTTACAGTCCAAATGACTTCAAATGCAAGAATAAACACTGTTAATCAAAACAAAGTGTAATATAAGTTTGGGACATAGTATAGTAAGTTAAAGCATAGTACCTGATTCCAAATGCTACCAATGAAGAATATGTACATTGGTACAGGATTACGTACATTGGTACAGGATTACGTACATTGGTACAGGATTACGTACATTGGTACAGGATTACGTACATTGGTACAGGATTACGTACATTGGTACAGGATTACGTACATTGGTACAGGATTACGTACATTGGTACAGGATTACGTACATTGGTACAGGATTACGTACATTGGTACAGGATTACGTACATTGGTACAGGATTACGTACATTGGTACAGGATTACGTACATTGGTACAGGATTACGTACATTGGTACAGGATTACGTACATTGGTACAGGATTACGTACATTGGTACAGGATTACGTACATTGGTACAGGATTACGTACATTGGTACAGGATTACGTACATTGGTACAGGATTACGTACATTGGTACAGGATTACGTACATTAAGTATATGGTGAAATATACCTGTCTATGTAATAAGGTTGCAAACAGTGAATCTACATTAGAACCGTTACACTCAGATTTTAACATTTTTATTTTATTATTTTACAAATTATTGAAGATAGACTTTGTTCGCAACAATATAATTACATTAAGTTTTCAAAACTAAATGCAAAATAGTATGTACTCAGGAAATATCTAATGGAAAATGCGTTAGTGTGAAACAAGTTGAATCTCCGTTCTTCTATTTAAAGCTAATCTTTTGGCGTGATGATATTTATCAGTCACTTAAATAACTGCTTAAATAAATGGCTGCTCACTTAAATAACAGCCAATGACAAATCCATCACGGCTTATATTTTGTAATGACCTTTTTTAATTTAATTTTGTATTTAAACATGATTATTTTTATTTATAATAATTTGCTGTTCAGATATTAAAAGAAAAAAGTTTTCATATACACCTTGTGTAAACTTTACTGCATAATTACACACCTGTTTTAGTTAAATATTCCGTTTTTAACTTGTACATCTTTTAAGGATGCCTGGAATACATCAAAGGGTACTAATGTTGTTGACTGCTTAAGACTTCTGAGAAGGGGAATTACAAGGAGAGGATCTCCTGCAATTAGATTCTTTGTGCTTTAATTAGTTAACTGAGAGTAATTAGTTACTAGAGTTAAACTTAATATTTTCTTAGGTCTACTTAGTAATTTTTTTACTATTAATTTATTACTATTAGTCATGACTGAAATAATTGCCATTATAAAAGGACCTTTACGAAGTTAGATAATAATGTAATGAATATGTTTCACTTTCCTATGTTTTCAGGATTCAACTGTTATTATTATTGTTATCATTATTATTTATTTTTAAGTGCAATATTCAAATATTTTTTAATCCTTTTTTCATAAGTTCATATCTTTAATTTTTATAAAGTATCTTAAAAGTATGGTAAATTAATTTACCCGTATACAGATATAATCATTCAAACCATGATCTGAACAATGAAAGGATAAAAATCATTGTAGAAATAAAGATCGACATTGAAAGAAAAAGGGATCTGTAGGGTCCTGAAAATATCAGCTCACCATTACATATATAGTGTGTATTAAAATAATCTTCATCTTTATTTTTATAATTTATACAACAAGTATTGGACAGTTGATTTAATAACTGGTTTTACAGACTGGAATTTGCTTTTCTTCCTAAAACGGTATTGAACCAGAAAACCGCGATTAAGTTATACCTGCCTTAATTTGTTTTTCTCTTTGAGGCTTTAAGACAAGAACTGCTGTTCCTTCCCGAAAGGTAATTAGGTAAGATAATTGGTTCTTGATTTCAGAGTTTTTTTTTCAAGAGTTTCAATCAAGGTTATTTATTTTAGAAGATGAAAATCAGTGTTGAGGATTTGAGGAACAAAAACCAAGAAACCTTTCATACAAGTAATTAGATAATCTGCCAATCCCAATCGCGAAGGTATTTCTTTTATTTAAAAAATGCCTCATATTGGATTATGGACCGTGAATTCCTAGACTCAAAGTGAGTATGGATACCACGGTCAAATTAATTACAGTATGCGGCCATTATACTTAATTGATTAGTTATTATACATAATAACATCAGCTGCTTATTGCGTTTTAGGACCATGGATGGCCCAGTTGCCGGACTATGGGCACCGTCGCAGCCAGCGTATGGGAAGGATCAGTCCGCTCTTTGCTAATGTGGGGAGGAGGGGACACGATCATAAGACTTGATTGAAACCAGTTCACTGCTTCTTATGCAAAAGGACTGAAGCAGGAGGTTGTAGCCACATCAGTCGACTCTGTATGCCGCACTTTTAGGCTCACCTAAAAGGTTAAACAAACCGAGTGGCAACCACCGAGAAAAGGACAGAATTATGAAGTAGTTTTGTCTTCTGGAAGGGCTTAACCCTAACCCGGGTGATCTTAAAAATAAAGGGCGCCCCAAAAGTAATGTTATAAACGGTACCGGGCTGAACAAAACCTGGAAAAGGTATTGGCTTTAGTGGGTTTGGCTCGGAAGAGTCCCACACAACCTTCCTTAAAAAAATAAACATAATAGCCAAGCTTACTGGTGAAAGTGATTAATTATTCACTTTAACCAGTCAATATTCATAATTTTAAATCATTTTGACAAAATTTTACTTGGAGTTATGGTATGACGCTCATAAGTTACAGATGCTTGAAATAAAGCACGATAAAACCAAGCCCAATGAAGCTTTCTCCAAGACGTTCTTTAAATGCGGTCTTAGAGGATGTCGTGAAATAAATGTAATTAACTCGCCTTCCTCCGCTATCATCCGTTACAGAAATAAATGTTCGTTGTAAGAGAAAGAGTCGGTTGATGGTTAATAATCTCTCAAACTGTGTCGGTGGGGAGACTGTCGTTTATTTGTCAGTTATTTAGAACAATGGAACAGCAGTCCCCATCCCTCCTTCTTGTTGGGCGTCGAGACGCAGGCGGCCGGCCCCGCACAGCAACCCATGTTCTTGCTGCCGGTCACGCACTTCTGCAAACAACAACAACAACAACAATATCAACTCATGTTCTTGCTGCTGGTCACGCACTTCTGCAAACAACAACAACAACAACAATATCAACTCATGTTCTTGCTGCCGGTCACGCACTTCTGCAAACAACAACAACAACAACAATATCAACTCATGTTCTTGCTGCTGGTCACGCACTTCTGCAAACAACAACAACAACAACAATATCAACTCATGTTCTTGCTGCTGGTCACGCACTTCTGCAAACAACAACAACAACAACAATATCAACTCATGTTCTTGCTGCTGGTCACGCACTTCTGCAAACAACAACAACAACAACAATATCAACTCATGTTCTTGCTGCTGGTCACGCACTTCTGCAAACAACAACAACAATATCAACTCATGTTCTTGCTGCCAGTCACGCACTTCTGCAAACAACAACAACAACAACAACAACAACAACAATATCAACTCATGTTCTTGCTGCTGGTCACGCACTTCTGCAAACAACAACAACAATATCAACTCATGTTCTTGCTGCCGGTCACGCACTTCTGCAAACAACAACAATATCAACTCATGTTCTTGCTGCCGGTCACGCACTTCTGCAAACAACAACAATATCAACTCATGTTCTTGCTGCCGGTCACGCACTTCTGCAAATAACAACACCAATATCAACTCATGTTCTTGCTGCCGGTCACGCACTTCTGCAAATAACAACACCAATATCAACTCATGTTCTTGCTGCCGGTCACGCACTTCTGCAAACAACAACAACAACAATATCAACTCATGTTCTTGCTGCCGGTCACGCACTTCTGCAAACAACAACAATATCAACTCATGTTCTTGCTGCCGGTCACGCACTTCTGCAAACAACAACAACAATATCAACTCATGTTCTTGCTGCTGGTCACGCACTTCTGCAAACAACAACAACAATATCAACTCATGTTCTTGCTGCCGGTCACGCACTTCTGCAAACAACAACAACAATATCAACTCATGTTCTTGCTGCTGGTCACGCACTTCTGCAAACAACAACAACAATATCAACTCATGTTCTTGCTGCCGGTCACGCACTTCTGTAAACAACAACAATATCAACTCATGTTCTTGCTGCCGGTCACGCACTTCTGCAAATAACAACAACAATATCAACTCATATTCTTGCTGCCGGTCACGCACTTCTGCAAATAACAACACCAATATCAACTCATGTTCTTGCTGCCGGTCACGCATTTCTGCAAATAACAACAACAATATCAACTCATGTTCTTGCTGCCGGTCACACACTTCTGCAAACAATATCAACCCTTGTCTCCCAAGTTAACCTCTATACGTAAATGTTGGTCATTTAAGAGTTTAAAATAGCGAAAATAGTTGGACACCACTTGTCGTTAAGATTGGAACGTTAGAAATCCTTTATGTGTCCCCATAAATAGTACGTTCAAAACTTTGTTTTAGGTTTGGTTTGAAATGTTTTTGATTTAATTGAGTTTTTTACTATGAAGTCTCTCTAGCAATTTTTAAAGTTTTGGTTTGAAATCTATTGGGAAAGTTTTTACCCTATTGCCCCTAAATTATTTTAATTTTCCTGTCAAAATTTGTATGAGCATACAAAAATTCCGTTTAACACAGAAGCTTTCATGAAATAAGTTTGAATATTTTTCAGCTTGAAACATTGATATTTTTTATTTATAAAGAGAATACAATGTTGTGGGGATATTTTTAGCCGAAAAAATAATATAGTGACATTTTTGCAGTGAATATCAATGTTTTAAATTTTTTATATTACATTCTTATGACCGGAAGCTCAAAAATCATATATGAAACCAAATTTTAAAGCCGAGGTTTACAGTTTCAGATAATGTTTTAATCAACTCGAAATAAATTATAGAACCAGGGGGATAGAGCATATGCTTGGTAATATTATTTATTCCACTTTGCTCTCTCAGACAAAGCTCGTTCGCTCCACTCAATCAACCTCTTTCTTTTTTTAAACGAGGTCGTTCTCTCCGCTCACTCGCCAGGCCCAAGGATGCTGCACTGTGGCATAAATTTTCTTGAACTAAATATTAAAGATGTAACACATTGGTATATATCTACAATTATCAGCTGATGTTTGTTCAATTTTGTAGCTAAAAATATCCATAAGGATAACGTGGGAACTTTGAAGGACTCTAGCACGAAAACTGGATTATAGTAGGCGTTTATGTAGTCGTGTCTACATAGGTAGAGTAGGCCTATATTTCTTGTAGCCACGAAACCCCATATTTTAACAACGAAAAAATCTAAAATCCTTAGACGAAAAAATGTTTTAATATAAGATTGTCAACATAGAGACAAATTTTTCCTTTATTTGAAGTGTAAATATATTAATTTAAAAATACATTGTTCACAAATTCTGTAATTTTTACATAAAAACTATTGCACTTAATCTGATTGGTTAACAATAAAATTGTTATTTACACATGAAAACCAATTAGAGAGTCTTGACTATTTAGCTTAAACGAACATCCGTTACTACTATTCTTAGTTTATAAAATATAAATATAAATCAGCTTATAGCAGTGGATTTTTAAAAAGTACCCAAATAACTGTGGGCATTTGAGGTTTTCAATTTTTCATGATAACATTACGTCAATTTATGATTTAGTTCACAAATAATTGATTTTTATTTCATATTATGAATTTCACATCACATTTGCCATTTTGAGATATTCAACTTTGGAAATTAAAAATAGTCTCAATTTTGTAACCGCAAAATTTTAAAAGAAATTGTAACTTGCTAAACAACCATGCAAAGTTCCACTTTTTTATCTTAAACCACAGTTAAAATCATTTATGTATAAAAAAATTAATTAAGAAAACAAACTTATATTTAGAGACGGAAACTATATAGGCCGAGGTATAACTATACCTCGTGTAAATATTTTGGCTTCCACCTAAAGAATGAAAAGGTGAAGTTTAGTATAGTTTAACGACACGGTGTACACGCTACTCACATCCCCCTTGTGTTGACAGCTGTCTACGTAGTGCAGAGCGATGAGTAGGCCTATAGCGACGAGCAGCAGAGTCTTGTACATGACGGGGCGGTAGAGAGTGGATGTACACCAAACACCTGCTTATATACTCACATCCCCCTTGTGTTGACAGCTGTCTACGTAGTGCAGAGCGATGAGTAGGCCTATAGCGACGAGCAGCAGAGTCTTGTACATGATGGGGCGGTAGAGAGTGGATGTACACCAAACACCTGCTTATATACTCACATCCCCCTTGTGTTGACAGCTGTCTACGTAGTGCAGAGCGATGAGTAGGCCTATAGCGACGAGCAGCAGAGTCTTGTACATGATGGGGCGGTAGAGAGTGGATGCCACGGTGACGGTACCTGCTATACACCTGCTTATATACTCACATCCCCCTTGTGTTGACAGCTGTCTACGTAGTGCAGAGCGATGAGTAGGCCTATAGCGACGAGCAGCAGAGTCTTGTACATGATGTGGCGGTAGAGAGTGGATGCCATGGTGACGGTACCTGCTATACACCTGCTTATATACTCACATCCCCCTTGTGTTGACAGCTGTCTACGTAGTGCAGAGCGATGAGTAGGCCTATAGCGACGAGCAGCAGAGTCTTGTACATGATGTGGCGGTAGAGAGTGGATGCCATGGTGACGGTACCTGCTATACACCTGCTTATATACTCACATCCCCCTTGTGTTGACAGCTGTCTACGTAGTGCAGAGCGATGAGTAGGCCTATAGCGACGAGCAGCAGAGTCTTGTACATGATGTGGCGGTAGAGAGTGGATGCCATGGTGACGGTACCTGCTATACACCTGCTTATATACTCACATCCCCCTTGTGTTGACAGCTGTCTACGTAGTGCAGAGCGATGAGTAGGCCTATAGCGACGAGCAGCAGAGTCTTGTACATGACGGGGCGGTAGAGAGTGGATGCCATGGTGACGGTACCTGCTATACACCTGCTTATATACTCACATCCCCCTTGTGTTGACAGCTGTCTACGTAGTGCAGAGCGATGAGTAGGCCTATAGCGACGAGCAGCAGAGTCTTGTACATGATGTGGCGGTAGAGAGTGGATGCCATGGTGACGGTACCTGCTATACACCTGCTTATATACTCACATCCCCCTTGTGTTGACAGCTGTCTACGTAGTGCAGAGCGATGAGTAGGCCTATAGCGACGAGCAGCAGAGTCTTGTACATGATGTGGCGGTAGAGAGTGGATGTACACCAAACACCTGCTTATATACTCACATCCCCCTTGTGTTGACAGCTGTCTACGTAGTGCAGAGCGATGAGTAGGCCTATAGCGACGAGCAGCAGAGTCTTGTACATGATGTGGCGGTAGAGAGTGGATGTACACCAAACACCTGCTTATATACTCACATCCCCCTTGTGTTGACAACTGTCTACGTAGTTCACAGCGATGAGTAGGCCTATAGCGACGAGCAGCAGAGTCTTGTACATGATGTGGCGGTAGAGAGTGGATGTACACCAAAAACCTGCTTATATACTCACATCCCCCTTGTGTTGACAACTGTCTAAGTAGTGCAGAGCGATGAGTAGGCCTATAGCGACGAGCAGCAGAGTCTTGTACATGATGGGGCGGTAGAGAGTGAATGTACACCAAACACCTGCTTATATACTCACATCCCCCTTGTTTTGACAGCTGTCTACGTAGTGCAGAGCGATGAGTAGGCCTATAGCGACGAGCAGCAGAGTCTTGTACATGATGTGGCGGTAGAGAGTGGATGTACACCAAACACCTGCTTATATACTCACATCCCCCTTGTGTTAACAACTGTCTACGTAGTGCAGAGCGATGAGTAGGCCTATAGCGACGAGCAGCAGAGTCTTGTACATGATGGGGCGGTAGAGAGTGGATGCCACGGTGACGGTACCTGCTATACACCTGCTTATATACTCACATCCCCCTTGTGTTGATAGCTGTCTACGTAGTGCAGAGCGATGAGTAGGCCTATAGCGACGAGCAGCAGAGTCTTGTACATGACGGGGCGGTAGAGAGTGGATGTACACCAAACACCTGCTTATATACTCACATCCCCCTTGTGTTGACAACTGTCTACGTAGTGCAGAGCGATGAGTAGGCCTATAGCGACGAGCAGCAGAGTCTTGTACATGACGGGGTGGTAGAGAGTGGATGCCACGGTGACGGTACCTGCTATACACCTGCTTATATACTCACATCCCCCTTGTGCTGACAGATGTCTACGTAGTGAAGAGCGATGAGTAGGCCTATAGCGACGAGCAGCAGAGTCTTGTACATGACGGGGTGGTAGAGAGTGGATGCCACGGTGACGGTACCTGCTATACACCTGCTTATATACTCACATCCCCCTTGTGCTGACAGATGTCTACGTAGTGCAGAGCGATGAGTAGGCCTATAGCGACGAGCAGCAGAGTCTTGTACATGATGGGGCGGTAGAGAGTGAATGTACACCAAACACCTGCTTATATACTCACATCCCCCTTGTTTTGACAGCTGTCTACGTAGTGCAGAGCGATGAGTAGGCCTATAGCGACGAGCAGCAGAGTCTTGTACATGATGTGGCGTTAGAGAGTGGATGTACACCAAACACCTGCTTATATACTCACATCCCCCTTGTTTTGACAGCTGTCTACGTAGTGCAGAGCGATGAGTAGGCCTATAGCGACGAGCAGCAGAGTCTTGTACATGATGTGGCGGTAGAGAGTGGATGTACACCAAACACCTGCTTATATACTCACATCCCCCTTGTGTTGACAGCTGTCTACGTAGTGCAGAGCGATGAGTAGGCCTATAGCGACGAGCAGCAGAGTCTTGTACATGACGGGGCGGTAGAGAGTGGATGTACACCAAACACCTGCTTATATACTCACATCCCCCTTGTGTTGACAGCTGTATACGTAGTGCAGAGCGATGAGTAGGCCTATAGCGACGAGCAGCAGAGTCTTGTACATGATGGGGCGGTTGAGAGTGGATGTACACCAAACACCTGTTTATATACTCACATCCCCGTTGTGTTGACAAGTGTCTACGTAGTGCAGAGCGATGAGTAGGCCTATAGCGACGAGCAGCAGAGTCTTGCACATGATGTGGCGGTAGAGAGTGGATGCCACGGTGACGGTACCTGCTATACACCTGCTTATATACTCACATCCCCCTTGTGTTGATAGCTGTCTACGTAGTGCAGAGCGATGAGTAGGCCTATAGCGACGAGCAGCAGAGTCTTGTACATGATGTGGCGGTAGAGAGTGGATGTACACCAAACAGCTGCTTATATACTCACATCCCCCTTGTGTTGACAGCTGTCTACGTAGTGCAGAGCGATGAGTAGGCCTATAGCGACGAGCAGCAGAGTCTTGTACATGATGTGGCGGTAGAGAGTGGATGTACACCAAACACCTGCTTATATACTCACATCCCCCTTGTGTTGACAGCTGTCTACGTAGTGCAGAGCGATGAGTAGGCCTATAGCGACGAGCAGCAGAGTCTTGTACATGACGGGGTGGTAGAGAGTGGATGCCACGGTAACGGTACCTGCTATACACCTGCTTATATACTCACATCCCCCTTGTGCTGACAGATGTCTACGTAGTGAAGAGCGATGAGGAGGCCTATAGCAACGAGCAGCAGAGTCTTGTACATGATGGGGTGGTAGAGAGTGGATGCCACGGTGACGGTACCTGCTATACACCTGCTTATATACTCACATCCCCCTTGTGTTGACAACTGTCTACGTATTGCAGAGCGATGAGTAGGCCTATAGCGACGAGCAGCAGAGTCTTGTACATGATGGGGCGGTAGAGAGTGGATGCCACGGTGACGGTACCTGCTATACACCTGCTTATATACTCACATCCCCCTTGTGTTGACAGCTGTCTTCGTAGTGCAGAGCGATGAGTAGGCCTATAGCGACGAGCAGCAGAGTCTTGTACATGATGGGGCGGTAGAGAGTGGATGTACACCAAACACCTGCTTATATGCTCACATCCCCCTTGTGTTGACAACTGTCTACGTAGTGCAGAGCGATGAGTAGGCCTATAGCGACGAGCAGCAGAGTCTTGTACATGATGAGGTGGTAGAGAGTGGATGTACACAAAACACCTGCTTATATACTCACATCCCCCTTGTGTTGACAACTGTCTACGTAGTGCAGAGCGATGAGTAGGCCTATAGCGACGAGCAGCAGAGTCTTGTACATGATGGGGCGGTAGAGAGTGGATGTACACCAAACACCTGCTTATATACTCACATCCCCCTTGTGTTGACAGCTGTCTACGTAGTGCAGAGCGATGAGTAGACCTATAGCGACGAGCAGCAGAGTCTTGTACATGATGGGGCGGTAGAGAGTGGATGTACACCAAACACCTGCTTATATACTCACATCCCCCTTGTGTTGACAACTGTCTACGTAGTGCAGAGCGATGAGTAGGCCTATAGCGACGAGCAGCAGAGTCTTGTACATGACGGGGTGGTAGAGAGTGGATGCCACGGTGACGGTACCTGCTATACACCTGCTTATATACTCACATCCCTCTTGTGTTGACAACTGTCTAAGTAGTGCAGAGCGATGAGTAGGCCTATAGCGACGAGCAGCAGAGTCTTGTACATGATGAAGCGGTAGAGAGTGAATGTACACCAAACACCCGCTTATATACTCACATCCCCCTTGTGTTGACAACTGTCTACGTAGTGCAGAGCGATAAGTAGGCCTATAGCGACGAGCAGCAGAGTCTTGTACATGATGGGGCGGTAGAGAGTGGATGTACACCAAACACCTGCTTATATACTCACATCCCCCTTGTGTTGACAGCTGTATACGTAGTGCAGAGCGATGAGTAGGCCTATAACGACGAGCAGCAGAGTCTTGTACATGACGGGGCGGTAGAGAGTGGATGTACACCAAACACCTGCTTATATACTCTCATCCCCCTTGTGTTGACAACTGTCTACGTAGTGCAGAGCGATGAGTAGGCCTATAGCGACGAGCAGCAGAGTCTTGTACATGACGGGGTGGTAGAGAGTGGATGCCACGGTGACGGTACCTGCTATACACCTGCTTATATACTCACATCCCCGTTGTGTTGACAAGTGTCTACGTAGTGCAGAGCGATGAGTAGGCCTATAGCGACGAGCAGCAGAGTCTTGTACATGATGTGGCGGTAGAGAGTGGATGTACACCAAACACCTGCTTATATACTCACATCCCCCTTGTGTTGACAACTGTCTACGTAGTGCAGAGCGATGAGTAGGCCTATAGCGACGAGCAGCAGAGTCTTGTACATGATGGGGCGGTAGAGAGTGGATGTACACCAAACACCTGCTTATATACTCACATCCCCCTTGTGTTGACAGCTGTATACGTAGTGCAGAGCGATGAGTAGGCCTATAGCGACGAGCAGCAGAGTCTTGTACATGATGGGGCGGTAGAGAGTGGATGTACACCAAACACCTGCTTATATACTCACATCCCCCTTGTGTTGACAACTGTCTACGTAGTGCAGAGCGATGAGTAGGCCTATAGCGACGAGCAGCAGAGTCTTGTACATGACGGGGCGGTAGAGAGTGGATGTACACCAAACACCTGCTTATATACTCACATCCCCCTTGTGTTGACAGCTGTATACGTAGTGCAGAGCGATGAGTAGGCCTATAGCGACGAGCAGCAGAGTCTTGTACATGATGGGGCGGTAGAGAGTGGATGTACACCAAACACCTGCTTATATACTCACATCCCCCTTGTGTTGACAGCTGTCTACGTAGTGCAGAGTGATGAGTAGGCCTATAGCGACGAGCAGCAGAGTCTTGTACATGATGTGGCGGTAGAGAGTGGATGTACACCAAAAACCTGCTTATATACTCACATCCCCCTTGTGTTGACAACTGTCTACGTAGTTCAGAGCGATGAGTAGGCCTATAGCGACGAGCAGCAGAGTCTTGTACATGACGAGGCGGTAGAGAGTGGATGCCATGGTGACGGTACCTGCTATACACCTGCTTATATACTCACATCCCCCTTGTGTTGACAGCTGTCTACGTAGTGCAGAGCGATGAGTAGGCCTATAGCGACGAGCAGCAGAGTCTTGTACATGACGAGGCGGTAGAGAGTGGATGCCATGGTGACGGTACCTGCTATACACCTGCTTATATACTCACATCCCCCTTGTGTTGACAGCTGTCTACGTAGTGCAGAGCGATGAGTAGGCCTATAGCGACGAGCAGCAGAGTCTTGTACATGATGTGGCGGTAGAGAGTGGATGCCACGGTGACGGTACCTGCTATACACCTGCTTATATACTCACATCCCCCTTGTGTTGACAGCTGTCTACGTAGTGCAGAGCGATGAGTAGGCCTATAGCGACGAGCAGCAGAGTCTTGTACATGATGTGGCGGTAGAGAGTGGATGTACACCAAACACCTGCTTATATACTCACATCCCCCTTGTGTTGACAGCTGTCTACGTAGTGCAGAGCGACGAGTAGGCCTATAGCGACGAGCAGCAGAGTCTTGTACATGACGGGGCGGTAGAGAGTGGATGCCACGGTGACGGTACCTGCTATACACCTGCTTATATACTCACATCCCCCTTGTGTTGACAGCTGTCTACGTAGTGCAGAGCGATGAGTAGGCCTATAGCGACGAGCAGCAGAGTCTTGTACATGATGTGGCGGTAGAGAGTGGATGCCATGGTGACGGTACCTGCTATACACCTGCTTATATACTCACATCCCCCTTGTGTTGACAGCTGTCTACGTAGTGCAGAGCGATGAGTAGGCCTATAGCGACGAGCAGCAGAGTCTTGTACATGATGTGGCGGTAGAGAGTGGATGCCATGGTGACGGTACCTGCTATACACCTGCTTATATACTCACATCCCCCTTGTGTTGACAGCTGTCTACGTAGTGCAGAGCGATGAGTAGGCCTATAGCGACGAGCAGCAGAGTCTTGTACATGATGTGGCGGTAGAGAGTGGATGCCATGGTGACGGTACCTGCTATACACCTGCTTATATACTCACATCCCCCTTGTGTTGACAGCTGTCTACGTAGTGCAGAGCGATGAGTAGGCCTATAGCGACGAGCAGCAGAGTCTTGTACATGACGGGGCGGTAGAGAGTGGATGCCATGGTGACGGTACCTGCTATACACCTGCTTATATACTCACATCCCCCTTGTGTTGACAGCTGTCTACGTAGTGCAGAGCGATGAGTAGGCCTATAGCGACGAGCAGCAGAGTCTTGTACATGATGTGGCGGTAGAGAGTGGATGCCATGGTGACGGTACCTGCTATACACCTGCTTATATACTCACATCCCCCTTGTGTTGACAGCTGTCTACGTAGTGCAGAGCGATGAGTAGGCCTATAGCGACGAGCAGCAGAGTCTTGTACATGATGTGGCGGTAGAGAGTGGATGTACACCAAACACCTGCTTATATACTCACATCCCCCTTGTGTTGACAGCTGTCTACGTAGTGCAGAGCGACGAGTAGGCCTATAGCGACGAGCAGCAGAGTCTTGTACATGATGTGGCGGTAGAGAGTGGATGCCACGGTGACGGTACCTGCTATACACCTGCTTTAATACTCACATCCCCCTCGTGTTGACAGCTGTCTACGTAGTGCAGAGCGACGAGTAGGCCTATAGCGACGAGCAGCAGAGTCTTGTACATGACGGGGCGGTAGAGAGTGGATGTACACCAAACACCTGCTTATATACTCACATCCCCCTTGTGTTGACAGCTGTCTACGTAGTGCAGAGCGACGAGTAGGCCTATAGCGACGAGCAGCAGAGTCTTGTACATGACGGGGCGGTAGAGAGTGGATGCCACGGTGACGGTACCTGCTATACACCTGCTTTAATACTCACATCCCCCTCGTGTTGACAGCTGTCTACGTAGTTCAGAGCGACGAGTAGGCCTATAGCGACGAGCAGCAGAGTCTTGTACATGATGGGGCGGTAGAGAGTGGATGTACCCCAAACACCTGCTTATATACTCCGTCCACGCAGCATCAATCAGTTCCCTCTCAGATGAGCCGAGACATACAACCATATACACAACCCACACGATTGATTGACTGACATTTTATGTGGCGGAACTAATGGCAAGTGCTGTAGAAACCAGTCGAAAGCTGAAAACAACATTTAAAGCCTTTTCAGTCATAACTTAAATGTTTGTTATTGTTTAGTAAATTATTACGAACATTTTCCACCCCTGATTAGTAAAAACAAATTCATTTCGTCACGATAATTTTTGCATAAAATTCACAACGGCTTATCACAAAAAAAAAAAAAAAATGCTTTGCCCATGTTGATGTCAGACTCACGATGCATATGCATTTGATTTATCTTTGTTACGCGCATTTTTTTAAAATTTTTCCTTTACCATTTCCAATATTTCAATTACAATCAATTCAATTGCCTAATATAACTTTCAACGAAAGTACAATCAGTCTATTCTTATAAATTAATTAAATTCCTTATTAAGTATACGAGCACTGTACAAAATATAGATAAACATATTAACAAATATACAAGATAAACTAATATAGTTACTTCAACTTAAAGAAATGTGAATTAAAGCATTTTTCCATTGATAAATATTAATGTTTGTATTAAATTTCTGTTAACCAAATACAACGATTGTTTTAAAATATCATAACTAGGCTACTTCAACCTCAATTCCACCTCTGTCCGTCAAACTCTGTCGAGTGCCCTCGCTGTTCAAGTTGGACAGGAACAATTCAGACAACCACTGACACGGGCCACTCGTCCCTCACGTCAAAACCAGGAGTCAGCAGCGCAACAAAATGCGATAGCCCGGGCTCTCCTGGGATCTACTTTAACCTTCAACTAACATGGGAGGCCCTAGATTAAGGTTCTGTAATCGTATTTTAATAAAACTAAATTATATTATTTGGATGTTTTTCATAATCAAAACAAAAAATTCATTATCACCATATTGTTTTTGCCCAAAAATAATTTTGTTTATAAATAAATATATAACACGTGACCGACTCTTTCGGTTAATCGATGTTGCTGAGTGTCATGAACAAATTTTTTCCTTAACAGTTACTTCGGAACAGTTAATGACAAATAACTATTATAACCGTTAACGGTATTTCAAAGTAACAGTTGCTGAACGTTACCAAATCTGTACCACAGACTTTGTGGAGCAAAATATTCTCCGAGATTTCCACTGGTCAAAAGACGAAAGTCAAAGACGATACGATAACAAAACTAACTCAAACTTATTAACTACGGTATTACTGTTATTAATTATTCTTACAGAACATTAATCATAATTTATAACACTTTCAAAATCATTCAACGGAGTGACCATCTTGTTACCAAATGAAATTTAGGATTTAGTTTGTCATCCACGGTAACAGAAAAATTATCGTTCCAGTTGCAACGACTAGGAACAAGATCGGTTTGAATCTTATTAGGTTGACTAAGGAACGGAATTAACTATGTATCAGATAACTATATTTGAGAACATTCAAGAACGGTGATCAAGAAGGGCAACTAGTTATGAATGCCTCACTCACGTTATTTCATTTGGGAAATTAATCTGTGATTTTTCCCACTTTAATCAACTTCCATCCTTAGAATAACAACTTTGAATGATATTATTTAAATCCTTGTCAAAACTACAATACTATACTGTATTAAATCAATAGGTTTGCGGTACTGTAACTACTGTACGCCATATTTTTATCATCGTAAACATCATCTTTTTTATCATCTTTGTTTTCTTTATTTGATAAATTAATCCTAAAAAACAAATAACACTAACACGTTCTTAAAAACGACTAAAATTTAAAGGTATTGAAAGAATGATTAGTCACAACTGTCACTCATGTTCATGATTGGATAGCGAATTACAGTATGAGAAAAATTGTAGGACTACATTCTTAAGACTTCCAAAAGAGCAGTTTAAATAACTTTTTGGTGAAAGTAATAGTATCTGTTATAACAGTAACGAAAAATAATGTTTGAGCTCTTCTGTATTAGAGTGCCAGTAAAATTCTCGTCTTAGCAGTTTCGATATAAAGGTAATAAGAAAATCGGTTAATTACTAAGTGGTTGATTGTGAATTAAGTTTCTTTGCCCTTTGTTATTCGATTTAATATACATAGACATAGACATTCTTTATTTGTTCATAATCGTTAAGATTAGAACAATTGTCATTTAGTGTTTCATGTTACAAGCTGTGTGTAGCTTTGAGAGTCTAATGAGGGGGTTGGTCTTCTTTCCACTGCATAAACTCCTCCACCGTGTAGAAGGGGCGGTCCAGCAGTCAGTTTGCCAAGTCCTCTTCGGAATAGTTTTGGGTCTAGTTGGGCAACATTCGTCGGGAGTAGATTGTGGAACTTCGCTCCGGCGTAGGTGGGTTTCTTTTCGAAGATTCTGAGTCATTGGGCTAGGAGGCTGTAGTTAGAGGCCTTTCTTGTCGCATGGGGATGCACGTTGGCTCTTGTTTCCAGGTTCCTCAACCTTGCATGGAAGGTGACTTTGAGGATGTTCAGGGACACAACTGTGAGGATACCAAGATCCTTAAAGGTGTTTCTATAAGAATCCATGTCCTAATTTTACATCTCCCTTATGGCCTTTTTTGGTGAATAAGGACTCTCTGAAGGTTTCCTATGGATGATTGTCCCCAGACTGCGAGACCATACCTTAAGTGGGACTCAAAGAGTGCAAAGTATGCTATCCTTACGGTTGAGTCATCACTGATTTGAGAATATATAGCCCTGAGCTGAGTTTTCCACATACGTTGTTAACGTGTTTGAGCCAGTTTAGGTTTTCATCAAGGGTTACTCCAAGGTATTTCTTTGGACATGTCTAATTCTGATATTCCAATGACCTCGTCCTTCTTTGTGCCAATTATGATCTTCTGCGTCTCCCTTCATTGACAACTAGATTGTTCTGTTGACAATATTTTACGACCATATTTTATGCGAATGACTGGATGTCTAGGCGTTCAGAGGTTTTTGATTTCAGCGTAAATGCGGAGTCATCAGCGTGCATGTGTACATCACTAAATTCTGCAATTTCAGAGGGCATATCGTTAACGAACAGAGGGAATAGAACTGTGCCCAACACAGAGTATTGAGGCACACCATTCTTTAATGATAAAAAGGGATTAAAACAGCATGTAAACAGTTTGCTGATAACCATGACATTTTAAGATAAACAATTACATATCAGAGCGTATATCACATCATGCCACTTTCTTCGGAACAAAAAATCATTACTGTCAACCATTGTGAAACAGTTTTACTTTGTTCTTTGATTTAAATCTTTTTAAATACTTAACAAAAGTTGATTTCTGTTTGGTAAACGTATGAGGCAAACTTTGTGCAAAAATATGTTATACAGTAAATTTTATATGTAATTATTAAATTTTGATGGAATAACTTAGTTTATATAATTTATAACTCATCTGGTCCATCACTAACACTTCAGTCATACCTTAAAATACGCACCACAGAGTGCGCAGTTTTTTATTTTTTTTTTTTTTTTTTCAAGAAATGTTTTTAAATGTATAATATTTTATTTAACTCAAATTATTCAGGGCATTTTTTATTTGTAGTTAATTTAGAATAAAAATATGTCTGACGCTATATACACACTAAACAATTTTATTATCTTAAAAACTTTTAAATTTACATCTTAATTCAATAGGCTTATTCTAGCTTTATAGTATACCTTGATTTGATCAAGTAGTTTTTGCATTGTAGGCCTGCCCAGTTAAGACATTTAACATAATAACGTGCTTTAAAGTTTTTGTCGATTAAATGTTCAGAATGAAGGAGGATTTTTTATTCTAAAAGTAAAATTAGTACATTATTCAGGCAAGCAGCTTTGAGAGAGATTATAAAGGTTTGGAGAGGTGAATTTAAATTGGATTGCGTGAGATTCAGCTGTTATTCGCTGCTCTGCCCAACTCCATTTCACCACTTTATCGGTATTCTAGTTAACGGATCAAGTCACTCAGCTACAAGCAACAACTGATTTATATTCCGCCTTTATGATATAATGTTTTTGCCAATCCTTTTACAACACGCCGCAATATATTCCCTTCGTCTTTTCATGTTTTATCCTCAGCATATAAATTCTTTCGGAGCATAAATAGTTTATAACCGAAGAACGAAGAAATAAAAACTGTCCATCAGTTTGGCGATTAGATCTTAGACGGTGATCTTAGTCTCTGGTGGCTTTACACAAAACAAACTCTATTGTTACTTTGATGGATTGAACTGTAATTTTACAAAATTAAACCTTTATTAACGTTAAATATGACGATGATTTGAGCTCTAGAAGTAACATTGTATTAATTAATTCATTGAGGGGTTGTACGTATCCCATCCAATCCGACCTAAAGCCACTACACTCCCATTTATTGTTACACTACCTTGTATTGTTACACTATAATTTATTGTTATACTACCATGTATTTTTTTCACTACCATGTATTGTTACACTACCATGTATTGTTACACTAACATATATTGTTGCACTACCATGTATTGTTACACTACCATTTATTGTTACACTACCATGTATTGTTACACTATAATTTATTGTTATACTACCATGTATTTTTACACTACCATGTATTGTTACACTAACATATATTGCTGCACTACCATGTATTGTTACACTACCAAGTATTGTCCCACTACCATGTATTGTTACACTACCCTATATTGTGACACTACCATGTAATGTAACATTACCATTTATTGTTACACTACCATGTATTGTTACACTATAATTTATTGTTATACTACCATGTATTTTTACACTACCATGTATTGTTACACTAACATATATTGCTGCACTACCATGTATTGTTACACTACCATGTATTGTTACACTACTATGTATTGTTACACTAAAATGTATTGTTACACTACCAAGTATTGTCCCACTACCATGTATTGTTACACTACCCTATATTGTGACACTACCATGTAATGTAACATTACCATTTATTGTTACACTCCCATGTATTGTGACACTACCATGTATTGTTACACTATCATTTATTATTACACTACCATGTATTTTTTCACTACCATGTATTGTTACACTACCATGTATTGTTACACTAACATATATTGTTACACTACAATGTATTGTTACACTACCATGTATTGTTATACTACCATGTATTGTCACAGTACCATGTATTATTACACTACCATTTATTTTTACACTACCATTTACTGTTACACTACCGTGTATTGTTCCACTACCATGTATTGTTACACTACCATGTTTTGTTACACTACCATGTATTGTTATACTACCATGTATTGTCACAGTACCATGTATTATTACACTACCATTTATTTTCACACAACCATTTACTGTTACACTACCATGTATTGTTCCACTACTAAGTATTGTTGCACTCTCCATGAATTGTGACACTACCTTGTATTGTTATACAGCCATTTATTGTTACTCTCTCATGTATTGTGACACTACAATGTATTGTTACATTACCATTTATTGTAACACTACCGTGTATTGTTACACTACAATGTATTCTTACACTACCATGTATTGTTACACTACGGCTAAGTTATCATATGGCTTAGAGAAAATTGTGTCCATAAGAATAACATGGAAAATTCAAATAAAATACAGGGGAGTGGAGCCCGGAGGTTAGATCGGGATAAAATCATCAAGTTTTCCTACTTAAGGCCCAAAGAATCAATGTACCGAATTCACCTCTCTAGCATAACGAGAAGTTGGAGAACTAGCGTAGAGTGAGTAAGTAAGTGTCAGCCAGTGCTTTGTCTTTTATTGATAACGATAATGTCAGTTACTTTCAGTTTTTTAATCGTGCTTCAGACTTTAAATCATGATTGTTTATTTTGATAAAAGTTACGTAGAAGAAGAACACGACAATACAATTTAATCTCGATAAAAATCTTAATGATTTTAAGCAAATTTAAAACAAGCGCACAGCTATAAAGTTGAAACTTACTAAACTTAGCCTATTTGTAACGAAGCAACTTTAACTAAGTGAGTGAGCTAAGAGACCGGGATGAATGTTACAAAAGAGAAATTCTTCGTCTCGAAAAGAAACACTCATTTTTTGCCTAAAAATGTCAGCGTATGTTATTGAAATTATTACTATATTTTATAGCATATTGTCTAAGTTTACTGAGCAAGTGTTCCGTCAACTATTTAGTATAGGGACTTTTTAAAAGGTATATTTTGTTACAATAGCCGAAAACAGCGTTTTGCCGGCCTCGAGATCGCGTTTCAAGTTTGAGACGAAGTCGAGTACGAAACTATCGAGACTAGGCAAAAAACTTTAAACAAATGAAAAAATATTTTTCTCCACCCATAACTCTAACCAACCTAGTGGGTTGCACTGCTAGTGTTTTAGGTGGTTAGACAACTTCACGTCAGCTACCGGTTTCCATTGGATTCCAGTGGGAAGTTGTAGCGCCGAAAATTTTCGGCTCTAAACCTCAAAAGCATGATTTCTTTGTTAGAAGTGAGGGTCAAAAACAGGTCATATTGATGTAGTGCGACGATCAATCAGTTTTATGGTTCTTCCTTCAGATTACACCATGTAAATTTGGCCTGACACTTTCCAGTTAATTTAACTCGTGCTGTGTCGGATGTAGATTAATTAAATTCCTGTTCTAAATTTAACTTTGGTTTTATTTAGGCTATAGTTTTTATTTTTCAAGATTAAGTTGAAAATACATTGTAAAATTTGTTATTTTACTCAAACTTGAAACACGATCTCGAGACCGGCAAAATGTCATTATCGACACTTGTAACGAATAATATCATTTAATAAGTAGCATAAACACTTGCTCAGTAAAATTATACAAAATGTAGTAACAATCTCAATAACACACTCTGACATTTTTAGACCACAAATTAGTATTTCTATTGCATACTTAGTGATGGAATAAACAATTTAACCAAAACGTACCTTAGTAACTAATAAAAAAATTAAAAGCATGTCAAAGCATTCCGACAATAATAAAATCTTAATATTAAAACAAAAATTCATTTTTAAATATTTATATATATTTTTAGCGAATTTCCCATAGAAAATAAGCTATTACCGTAGGTCTCATGGTAAGAACTAATCCCGAGACCATGTTACTTTTTCGTTTTGAGGTGCCCAGAGACCAAAAATAATAGTCATTAAAATTTATATATACAGGGTGTCCCGAAACTCTCTGGAACCCTTTTGTATATTTGTTCCTTGCATCGAGACAAGAAAAAAACATCATACAAATAGGGGTCTAAAATCCATCGTTTAACCGCTAGCCGCCATTTTGTTTTTTTCACGTAATAATTTTTATTTCCGTAACGGATGGTTGTATTCAGTTCATATTTGGTAAGAACCTTTATCATACTAATGTACATTTTAAGGAAAAAAATTAATTTTTTCTATTGTGTATTTTCAAAATGGCGGCCATTTTTAATTTTCAAACTAAAATATCTCAAATTCGGTAAATTTCAAAAAAATTTTACTTCATACAAAAAAGTTGCTAAATTAAATTATCTAACCAACGGTTCCAAGTTTATTAAGATCTTATTACAAATAACAGAGTTATTGTGATTTTTCTTCAAAAAAACATTGATTTTGCATTTTAATTAATGCAAATTATGGCCATTTTCACAGAAAAATCGCAATAACTCCGTTATTTGTAATAAGATCTTAATAAACTTGGTACCGTTGGTTAGATAATTTAATTTAGCAACTTTTTTGTATGAAGTAAAATTTTTTTGAAATCTACCGAATTTGAGATATTTTAGTTTGAAAATTAAAAATGGCCGCCATTTTGAAAATACACAGTGGAAAAAATTAATTTTTTTCCTGAAAATGTACATTAGTATGATAAAGATTTATACCAAATATGAACTGAATACAACCATCCGTTACGGAAATAAAAATTATTACGTGAAAAAAACAAAATGGCGGCTAGCGGCTAAACGATGGATTTTAGACCCCTATTTATATGATGTTTTTTTCTTGTCTCGATGCAAGGAACAAATATACAAAAGGGTTCCAGAGAGTTCCGGGACACCCTGTATATATATATACAGGGTGTCCAAAAAAAACCTTTACACACTTTTCCAGGTTATTGCGCACGTCAAAATAAGCAAAAAAGTTCCTATAAACATATGTCCTAAAATTCTTCGTTAACCCGCTAGCCACCATTTTGTTTTTTACACTAAATAATTTTTATTTCCGTAACGGATCATTGTATTAAGTTAATATTTGACATGAACCTTCATTATAACAATACCCATTTTCAGTAAAAAAATTATTTTTTTCCAATGTGTATTTTCAAAATGGCGGCCATTTTAAAATTTTAAACTCAAATATCTCAAAAACGGTCAGTTTTATAAAAATGTTTCAAGAGACAAAAAAGTTGACGAATTAAATTATCTAAATATTGATACCAAGTTTGTAAGGATCCGACAACAAATAACGGAGTAATTGAGATTTTTCTCTTAAAGTAACCTAAATTCGCATTAATCATAGAGCAAAATCAGTGTTTTTCTGCAGGAAAACCACAATAACTCCGTTATTTGTTGTTGGATCCTTACAAACTTGGTATCAATATTTAGATAATTTAATTCGTCAACTTTTTTGTCTCTTGTAACATTTTTATAAAATTTATTGTTTTTGAGATATTTGAGTTAAAAATTTTAAAATGGCCGCCATTTTGAAAATACACATTGGAAAAAAATAATTTTTTTACTGAAAATGGGTATTGTTATAGTGAAGGTTCATGCCAAATATTAACTTAATACAATGATCCGTTACGGAAATAAAAATTATTTAGTGTAAAAAACAAAATGGCGGCTAGCGGGTTAACGAAGCATTTTAGGACATATGTTTACAGGAACTTTTTTGCTTATTTTGACGTGCGCAATAACCTGGAAAAGTTTGTAAAGGTTTTTTCTGGACACCCTGTATATATATATATATATATATATATATATATATATATATATGTATTTATATATATATATATATGTATATATGTGTATATATATGTGTCCCTAGACACGATAACTCTCGTAAAAATGGTCCGATCGACACCAAATTTGGTAGAGATGTGTAATGCTACGTTTATTCGGATGAGTTCGAAAACCAGACATATCGACCTACCGGAAGGGGTTGTTTTGGGGGGTTTTGTACACCAAAAATGGGGTTTTTGCATTTTTCATATGTAAATTTTAAGAATTTTAAATTCTTATTTTAACCATTGGATTTAGCTAAAAAAACACACAATTTAGTATTTTGAAGCTTTGCTCTATCTCCATTGGTTACCGAGATATTGCAAAGTCAGTAGTGTGTTTTTGCGGTTGCTGGCTCAGTTCAATGACCTCTGAGGAATGTGATGACGTCATCGCCAAGGTCAATGACCCCGATGACGTCATCGATGACGTAATCGATGACGTCATCGATGATGACGCAATCGATGACGTCATACCCATGACGTCATCAAAATGACGTCATCGATGACGTAATTGATGACGTCATCATCGATGACGTCATTTCCGTGACGTCACACCCATGACGTCACAGAAATGACATGCTGATGACGTCATCATCCATTACATCATCAAAATGACGTCACTGACACTGTTAAGGTCAAGGTCACGCCGAAACTCAAAATTTTTTGGCACTTTTGCCGTTTCTCGCACTACGCTCCGAGTTTCAGTCAGAGTCCACGTGACCTTGACGACTTGGAGCGAATTTGCGATGAGAAACGGCAAAAGTGCCAAGTCAAACTCGAGTTTGCGACATGACCTTGCTTAAACCGTCATCCACTAGTCCTCAGAGGCCATTGAACAAGCACAACATCCGCAATTCCATATTACTGTGACCTTGAACACTTAACAACTACAGAGCGCCGACACCGATGCGCACCCCACGACAGCCACCGAGTGACTGACTGTCAGGCCCTGTGTACCCTAGATATATGGGGAAGTAGAGGGGGAAATCTCAAGGTCATCCAAATGGAGTTTTAAAAAGCTAAAGAGTAGAAAGACTACTCTTGTGCTTCCTGGGCGACTTCATCAATTTCTAACGGATCTGTAAACCAATCCGATCTGTAGCGGCAGGAGTCCAGAAAACAGGTGCACCACCCATTAGGTTGTCCGTAGCACTTCCGACAATTGGTAAGATTAGAAAAATGAAATTTAATACACCGCTGCGGACAACAAGTGTAAAAGTACTGGGACTTGTAAATTTTGAAAGTCTGTAGTACCGGTGGTGGCAGCTGCTGGTTCTTGCATCTACACCTGCAACATCCGAAGCATTCACATTGCTGGCAGGCCAACCCGTCCACTTGCCATCTTGGTAGTAGGAAACACTTGTCCTTGCAGCAATAGGTTGACCCTGTCTCTTCCTCCCAAAGCTTTTTTGCACAATGGATGACGCCTGGCTCCTCCAAACACTTATGCTCGCAACATGAGACACGCTTAGTTTCCATACTTGATGTTGCTTCGGCGAGGGAGCAAGATAAAGTGATGCCGTGGTCAGTGGGAATGGAGGTTATATAAACTAAGGTGAGTGGAGGGGGAAAGGTCAAGGTCATCCAAACGGAGTTTTAAAAAAGTCAAATAGTAGAAAGACTACTCTTGTGAGTCTATAGCGATTTCATTGATAGTGAGTGCTTCGGTATGCCAAGTTGATCTGTACTGACACGCCCCTAAATAATGTTTGCAAAAACCTGCAAAATGATTGTTGCACATTTTGCAGCCAGTTAGCTGTCTTAGATTAAATTCAATGCAACGTTCAGGGCAACAAGTGTACTTATGCCCTCTCATCTGGTACACATGGAATGTCTTCAACTCAGGCTTTGGCTTCTCCCAAGATTTGCACCGACACATGCATTGTCCAAAAGCTTCACACTTTCTACAAGCCAGTCCATCCACCACATCAATGTCATTGGACCATGAAAAACACTTCTGTTTGCAACAGTAGTTAAGTTGACTCTCCATGTTGCTGCGGCGAAGGCGCACGATGAAATGATGCCGTAGTCAGTGAGAGCGCAGCTTATATAAACTAAGGTGAGTAAAGGGGGAAAGGTCAAGGTCATTCAAATGGAGTTTTAAAAAAGATGGCTAGTCGTCCTCGTCGTCTGTAGTAGTTTCAGATGAAGAACCAGAGTCGTCTGAGTCCCTTGCTGGTGCTCCATAGATAAAGTGTATTTCTATTTTAAAGCGAAGGCCAGGATCTTCCACCATCAACTCCTTCAACCTATTACATACCACCTCCACTTTGTACACATTGTCTATAATCAACACCCAAAATGTTGGGTGAATAAAACGTGTGGATGAGTCAGCTTCGGCAATGGTTATTTCTTTCGGCGCTATAGGAGTGTACAGATGTGTAAAGTGTGGATGAGGCTGGCTGGAAGTTAAAGGTTCTGAGTTGATCCTGGTCGCATCAAAATCCAATTCCATCCTACATTCAACGTCACGGTTCTCGTTAAAAACATATTGCAATTTTTGGCGTAACATTTCTAGTTCTGTCACATCTTGCAAATGAACGGTCCACCACAAGGGAAATGCTTCGTCCGTAGTGGAGTCAACTTCAACTTGAGAAGTAGCCTCGTTCGCCATGGTAGCTAAGGAAGGAATGAGGTGAGCCGCAGACTGTAGTAACAGTATTGAAAAGTAGAGGGGGAAATTTCAAGGTCATTGAAATTGAGTTTTAAAAAAAAATGAAGGAGTAGAGGGGGAAAGGTCAAGGTCATCCAAATTGGGTTTTAAAAAAAGAAAGAAGGTCACTCCCCACCAGCCTCGTCGTTGACCTCCACATCAGATCCTTCATAGGGGTAAATAGGTGACATTGGGGTATACTCTGGTGACTGTTGAGTGTTGTCTCCATCCTGCTGCAGTGTAACTCTCGACCAATCATAGTCCAAATTCATTTGAATTATGATTCCAGGGTTGTCCCGGAGTATCTCCTTCATCCTTTGGAAAATTGTCTCTAGATAGTGCACACTGTCGATCGACAGTGTCCAACCCGTACTTGTTCCAACATCGGTAGTGGAGTCTGCCTGGGTGATGGTGTTGTTGTCATCCATGGTTGCCTGCTGAACAAGGAATGATGCTTGATGTGAGGCTCATGCAGGAACATGGTGGGGGGCGTGGTGGAGTAGTGGGGGAAGTTTCAAGGTCATCCAAACGGAGTTTTAAAAAAAAGGAAAACCTACAAAGTAACATTAAAACTTTCCAATTGATGGTGGCGAGCGTTTTCTTCTGCAACCTTGCCGACACATGTGACTATGCCATACAGTATGAAAAGTACAACCATAATAAGGCCGAACAATAAAAGATAGCCGTTGACTATCATGATATTTTCTGAGTGGATCTGCTTTCTTCTTATCGCCCTCTCCTGCATCCTCTTCTCTAACTCGTGGACGAAGTCACAACATGCGTGAGGACATCTTTCATCTGTTGGTAGGTTTGCCATTGTTGATGTTGTCGATGTGGCTGTAGAAGATGGAATGAGGTTTCCAATTGCGATGTGCCATGTACACCAATAGTCAAGTGGTGGGGGTAACAAAGCAGTGGAGGGGGAAGTTTCAAGGTCATCCAAATTGTGTTTTAAAAAAAACCTATCTTGTTACTGAGCTTATATGTCAGTAACAAGATAGGTGTTTTTGCTCTTTTACTTCTTTAATATAATGAAAAAATATACATATTCTACAATGGTTAGGATAAGAAATACAACTGCTAGTCAGCTGAAGTAGTCCAAGTTGTCTGGCTCGGTCTTCATGGATGCTGGTGAGGAAGCCGTTGAGGAGTGTCCAGGCTCTTCCTTTGACTGCCGGGTGTTCCGTATATTGCAAGCGTAAACTTGCACATTTATACGGTAGCCTCGTGCTACCATCAGCTGCAACTCCTTGTATAAGTCGTTTAGCTCCTGCTGAGTCTTGATGCTCACCTCCTCGTAACTTGCGCAACTGACGTTGAGAGACATCCTGATGTTGCTAGGTTGGCTGCTGGAGTAGAAATGAAGCCGAGGCACAGCGTTTGGAGGTACATGGAAAAGTGGTGGGGGTGATGGTGGTGGGGGTATGGAAGATGCAATTAAACACTTCTAAACTTTTTCCATTGATACAAAGGGATGGAACAAATAGCACAGGTGTCCTTGTAGTTTTCAAATCTAAACATTGGTGCTAGAAATCCAAACTGTTTTCTACCACCTTCCTGTACGAACCGTCGAAGGTCTCTGACGGCAGCATTGCCACAAGGCCTACAAAACTTTTCCCCGTCTTGAAACCTATACCAGGAGTATCCCGAATACCCTCTATTATCTTTCTTGTACTCCTCGATATCCTGCTTTACTGTTATAGGGATATTATCTCGTAAAGCCGTCTGGAATAAAGATGCGTCAGTTATAACTCGTTGTAAGCAAAGCTCGTACAAGGTGCTCATCGTTTGCTAGTTGGCAACAGACTGACCGTTCTTTGCATCCAAGCAGGTTTGAATCCTAGTGCGGTAGTGGGGGTAATTACGGTAGTGGGGGTAATTGTGAAATGCAAAGGTCAAAGGTCAAGGACACCCGCGAAGTTTAAAAAAAAAAATGCAACATATCAATACGTGAAGTCTGTCACATATTGATATGTTGCATTTTTTTTTGTTTTTTTATTTTTTTTTGTCTTTTATGATTCGTTTATTTATAAAACATTACAACAACATATGTATAACATTAAAACTTAAATCTAACACTGCTGCTTGTCAGCGATGTGGATGGTCAACTCTGTAGAATTGCTACCCGTGCAGCCGTGCGACACCAGGTATAGACACCCGGGTTGAATAGAGCGAAGATCCTCGTTTTGTAGAAGATGGACGAATCTCTTGGGCAGGTACACCTGGAACTTTGGTTCATCCCCCGGAGTAAATGGCGCCTCGCTGAGACTGCAGCAGATGGCCTCCCCAACTGTAGTTTCCATCTTCTTCATAGCATGGATTATGTAGTGCTTCTCGTCTTTTAGTTCTGAGCACTTCTTTACAGGTAATATTGTTGACTTGGAGTGAGCATTGAACTGCTCGACCAAAGTCTGAAGGAACTGGTGAGATGCCATGGTCAGGTTACAGATTGTCTTCTTGCTCGAAGATGTTGTCGTCTTGGAATCTCCAGTAATACTCATGCCAGGTCCCGGTCTGCTCCTCACTTATATAACCCCGTTACCCCCACCACTCCCCACTTCCCCACTATGAAGGTAAGAGGCGAGTTTATAGGCATTTTCACCGGTAGCATAGTGGACTTGGAGTGAGCATTGAACTGCTCAACCAAGGTTTGAAAGAACTGGTGAAAAGTTATGATTGGTAAAGAAAATATTTCTTTCACCAGTAATCGAAATATATAAGTAGGTGGCTTTAACCCATTTAATGCCAAATTATTTCTTTTAAATTTAGTGCGGTGGCTTAGTGCTGCGCTCTCGTAGCAAACTCGCATACCAACGGCCTACAGTCTGCCCCGCTAGGGGCGCGCACTGTTCATAACCCTATTTCTCGTGTCTCGGCTGCCGGTCGTGATAGCTCAGATGGCTAAGGCGTAGGCATCCTTGGCCAGGATGTCTGCGTCGGCGCGGGTTCGAATCCGCTCACGACCAAACCCTGACTTGGTGGTGCAACTCTTAAAGGGTTAGCCGATCTGTGGTAACGTTGGTGGGAGGGCCCACGTTAAATAAACGGTGGCAGGCTTGCGTGGAAGTTGACGGGATCGGTTGATTCTTTGAGAGTTGCACCTTGGTCAACACTGATTTTGCTACTTTTTACTACCGTTAACTGTGTGTGTGCCATTACGGCTTTGAAATACGAAAGATAATCATATTTTCAATTCAAAATGTCAATTGAATTCATTCTAATGATGCCATTTAACATTTTACTCCAGTCTTAATTCTAAGTGTCCCAGATGGGGACCATGGGCTTTAATGGGTTAAAAGCAATGTTTTTGTCTGTCAGGATAGAAGTAAACCAAGAGAGAGTATGTTAATGGTTAGATTTGTATAAAATTTTATATGTTTAAGTTTACAGTTTCAGATTTTTAGTTGTATAATTATGGGTATTACATAACCGTTTTTACTATGTATCTGCTAGAAATGTCGTTATAATAGTTAAATAATGCATAGTAAAAACAAACTATTTGCTTTATTTGTAGCTCCTTGTTAACAAAGTTTTGCTTATAAACGTTAATATGGTTTTGTTATAACCTTATAGTAATGCATACCAAACGTAACTTATGTAACTTAAATGTTTTTCCAAAGGTTAGGAATGTATTGATTAGCATTAGGTTGTGAACAAAGTATAAGAAACTAAACATTAACAATGACTATAATACCTATGCTATTTAATTCAAAAATTTACTTCTTTCAGATTGGAATTGACAAGACAATAACATATGTTTTTATCTTTGTATGCAAAAAAACCATACTACCCTTTAACATGTAAAGCAAACGTAATATTAGATCAATATTTACTCATATCTATAGAAATATAATATGATATGTTATATAATATATGAGTTACGTTGGATATATGTTATCGGTATCTGTAAAATGCAAATCCTAAATGTAATGTTATCATTCCGTTTGCTAGTCAATAAGAAAATACAAAAGCTTTGTATATTGAAAATAAGCGGTCTAGTAGCGAACGGAAGTTTTGACCTATCTGTAGGCATAGCATCTGATTTCTTCGCAGTGTTGCCAGCTCACCAGGGGCCGACTACCGTACGGACTATCCTAAATTATTGTATTTTGACCATTAGTATCGTACGTGCCGTCTTTCAGACATAACAATAATATCTGTAATTAGATACCAATACATGTAATATTGACTGTCAATAAGGTAAGAAAAATTGGTGCACTTATACCATGAGGTTGGAAACCTCAGAATAGCATGTTTCCATCAAGTAAGTTGTTATTGAGTCGTTTATATACAGTGTATAATAGCCAAAAATGTGTTAAGCCTATATTTACTACATTTCAGTTGGACATTTAATAGTTATGATTTTCCATTTTTAACCCATCACTTAATGGAATAAACTATAAGAAGGTTCCCAGTGTATATAATTATCACAATCTCTGTTCAGAAACAACCTTATAGTTATTTTATACCTAACCCATTTTTATTTATAACCTTTATTATTTCAATTTGTAGTAGTTTCATTTATTTAAGTCGGAGTAGAGTCACTTTTTCTGAAATTACTGTACATTGTACAAGAGGTCAAGTTATTGTACAAAATGATAAATATGGTACGGGCTGGCAACACTGTTTCTTCGCCAGTAGTCGCCGCACTGTGTATAAACCAGTTGCCAAGGACACACATGACCGGTACATTGACCTTAGCGGTTCAACTGGCTAGTAGGATTGAAGTGTCGTGTGTTACATGGAATATGGAAACAGGTAAGACATTACTGCACTTTTATTGTGTTATGTTTTAAAATAGCAAACAAGATCTTTCATATCTTTTTAACGCCTTGTTTCTGTCTAAGATTCTTAAGAAATACTCATTTCAACAATACAGGCTAACTGGTGGTTTAAAAAGAAAAAAAACACTAATTTAGTTAATAAAATCATCACTTATCAAAGTAACATAACATTTTCTTCAGAGCTACTTTAAGGTTTGGAAGTTACAGGTAATTTGTGTACTTTCAAGTGATCTTTTATTATATTTCTAATATGGAAAAAAAAATACCTCATTAATCCTCAGTTATTCTAGTTTACCTAAATTGTTAATATGGTACATTTAATCCACTGTTGCCTTAAAACAACAAGAGATGTTCCTTAGGTTTTTACCCGTTGTAACCACAACACCTTTCATTTGTTACCAGTGGAAGACAATTAAGAAAACAGTGTTTGTGTGTTATTTGCATCCTAAATAAAATAAAATGAGAGAAAAACATACTTTTTTCCTCTGTGCATTATAATTCTAGTTTTAAAGGGTTAAGGAATAAATAAATATATATCCAATATCATGTTTATTTATAACATTTCATTCTTCTTAACATATGATGACGGATAAATAAGAAACCTTGTATTAAAAGCCATCTTTTTAATTCAGGGTTCCCACGACAAATAAATCCACTAAATACACATATTTACAAAATTTGGTGAAGGAATACCTAATCTTAAATATAAAGAAAAAGTTGCGCGTTCAAACCTTGTATTAAAAGCCATCTTTTTAATTCAGGGTTCCCACGACAAATAAATCCACTAAATACACATATTTACAAAATTTGGTGAAGGAATACCTAATCTTAAATATAAAGAAAAAGTTGCGCGTTCAAACCTAGTTTTAAATAGATTATTAATAAAACTAACAAAATATTAATCCTTCTTATAGCACTGTACATATAACCACTCTATTTATACTGTTTTGTTATTTAGTTAATGTTACCGAACAAAATAGTAACTCTTTTCATAGCACTTTACACATAACCACTCTAGGTATACTGTTTTGTTATTTTTCTTAAAGTTACTGAACAAAATAGTAATTCTTTTTATAGCACTGTACCTATAACTGCTATAAGTATAATGTTTTGTTGTTTATGTAATGTTACCGAACAAAATAGTAAATCTTTTTATAGCACTGTACACATAACCACTCTAGGTATACTGTTTTGTTATTTTCTTAAAGTTACTGAACAAAATAGTAATTCTTTTTATAGCACTGTACCTATAACTGCTATAAGTATAATGTTTTGTTGTTTATGTAATGTTACCGAACAAAATAGTAAATCTTTTTATAGCACTGTACACATAACCACTCTAGGTATACTGTTTTGTTATTTTCTTAAAGTTACCGAACAAAATAGTAATTCTTTTTATAGCACTGTACATATAACTGCTATAAGTATAACGCTTTGTTGTTTACTTAATGTTACCGAACAAAATAGTAATTCTTGTTATAGCACTGTACATACAGTGTGATTGAAAAGTCCCGGAACGGTGAAATATATTTTTTACCATTATAGGTAAAGTAATGAAACTTGGTATACCAATAATAGCCATAAATATCTACACTTTTAAGCTATTATAACTTTTTATCCCTTAAGGGGGATGGCCCACGAGGAGTCAGTCAAAATTCTTAAATAGCAGCATAGGTCAAATTTGGTATGAAATTAAAGGTCTCCTTAAAGGGAGTGTAAATTAAAACTTCTTTGACCCATGTCACATCATACACCATTTTTTTAAACGCCTTTGCATTTGGAGTAATAAGCCACAAAACCCGACGTCAAAAGGTTGAGTTTTAAGAAAGTTATTGCATTTTTAAGTTTTACCCATATGATTTTAATAAAAACCTTGTATGCCTGCCATTTTGGTCTCGATCATCCGTTTGAAGTTTGGTTTGCGGCATTGTACTTTCCTAAGTGAGACCTTTAATTCGACCTATGCTGCTATTTAAGAATTTTGACTGAATCCTTGTGGGTCATCGCTCTTAAGGGATAAAAAAGTGATAATAGCTTAAAAGAGTAGATATTTATGGCTATTATTGGTATAAAAAGTTTCATTACTTCATCCTTAATGGTAACAAATATATTACACCGTTCCGAGGCTTTTCAATCACACTGTACTACTGCTCTAAGTATAATGTTCTGTTATTTACTTAAAGTTACCAAGCAAAATAGTAATTTTTTTTTTTTATAGCGCTGTACATATAAACACTTTAGGTATACTGTTTTGTTATTTACTTAATGTTACCGAACATTCCTCTTTTTACTGACATACTTTATGCGGATGTTTTAGTACTAGGCAAGGCAAAATGATTAATGATCACTCTAATAACGGGGAGTAAGGGAATTACTATTTGTATTTTCCCATGCAGTATGTTATACTTAATGGGGTTCATAAGCAATAATACAAGTTATAAACAGTAACATAAGTTACATCATAACGTTCTAATAGCAAGTTACTAGGATTTTTTGCAATAAAAACACTTTTAAAACATTTAAACATAATACTGTTAGTCCATGCATGTAATTGCTTTATTTTGTTTGTTGTAAAAAGTTATATTATTTTAAGACATAGGAAAAAAAACAATTAGAACACTCTGTCTAGATTCCTTTACATCTGGACGAACAGCAAACCTTACTTTTTAAAATTAATTACTTGTATCCACATTAATAGTGAATTATTACTTTCCTCACATATGAAAAAAGCAAGTAATAATTCATTCCACCAAAAATTTATAGAATGGAAACTTCTAATTAATATGCTATATATGTTTATATTATTTTTTAAATTTCCTTCACATCTGTCTATGTTATTTAGCGCCACTGCAGTATTCCAATTGCTGACATTTAAATGCAGGCGTTCGTTTTTGACATCAATATAAATCATTGCTATATTGTGTTTATTACACTTGCTTTGCGGATGTCTTTATTAGTTATTAAAAAATACTACTAGTAATGGTTAAGGTATTTTTGTTTTATAAACTTTATATTATTTCACAGACTAATTTTATTTCAAACTAACTTGTCACTTTATTGTTCTTTAATTAAGTTATGTTAATAAATTAGTAAAATAGCACCTGTAGGGGTTTGTTGATTTCCCATCATAATATCATAGAATAACATATTTTCTTCTTAATCATTAAACTTAAGTCAAATATACTAAGTACCTGATTGTTACCTTTAAGCTATTGTAAATTGTTAGAGTTTCCATTGTAGAATTTAAAATAAAAAAAATGGTAAAAAGGTAAAAACCTCATCTTATACCCTTTTAAGACCCCTTAGAACCTTGGTTAACCTAGCCCAATTAATCATGGCTAATTAAATTGCCAGATTTCTTTACACCGTACTTTCCAACAGAGGAGCTTGTCAATGGTGTATTGTGGATTACGCTGAGACTAGAGTTTGGAATAGAAAAAGGTTTTCTTTGCAGGTCAAGCTTAATATTTTATATTTTTCTTTATACGATTTATTAAAAACAAACCTCTTTTTAAATTAACAATACTTTTAGATCAGTGTTTCAGCGTTATTTATAATAAAACTTAAAAACTTATTTCTTCCCTTTTACAAAATGTATGATATGTATATAAACAAAGCTAGGAAGTGTCATAATGTTGAGATTTGTATAAAATGCAATATATGTATTTAAGTTTACAACTAAGAAAACAAACCAACTACATGCATGGTTTAACTTTATTATGTTTGTAGTAAAAACCTAGAAATTTGCTATTTTGAACTTTTATTATTAAAAAGTATTTTTTGATACAAAGTAATTTATAATTTTACTTTAATTTGTTTTAAAATTCATTTTTTATTTACATTACAATAAAAGCTAGCTAATTATATCTTCTTTATTAATACAATACTAAGATAAAAACCTGGTTTGTGCAGGTGTTGTTGGAGACCACCATGTGAACAGCACTTTCTTCATACATCAGTCAGTATCGCTTGAAGTTGAAGATGTTGATGAAGTTGAAGATGTTGATGAAGTTGATGAAGTTGATGAAGTTGATAGTCTTGAGTTCCTTTTTTTCAATTTTGGAGGGTTTTGCCCATCATTGTCCGAGTCACTAGTTGAGGATCTTGATGATGAAGTTGACAGTCTTGAGTTTACTAAAGATCTTCTATCCGGTGATGGTTGCCCCTCTTCGGTAATCCACCATGAAGATGTTGATGAAGTCGAATGTCTTGAGTTCCTTTTTTCAAAGTTTGGAGAGTTTTGCCTATCATTGTCCGAGTCACTAGTTGAGGATCTCGATGATGAAGTTGACAGTCTTGAGTTTACTAAAGATCTTCTATCCGGTGATGGTTGCCCCTCTTCGGTAATCCACCATGAAGATGTTGATGAAGTCGAATGTTTT
This sequence comes from Neoaliturus tenellus, assembly GCA_030545055.2. Taxonomy (NCBI): domain Eukaryota; kingdom Metazoa; phylum Arthropoda; class Insecta; order Hemiptera; family Cicadellidae; genus Neoaliturus; species Neoaliturus tenellus. The sequence goes on along the minus strand of CM061534.1, from coordinate 32,066,742 downwards.
GAGTTCCTTTTTTCGAAGTTTGGAGAGTTTTGCCCATCATTGTCCGAGTCACTAGTTGAGGATCTCGATGATGAAGTTGACGGTCTTGAGTTTACTACAGATCTTCTATCCGGTGATGGTTGCCCCTCTTTGGTAATCCACCATGAAGATGTTGATGAAGTTGAATGTCTTGAGTTCCCTTTTTCAAAGTTTGGAGGGTTTTGTCCATCATTGTCCAAGTCACTAATTGAGGACCCTGATGATGAAGTTGACGGTGATAATTGCCCCTCTTTGTTGGTGAGGCACCGCGGGGAAATTGAAGATGATGTGGACGGTTCATTGGTGAGGCATTGCGGGGAAATTGAAGATGATGTGGACGGTTCATTGGTGAGGCACCGCGGGGAAATTGAAGATGATGTGGACGGTTCATTGGTGATGATGGTGGAAGGTCGGGTGAGCAACTTGGAAGGAGCGTCGACGGTGCCTAACGTAGAGTTGGAGGGTGCTGTTATCCAGCATAGAGGTAAGAATTCCTTAAATAAAAAACTTGTGAAATTTACTGTATGCTTCTTTTTAATAGCTTTGCAGGAATAGGACAAATGTCTAATAACTTTATCGCGTCTAGAGAGGGGAAGGTTACATTGAGGGCAAAAGTATTGTCTTCTAGAATGAAAATGATCAAGATGCCTAGTTAATGCACACCTTCTTGTAAACCCACGACCGCATTGAGCACAAAAGAAATTTTTTTCCCCGTTAACCATTGTGAGAAGTAAACCGAAAACACTACCGGTTAGCAGCGGTCGGGCTAGCGATGCATTTATATGCACCAGGTTTTGTGTGTCCTTTAGGTGTACCAGTTTCTCAATGCCATTTTACCTTAACCGGTTGCAATATGCGCCCTTTCACAATGTATGATTAACACATGATTGAAGAATTAGCTTTTACTGTATATAAAAGTAAGTTTGTGCATAACACTTTAATTTGGCTATATGAAACTATAAAGTAAGTTTGGTGTACATCTGTTTATAAATAAAGAAGCCTGCTTTTTCATAATGCGCAAAAAACAAAATTTCTTACTATTTCTTTTTGGGATACACGACTTCTGCCGCAAGTTTCATAAATATCTGTCCGTTATAAAAGAGTTTGCATATCCTCCCTACAATTAACATATGAAAAGAGTATGCAGGTCAGCTGCCATGATACGTACAAAAAACTAAGATTTCTTACCTTAAATATATAAATTTCAACCAAATAAAGCCCATTACCAAATAAAGCCCATTACCAAAATTATTAACGCATTCTTATTTTCAATAAAATTAACATTGTAGCTTAAACGTTATAAATTGTTTTTTTTTTTTTTTTTTTTTTAGCTAAGCTTAGTGGTGAAAATAAAAAATTTTATATATGAAAAATGCAAATATACCCATTTTTTAGAGTATAAAACCCTGCCAAACTACCCCTTTCAGTGGGCAGATATGTCTGGCTTTTAAACTCATTCCAATCAACATAGGATTACACATCTGTCTACCACATTTGATGTTAATTGGACAATTTTTACGAGATTTATCATGTCTAGGGACATATATGAACAATGTAATAGCACGCCTCTTCTACAGTATACAAACCTACATATAATTAATAGTAAAATATTTATATTATTTATCTTTAAAAGGGTAAATTCGCTGAAATATTCTATCTCAGATATAAGTTATACCCTGCTTAGTGATTGTATAAGGCTCTGGTGTTCTTTTTACTTTCCCAATACACCCTTATAGGGTGAGTATGTAGGTTTGCCACCATGTGGGTGTTCTAAGCAAATATAGTTTAAACTATTCCTAATGGATAAACACACCCAATTATATCAGGATACGTCAATCAATAAGCAAAATAGAAGGTCTTGTTAATTTTCCATACAAATAACATGTAAAATACTTTTGCATTTTTCCCATAATTATTTAAGCTAGGTAAAATATTCAAAATACTAGATTGTTTTTAAACCATTTTAAATGGCGTAAGTTTAAATTGTTGAATTTTGCAACAGTCATTTTTTAAGTCTGTTGCAACAGTGGGTAATTTTCTTTATCCGCTAAACTTTTAATACTTTATTACAATTATATAACTTAAAACTTTAATTTGTAGTCCTACTTTAATTAGGAGAATTTGTTTAGGAAGCTTTAACCTTAATTTAAGTTCTTATTATATCACATACTAAACAAATATTTAACTTACAAATTTAACTTTGTAGTCCTGTACAGTTGTTTATCTAAAAGGCTTTTACCTTAATTTAAGTTTAGTTAATATTGAATACATATAAAAGCAGGTTTGGATTACACCGTTTTCTTTTCCCTTGCAAATAATGATGTTGTTAAATCTATAAAGTAAAACGTAAGGGTTTTTTGTTAATATGTTTGGCTTACACAAAATCAAAGAACTATATATATATATATACCCGTTACAAATTACAAAAAACTAAATGTCATTTACTAATAAATGGTGTATATTGTTAGTTGAAGGCTAGTCATTATTTACCTTGTCTGTTATAAAAACCAAGGAAGCAGGTTTGGAAGGTTGTAGTGAAAGTTCGAGGTCGACATCCTACCGACCCTCACCGCGAAATTGAGTTCTGGGTCGCTCATACAACTTTCCATTTTTAGCTGTGAAAATATCACTCGGCGCAACCAATGTCAGTGTTAAATATTTTGTACCTAATAGCTTCTTGGTTAACTTATGAACATATTTTTTCACATTATGGTTAAAACATAAGATTTATGTTTTTTGCCATTAATGTTTCAGTTGCACATTTACTAATTTTTGTTGCGTCCTTACAAAGACCGTACTTATGCAAACCCTTAACATTAATGCAAACGTTAAGGAAAAGCATTATTCATGAACTAACTGTGTACCTGTTGTTTGCACGGGGTATATGTGTGTTTATTTCAACATATACATATCAATTAATATTTTGTACCTAATAGCTTTTTGGTTAACTTATGAACATATTTTTTTCACATTATGGTTAAAACATAAGATTTATGTTTCAGTTGCACATTTACTAATGTTTGTTGAGTACTTAGTAAGACCGTACTTATGCAGACCCTTGACATTAGTACTGTCTCACATATACCTGCATTATGTAGGAGATAAAGCAATTTCTTATTAACTTTAACTACACACTTTTTTATCATAATCTACCGGGTGTTCATAAAATCTTGCCCTGATAAGGAAATTGAATAGCATGAAAACAAATGATGGTAAAAATAATGTTTTATTTACAGTTTTAACAAATGACTTCTTAAGTTTTATTTATATGTGTTCGAACTCAATAACATTCTATATGTCGCCTTGGGCTACCTTGTCTTTTTCCATATTTTGGTTAACATTTAATGAATATCAGACTGCACTGCATTTCCTATTCTCTTTTAGTGACTTTAAATCAAGAACTGGAATAGAACACACTACGTCTTTGACAAACCCTCACATAGAAAAAGTCTAGAGATAAATAAAGTTTGGTGACCGAGGAGGCAATTTAGTCAGGCGGTCACGTCCATTCCACCGTGACTTCAGTGATGCGTGGGCGTCAAGTTCATTTCTTATCACACACACTGCCCTGTTAGTAAATATGGATACCACCTCTCAATACTTTTTACTTCAGGTACAGGTGTTTTAAATGTTCGCACAAAACGTATTAAACAGTACCGGTAAAGAGGACTGGGTTTCATAGAACCATAAGACACACTGTTACCCCTTCTGAAGGCTAACCATTTCTAATGTGCTTTTGTACAGAATTTAAAATAAAACTGCATTGTTGTTAAACAGCTAATCAAAGTTGTAACCAATTTGATAATAAACAAACACTGAATTAAATTTTCTTTAAAGAAGCAATATAAGTTGCGTGTGGCTTTAATGGTCTCTGTACAGTAAAGCTATCAAATCAGGTCAAGACTTTATGAAACTAAAAATGTTTTTTATATATAATAATAAGAGATATTCTAAGATTTAAGGAACATAACTTATTTTGTAATACTAAGCATACATTATTTTCATATTAAAACCAGGGTTTTTCTTCATTATACATGAATGGGTTTATAGTTACATTTTGAAGTATTGCAAATCTGCGTTAAACTTATGACAAGCTCTTTAATTTAGCTGATTAAAATGCAGATGCAGGATGATAGAGGTGAATATTCACATAACATTCTATACTATAAGCTAAGCCTTTTTTCATGAACGTTGGTTTAGAGCGGTTAAATGTTTGTAATTGCACCATTTAACATAGCCAAGTTGTGTCTACAGAACACTCTTTGCTGTTTTCTGGAACGTAAAAAGGTTATTTTACGTTTAAAAAGAAATGTATAAAACAAACAACTAAAGTAGTCTACTTCAATGATGTCACCAAGCGATGACCTCACCGATGACGTCATTGATGGTGCGATCGATGACATCATCACCAATGGTGTCACTTTCGCGACGTCATACCAACGTCGTCACACTCATAACGTTGCATAGATGACGTGACAGTGTCATCATCGCTTTTATAACGTGTCAATGACATCATCACCATTATAATTTTTGACACTAACATTTTTTGACACTTTTGCTGTTTCTCACATTACGTTCCGGATTTCAGTCAGGTTTCAAAGGTCTAGACAACTTGGAGCAAAAGTCTCGAGGAAACTCGAAGTTTGCAATATGACTCTGCCTAAACCGTCATGTGACGCTGCTCAAATGACCATTAACCGATACAACTCAAATGTTTTACCATTACTGCAACTGCCACGCGCACCCTACAACAGACACCAAGCTACTGACTGTCCAGGTACATCTTTGGTGGAAGACATGACATCGCAAGCAGGTGTGTGTCCACCATTGTTTGTTAAAGGAGGAATGCTGGTATAACAGAGTAGTGGGGGAAGTTTCAAGGTCACCCAAATGGAGTTTTAAAAAAGAAATCTTTTTTTTATTTATAACATAACAACTTAAAGCTAAAAAGATTGGGGTCAACAGTACTTTTTTTAATCATCATATTCGTTATATTCTTCATGTTTCTCAGTTTTCACCTCCGCCTGGATAGTACCACCACTCTTTAGCTCCTTTTCGGCTTCTTCTAGTTGCTGGGTAATTGCCATCTGACATTGAAGTTCAAAATCATCACGCGGCACAGATCCACAAATATCCATCTGAGCCAACCAGAGCTGCCTGAGGTTTTTTCCTTTTTCTCGACAGCTTCGACGGCTGCATGTAATTCCTCTTCTGTAATAGAGGAGTCCCACAATTGTTGATCATCGGTTTTGTTGACAACCTCCTTCTCAGACTCCATAGCGCTATCTGGCTAAAACTCAACTGTGAAACAGCCGGCAGGACGTTATTTTCCCGTTCTGTTCATTAGTCCTACATATATACCAATTCCCCCTCCACAGTACCCATTCCCCTTTACTTTTAAGTGGGCCAGGGTCATCCAATGATACCCTTTGAGCGGGGAATAGACCACTAAGCAGCATGCTAGTCCATTGCCGCAAAGTGATCTATCCCCCGCTCTGTTCTACAAAGCCTTAATCAAGTCCAAGTTCGAGTCCTGTTTAATACAATTTATTCCAATTCAAAGTTTAATTTAAATATTTCAATTTCACAAGGCTTACCATTATGATGTATCAAACACTCCAGTTCCCTAAACATATCGTCCTACTTTTAACACATCGAGGTGGTTCATTTCCTGCATTGTAGCATGATCATCATCAACAAACTAATTTCTCCTCCAAGGTACCATAGGTTCACAGTTTTCTTGAAAGATCCTTCTCACCAAACAATCATACACAGCCGTCAACATGTCTCTACAGTTCTCATAATGCACCATCACAGAATACCTGTCCAAGTCAGCACCTACAAGTGATCCACTCATTTTCTAGCGTTCCACTGGAAGGTGCAAAGCAGAATGAATGAAGTTCAGATGTGCAGACCCCCTCTTTTATGCCAATTAACCGGTTGTCCTTACTTTAATGTGGGTCAAGGTCATTCAATGCTACCCTTTGAGCGGGGGGATAGACCACTAAGCAGCATGCTAGTCCATTGCCGCAAAGTGATCTATCCCCCCGCTCTATTCCGCAGACCACAATCAAGTCCAAGTCCACATCCAAGTCCACATCCATATGTTACACTTTATTATTACTGCCACCAAGTAATTGTCACTCGCACGTTTACTCGGTTTTGAGAAAGGTACTGCACAAACTCCATATTGGTTGTTTGTTCGTTATACAAATGCATCATGAAATATGCAATCTTATCGATTGCGGCATTGTCCAACGGTTTGCAATTCACAAGTTCCAATGTGCCCTGGCTGGTCTTATCCTCTATAAGTTCCACCACTTCGTTGATGTCTTCTTCCAAGAGGATGAACTCAACACTGAAGCTCTCCATTGTTGTTGGTGATAGTGTCTAGACAAATGCTTGACTAAATACTTTATTCATCAGTCCTACATATATACCAATTTCCCCCTCCTATTACCTATTCCCCCTCTACCTTTATATGGGTCAAGGCCATCCAATAATACCCTTTGAGCGGGGGATAGACCACTAAGCAGCATGCTAGTCCATTGCCGCAAAGTGATCTATCCCCCGCTCTGTATTCCACACAAGTCCTAGTCTTTACACACACATAAGCCCCCCCCCCCCCCACCAGTCTTTTACACTTACTCATATACTCTGTCCTCCCTGCCAATTAAGAGTTCCCCATGTTTGCCACTATTTTCAATTAACCTTTCCAAGTCCCAAAACACAATGTCCAAATTAACCAAGTTCGCTCGTCCAATTTGAAACACACTATTCCCCCCAAAGTCACTTGCTCTCACTTGTTGTCCTGTATACTGTTTCTTCTTCCACGCTACAATCACTACCCTACCTTCTTCAACAACCATTCTTTTAACATTATCATACACCTTCTTCAACATCCCTCTACAGTTTAAATAGTTTATGGTTACATACTCCCACTCCTTACCAATGATCAGTGATCCACTCATTTTCTAGCGTTCCACTGGAAGGTTCAAAGCAGAATGAAGTCGGGATGTACAGACCCCCCTCTTTTATACCAGTTAACCGGTTGTCCTTGCTGTAAAGTGGGTCAAGGTCATCCAATGCTACCCTTTGAGCGGGGGATAGACCACTAAGCAGCATGCTAGTCCATTGCCGCAAAGTAGTCTATCCCCCGCTCTGTATTCTACACACACACACACACACACACACACATGTCCCTGTCCAAGTCTTTCATTACATACCCAATATATATTCAGTTCCTTCATCATCACTATCACTCATCACTGCTTCCACAAACTCCACAGGATTAAAGTTAAATTGTTTCAATTGTTCTTTTAAGTTTTCAATTTGTTGGTCCTTTACTTCTAAAACACTGTGAAGGTGTGATATGTAGTCCGCTGCCTCGTTGATGCTTGCTACTCTCGGATCGCCTAACTTCAAGCTGGGAACTACACCCTGCAACCTGTAGTACGCCATACGCCTTTCTTGCTCCTGCCGTTGACCAGGACTGAGCAAGCCTTGCCCGTCTTGGCTCACCTCCAGCAAGGTCCGTAGCATTGGAGCTTTGCAGGCGTTTGCCCGAGCAACAGTTATGCTGTGGAATGGTCGAGCAGGTCCACGAGTAGCAGGCAGGACGTTGGCAGCACGCCTTCTTGAAGAAGAAGAGGAAGCCTGAGAAGTTTTGGAGTTGAAAGCCATGTTACAGTGCTGTATTCAGCTAAGCGGTACAAAGCAGAATAACCAAACTGCACGTTTATACCCGTATATATACACTTATCAGTGGTGGGGGTACTAGCTAGCCTTGGTAAAGTGGGTCAAGGCCATCCAAAAACATTACCAGAACGGGGGATAGATCACTAAGTGGCATGTTAGTCCAATGCCACAGAGTGATCTATCCCCCGCTCTGTATTCCGCATTCACACACACACATTCATACAAACACACAAGTCTCAGTCCGAGTCTTTACCCACACACCTATCCACTCTCATCCTCACTAGCATCACTGTCCACTAAAAGATCTTGACACTTCATAATTAGTCTGTCATATTTTCTCAGGATTGAATTTGCCTCACGGATTACATTCTCTAACACCCTATCCTTTTCCTCTATAATTTCATTGTACGCTTCAAATAAATTTGGTGGTGTCTGTGTAGATGCATTTGATGTGGTTGGTTGCGGGTTGGTAGGAGGCCGGGCCGAGCTGAAGGCTCCACTGCTGCAAAGCTCCTTCTTCACAGGGCCAAAGCCGGAAATCCGGACGCGACTCCTTACATACCAGGCTGATCTAGAGGCTCCACTGCTGCTGCACGGGTCCTTCTTCACAGGTCCAAAGCCAGAAAATCGGACTCGACTGCTTAACAGAAGGCTCGATCGGTTGGGCCCAACACTTGAGCTAGAAGCTGAAGAGTTTCCAGACATGGTGCGAGGTGTTCTGCTTAACGGATGCAAGCTGAATGAGCGGACATTGGATTACCACTCCTATATATACCTATTTGTAGTGGTAGGGGCGGGGTGGAGGAGGGGGTGGGGGAGGGGGTGGGGGAGGGAATGGGGAATTTGGGGGGGGGGGGATAGCTTAAGGATTTCCACTAAATTTCCCTTACTCTTCCCGGTCATCGGTTTTACATACCTTTAGCAAACCCATCATTTTGGTTTCTTCAATAACTTTACACAGCTCAAGGACCCAAGCAAACAGCTCATCTATGTTGTTATAATTAATTTTTGTCCAGTGTTCATACTTATGAGTTTGGTTGTTTATAATACATAGATAAAATGTAGACCCATCTCGTCTTATACAGTGCTCAACTTCCATTCTATGCCGATTTAGCACTTCCCAAACATTGTGTGGATCTATCAAGAAGTCACCACCTTTGTAATTGTACCGTGACATGTTTACACGGAGTACAGAAACGGACTGAAGCAAATGAACGGCTCATACAAGCTTAGTAAGAGCATTAGAGTGGGGGGGGGGGGTATCACGTGATACACGACATTAGTTGTAAGGTTAGCACTTTACTTTAAACAGTAATTTATATGGGTCAAGGTCATTCAAACTTTGAAAAATTTTTACCTCCAAACACTTGTAGCAAGCTACAAGTGTTTGGAGGTAAGTTTTTATTTGTTAAAGATTTTCGTAACTTAGTCTTCACCCTCAAGGACACGGTTTGAGATTGTCCCAGTGACTTTACATCACCGCCAGGTTAAAGTATTATACAAGTCAAGTTTTTTTTTTATTATTTGACTTGTGTAATACTCCTCTCCCTTACTTTAAGAGGGTTAGGACTAAATTTGGAAAAAATAATTTGGAAGAAGAATTTTTGTTTTTTTAAATATCGTCCAACACAACCTAACAATTTAGAATTTCTTTTGGTAGGCCTACATCCTAATCCATTTCCCACACAGATTGGCATCCTTCCCTTCGTATTAGATAGCCTTTTTTATGGATGAAAAATTGTCTTTGTACCATCCGAACGGGTACTTTCATTGTATGAAGGCTGCCATCACCTTTTACAATGATTTCTACTTTGGCATCAAAAGCTCCATAAATTTGAGCAATAAAATAATATTTTTCATCCATTTTAAGTCTTCTAATATCAAGCGGTTGCGGACTGTGGGGATGTCTGGGTTGGGATGTTTTAGACCTAATGTTGTTAAGACTGTAGGGTCTTACTCTCGGAAGATTGATGTTTTTGTTCAAGTGCGTTTGGCAACGGTCTTTATCTAAAACAGCAAACTTCTGACAGCAAAGAATCCCAAAGTCTTTTGACATCCAAACGTAATCGCATTTATTACCCTTGCCAGCAGGGAGTTTAACACGCTTACGTTTTTGTGTTGGACGCTTTACTGGAGTGTTTTGGAGCTTGTCAGGTTTAGGCTGGCTAGAAGGAATGGGGGTGGGAGGTGAAGGTTTAAGTAGGTCAAAAGGTAGGCTGCAGACAATTTTGGGTGGGGTAGGTGAACGGGTTAGGTCGATTGAGGGAAGTTCGGGGGAGAAGATTGATTTACGGGGTGGTTTGGTTGGTGTAGGTGGCATGGGGGATATGGGTGAGGGACATTGGGATTTGGTGTAGGATAGGATTTTCTTAGTTCGACTGTAGGGGGTTATCCTCGACCTTGGCGCCTCTTCGAACACCGCAGACTCCGATCCCGAGTCCGATAGCAGAGAGAGTGCTGGAGAGGCTATCAGGACTCGTCCGCTGGGGTTCTTTGAAGATGCCGCAGGTGCGCCAGCCTCTTCCGAAGCCGAAGGTGCGCCAACCTCTTCCAATGTTGGTGGCAATGGTGAAAGGCTGGGCATCGAGGCAGGCTGCGGTGGCGGCGGCGGTGGCGGCATCGTCAGGCAGCTCAGAATCTGCGCTGTCATGAGGTATTCTAGGATCGGAGCGGACGACGATGAGGGCTGAGGCGTGTTGGCCGAGGTTGAAGAAGCTGGTGGGTAATTCTTGAGCTCAAGACCCATCTTGATGAAGCGAATAAATGAAGAGTAAATATGAAAAGAGTAAATATGAAAAGAAGATTGAAATAAGTAAATAAAATCTCAGGAGCGAGAGAGGACCGTCCGGTACGGGAACCTGGACAGGAATGAGAAGTGCATGCCACCCGGCCGCCTTATATCCCCGCCGGGGCTGCCACGCCCAGGATATCAGGGGTGGGGGTGGGGGTGGGGGTGGGGGTGGGGGTGGGGGTGGGGGTGGGGGGGGGGTTCGCACTTTTTGTCGGGGGTGGGGGCGGGGGTGGGGGTGGGGGGGGGGTCAATTTAAAACAATAAGCCTCACTTAAGGCGTTTATGTTAACATCGCTGAAGCCTCCAAAAAAGACACACTTATAGACGAGTCAAACCTTGTGTGTTACTTGACTTGTACATTTTTTTTTTTTTTAAAGAGCTTAATATATTTACCTTGTTAATAAGACCTGACTGTTAAAGATTTTTGAAAACTTTTATATATTTAGGTCAAGGTCACGGTAAACTTTAAAAAATTAAGCCCCACACCCCCGATGGGGGTGTGGGGCACTTGGGTTGTCATCGCTGTAGCCTCCAAAGAGACCCAACTATGACAACAAGGCAACATCCAATGTCGTGTTCCCTTCGCCACGCAAGACTTGTAAACATTTACTGCATTGTCTTTTCAATAGCTAACAAAACATTTACTTAATTTTGAGAGAGGTTGAGGACAGCCCTAGTGGCTTACGCCCTCGGTCCGAGTGCAGGGGCCACCGCAAATTGGCCACAGCTGTGGTCTGCATGTCAGCATACAAACGGACCGAGTCCCAAACCCAGCCGCAATATTGCATGCCTGAGAGGACCCATGCTAAAATTGGTTAAAAATTGTTTTACACGGGGGTCTACTCCCGTACCCTACCTTTACTATTTAACTTTATCAATGCAGTAAATTTTTATAAATCTTTGTGGGTCAAGGCCACACGGACATTAAAAAAATTTCGGCCCCCGTACATCCATGGCGAACCACGAATGTTCGGGGGCCTTGGGGACTAAAAACACAAATAGCTAACAAAGATTCATTTACATAATTTTGAGTTTCCAGAAGGGAAACAAGAGGTTGAGGACAGCCCTAGTGGCTTACGCCCTCGGTCCGAGTGCAGAGGCCACCGCAAATTGGCCACAGCTGTGGTCTGCATGTCAGCATACAAACGGACCGAGTCCCAAACCCAGCCGCAATATTGCATGCCTGAGAGGACTCATGCTAACGTTGGTATAAAATGCTTTTACACGGGGGCCTACTCCCGTTCCCTGACTTTACAATTTACTTAGAGCATTGAAAAAGCTCAAGGGGGGATTGCTAAAACAAGCGTATACACTTTACAAACATATAACACACTTACAACACACAATTGAGCTCAACGTAGTCAATGCTGGAACAAGCACATACACATTAAACACATATAACAAACAAGACACAAAGGATAAAAGACACAGGAGACATAGGGTACAAGTAAAACACTCTCATATAAATCAATTCCCAATACCCAAACGCAAGCGCAATATCTTACAACTAATACAAGTCTTAAAGTTAGAGTAGACTTCGCTAAACACTGAAGGCGCCATTCAATGTTTAGTGATGCCTATGGCGGTCCGTCCCGGTCGTTCACGTTCAACGCGCGGGAGCGGACTGCGAGCCGGCTCTGGCTGGACCCCCTTATATCCCCGCCGGGGCTGCCACGCCCAGGATATCAGGGGTGGGGGTGGGGGTGGGGGTGGGGGTGGGGGTGGGGGTGGGGGTGGGGGTGGGGGGGGGCACTTTTTGTCGGGGGGGGGGGGCACTTTTTGTCGGGGGGGGGGGTTCGCATTTTTGTCGGGGGGGGGGGGGGTTCGCACTTTTTGTCGGGGGGGGGGGGGGGGTTCGCACTTTTTGTCGGGGGGGGTGGGGGTGGGGGTGGGGGTGGGGGTGGGGGGGGGGGGGTCAGGTAAGTTAAGTGGGTCAAGGTCACCCACAACACTTGTACTCTAAGTGTTGGCTATACCCCCCACCACAACTGGGTCCCTAGGCTGCACAACACCGCTTCGCCAGTATGTCTCCGGCTTCCATGCGGTGCGTCTCGCTGTTCTCTAGCTCTCTATATGTAAGTAATTTTACAAGTTCTGAATGTAGGTCACTACACTTTAACTCTGGGACAATATCGACTTGTAGTATTTCAGTGTTTTGTCTCAAGGTCATCACACTTTAACTCTAGCACATCGGTTATCGTACCAGAGGTGCTCAATAACCTAACTTGTAATGTTTAGGGTGGCATTTGCACGCCACGTGGTATCGCCATGAGTGTCCAGTCCAGGTTTTAAGTTAAATTAATTTTACTGTAATCTTTTCCATTTCCGCTTCGTTTTGCCAAAGTATAAGGTGTCACTTAATAAAGTGGTATTTCTCTAAATTTATAGGAGATTGCAAGGATACAATTAGTTTATTTAGGAGACTCTTCATCTTGGAGTTTAACACAATTTCCACTTTGACTTTGCTTCCTCGGCTCTCACAGCCTAAGCTGTACAGAAATGTTTCTTCTAGTGCCAACTCGGGCCAAGAGAACAGTGTGTTGACTGTAGGACAGCTCATGGTGAAGTGATGCGATACTCCAGCGTACCACCTCACCTTCCCCCGCCACTGTGATCTTCCCCCACTCCTGCTGTTTCCCCCACCTCTTTTCCCTTGACTCATGCGCTACAAGCATTCTCTCAGTATTGTGCGGACTTTTGTGAGGTGAAGCCATGTCGCAGGACACTTTAGGTAAGAAACTTAGCCGTGTTAAGACTTTATTAGTTGCTCAATGTCCACCACTCAAAGTTAAGAGGGTTTCAACTTTAGCTAAGTGGCGCAAACTGTTGCGCGGACACCCTAAGTTTTATACAAAACAGACTAATGTCAGTTTTACTGATGAGGATTTGTTTAGAATATTGGATGAAATGACTTTTCCTTGCAAAATTCAGTTAGTTACTCCCATTCCTGACAGTTTAGAGTCTTAGTCTCTCAAGCCGATATACCTAGCATACACAGAGCCTGACATTCAGTCACTCGGTGGCTGTCGTGGGGTGCGCATCGGTGTCGGCGCTCTGTAGTTGTTACGTGTTCAAGGTCACAGTAATATGAAATTGCGGATGTTGTGCTTGTTCAATGGCCTCTGAGGACTAGTGGATGACGGTTTAAGCAAGGTCATGTCGCAAACTTGAGTTTGACTTGGCACTTTTGCCGTTTCTCATCGCAAATTCGCTCCAAGTCGTCAATGGTCACGTGGACTCTGACTGAAACTCGGAGCGTAGTGCGAGAAACGGCAAAAGTGCCAAAAAATTTTGAGTTTCGGCGTGACCTTGACCTTAACAGTGTCAGTGACGTCATTTTGATGATATAATGGATGATGACGTCATCAGCATGTCATTTCTGTGACGTCATGGGTGTGACGTCACGGAAATGACGTCATCGATGATGACGTCATCAATTACGTCATCGATGACGTCATTTTGATGACGTCATGGGTATGACGTCATCGATTGCGTCATCATCGATGACGTCATCGATTACGTCATCGATGACGTCATCGGGGTCATTGACCTTGGCGATGACGTCATCACATTCCTCAGAGGTCATTGAACTGAGCCAGCAACCGCAAAAACACACTACTAAAGTCTAAAGACAGTACGTTGTATTTTGAGGCTCCAATGTTAATCTTATGGAGAATAAGGATGTGTTAATATTTCACTTATTAACCAATGTTTTTGGATGAAACTTGGTATTTAGCTTCATTTGGTTGAGATTCATCCATTTAAGGTAAAAAAATCTAGGTTTTTGTACTTATCATGGCAGCAAACCTGCATACTCTTTTCCTATGTTAATCATATGGAGAATAGGCAAACTCTTTTATTTATGGACAGATATTGATGAAACTTACTATTTGGCTTTATATGGTCGAAATAAATTTTTTCTATGCTAAAAACCTACTTTTAGTGTTCCCCATGGCAGCATACCTGCATACTCTTTCCCTATTAGGAGAATAATAGACATTTATTTCCCTATTAGTGAGCACGTGATGAAATTTTGTTTACAAGTTTAGCTGGTCAAAATTAATATTACTAATTTGGAAATTCGCTGAGTACGCAGGTCTGCTGCGACGGGGGGTATTTATTATTGTGTGACTCAACAAACTATTAAAAGTGTTCAATCTTAACTACATTACTACACCTCTGGTATAAATGATGTTAATAAATTTAAAGAAGTATATTTGCTTTAATATTACAATAGTTAAGATCTTTGTTACGAAACAAATTAATAAATCTCTTTCCTTCAGCGGGTAAACGTTTTATAAATAATAACAGTTTTCAGTAAGTTCTGTCAAGAGCAAGCGAGTAAACTTGAAGGCCATTGTTTATTTGTTGTCCGGGCAACCTTCATTGTTGTAAGGTTTTTACTTTGAGGCTTCAAAACAATATATTAACAAATTCATGCATTTCTTATTGAAGTACAATTTTTTTAACTTTATTTTTTTATCTTTATATTTTTTTATTTAAACTACACTTCCTTGATTAAATATTGTACTTCTTTACATTAAAACAGCTCACATGTTTATGAATTAATTTGTTCTTGTATTACCTTTAACACTCGTACTTCATACGAGGTTTGCCAGTTGAGTCAGTTGAGTCATGAGCATTGGGCAAGCTCATACCACACTCGGTCTACCCCAGGGTAATCGTTAATAGTATAATAATTATTCAAACATTTCATGTTTTATTTATATGATAAGATCCGTAGTAAATTCCCCGTAATGGCTTGCCCTAAATTGTACAAAAGTGAGTGTAAACCATTAGCAGGTAGTAATGAAATTTTGTAACTATTTCTTAAAGATTTTCTTAAAAACTACGTAAATTTTCTCATTTTATAACTATATAAATAAGAAATGATTATTCTTTTTCAGCATGTATAAAAAAATTCTGAATTTTTAAAATAAAATACAATTTAAAATTTGAATTAACATCGATATATTTGTTGCAGCTTTATTCAAAATCATTATCATTATCTAGGCCAGATTATTATTATTAGCGGACCACGCTCGGGGATTATCCTTTATAATTCTTTGGTTAATATCCAAGTGGATAACATAACATGTGGTAGGTACGTTAATTTACAAATATAAAAAAAAATTAACTGAATTACCGTATACTGACCTAAAAAAGTAAGCGATTAAAAATTATTACTAATGAACATTCAAAGTAGGCCTAGTTCTTTACTAAGGCCTATTCAAAAATCATTTTGAGTATTACATTTACAAAATATGTCCTGCAAGTTTAACAAAATAATTACTAAAATAAGGTGTTTCCTTATTTTACAGAAGTTTATTTTCAAAGATGGGGAGGTATCAGTTAGTTGGACTTTAAGCAAATGGCAGAGATAACAGAACTTCAGAAAATGTAGTCCTTAGTAAAGACTTCATCTGATATTACACAAATTGAAGTTGGTGTTGTTTGCTTTTTACCTGAGGTAGACACAACACGTACGTTGACTGACACACGAGACATGTCAACCCGGCGTCACACTTTCACAAACCACTTTATAAAATGTGTGAAAATGTGTTTTCCTCGCAGGAAAGGAGCTGTAAACACTCTTCGTGTGTTGTTTAACCACTTGCTTTAAAATAATAATATAATAAACATTAGTTAAACTCAAATAATTTTAAAGAGGAATTTCTAGTTTAAAAACAATAAATGGTAATATTATCGAAATGAATTTCATATGTAAATAGATGACAGGTTATTTATCACATGAGGCGGTAATGATTATAGGCAGCCCAGGATTCCGGCCAGGGATAGCATAACCCATCGATAATTAATCTGCGATTCGAGGCTAGTTTTGATTCATTAATCACATGTTCTACCGCTGTGTGCTGGACAACGTGTTACTACTTAAATTAAGGGAAAAATACCATCTAATGTTGCATTGTTAGTTGTTATGTTAACTCTTAAAATACTTAATAAGAGGATAGAGAGAGGCGTCGAGATAAACATAAAGAACTTAAATACCAAGTAAAAAATTATTGAAAATAAACTTGCACAAACGGATCACAGTGACATACGGATATAAGAAAACTATATAGTTTTAAAGGAAACTATAAAATTTATACTGAGAATATATAAGTATTTTGAATAAGGTGAAACGCAACAGTAAGGAAAATACCAAATATTAAACAAAGCAACACAAAAAGTGGCATATAAAATCCAACTTAAATGTATCTAAAAAATACCATCTAATGTTGCATTGTTAATTGTAATGTTAACTCTTTAAATACTTTAATAAGAGAATAGAGAGAGGCGCCGAGATAAACACAAAGAACTTAAATACCAAGTAAAAAAATTGTTGAAAATAAACTTGCACAAACGGATCACAGTGACATACGGATATAATAAAACTATATAGTTTTAAAGGAAACTATAAAATTTATACTGAGAACATATAAGTATTTTTAATAAGGTGAAACGTAGGCCTAACAGTAAAGAAAATACCAAATATTAAAAAAAAACCAACACAAAAAGTGCCATATTAAATCCAACTAAAATGTGTCATTCTACTTAGAGCATAGTTAAAAATATCCATTGTAATATATTTTAAAGAAAACATTACCTAAAATGTTACTACAAAAACCTTACTAATAGAATGTTTTTGCATAAATAATAATGATGTTTTTGTATAATAATACAGACTTGAAAAAAAAACTTAAGAGTCACAAAACGAATTAAATTGATTCCATCTAAATGTAGTGAAAGATGTTCTGACAAAAACGGACAGTGTGAAAAAAGCGATGTCAAAGGAAAAGGAGACTTTTGAATCATTTAAAACTTGATATTGCATACATCAAAGAACAGCAGTAATCATTGTCGTTCCAAACGGACATCTTTCTTGTTTTTTTTTTTTTTTTTTTTTTTTTTTTTTTTTTTTGTAAAAGTAAAGTTATTTGTATACTAAAGCGTTGTTATATAATTTTCCTGTTGTTATTTTGTAGTCTGCGTAACCAAAGGCAAAACATCAATGGGAAACAGATGAAAGTATTTCGATTGTTAAGGGCTTGCGTATGAGTCACCATTTTAGTTAAGAGGTCATATGTAGTTTTTCAACTCTATCAACGCATTTCTATTTTGCAAATAATATATCCGTGTATTATTTAAATACAAAATACCAAACATATTTTCATCAAAACACACATAACTGAAAGAATCTTCAATAACTGAAAGGCGAATCTTGTGGTTATCAAATCACAAGTATACATTTAATTTAGTATTTATTTTATAATATTGTCTTTTGAAGGATATTCTTCCAAAAGACTATACACCTGTAGCTACATCGGACTTGTTTTATTTTTCATGTACCAAATGTACCAAATCGGCTGATATAGAAATGAAAACCAATGTAGAATGAGAATGTTCAGAACCTGATTGTCGATTGGAGCTTACGATACAAAACTGGAATTACAACTCAATTATGGGCGGATTAAGTTAGTTATAACATACTCGCTACCTGATTTCATTTGTAAAATACACCAGTTAATTTAAACGATAAAATCGTTTTGGATTATCAATGATTCAGAAATGTTATTACTATCAACATTATTAGTTTTTTATGAAAATTACTTATTACTCTATATTGTTCATAACATTTGGAGTTTTATTTTATTTTTTTATTTTTTATTTAGTTATTTAATTGTTTTAGTATTGATTATGTCTTGTTGGCAATATTTGTTAGTTTATTGATTTATCATTTAAAACGAGAAATAAAATTACCTAAGCCAAAATACTAAGAGAAAATTAGTTTTAACATAGCTGTACGTACCACTTTGATGACCTTATTACAATACTACCAAACAAGTCCATATATTTTGCTTCGGTTGTGCTATTCCATGTATCAGTATCCTCCCCCCCTCTCAAGCACCAAGGATTCCCAGGTGGTAACAGTATACCGTTAACGCAGCCTAAAATGGCGTTTGCTATAGATAGTGACGGAATCGAATCGAGTTACTCGGGCTAATGAATACTTTACCAATCGAGAGTAATGATTATACAAAGTAACATTTACCAATTACTTTTAAATCATTAAATTAACATAATGAAAATCGCATAATGTTTTTCCGCAGTTTTTGTGCCCGATTGATATATTTTCTTTAAAATAACAACCTAACATATGAGTTTTTGAACATACAATATATATTAAGAATGAATCACAAATCTATTTCAGAATTTTATTTATTAAAAATAGTTAAAGTTACACTATGCAAAAGATGTAAATATTTTAATTTTTGGGAACACTGTTAAAATAGTTTACAACAGTTTACATACCCTTTATCTTTAAGTTTCAAATATATTTACACGCTTTTAAAAAGTAGACAGTCGGCTACAACATGATATCGGTGACGTGAACGTGCAATGAATGTGTTAAAATAATTACATAGGGCAACGAACAGTGCGTAAAATAGTTAACATGCCTTAAATAATCACAAGATGATACGAACAAATGATAATGAACCTGCGATGGAAGTTAAATATAGGAGAATCTAATGCAATTCAAATGGTATTCATGAAAGTGTTTATAGCAAATTCTGTAGCTGGAGTAATTATTTGGGAAATTTTCCTCTCGTTACTGGTTTATTCACCAATATTCATTATTGATGGAATGTTATTCTAGTCTTTAAGGGGAAAATACTTTACCTATATCATAACATTTTATTAAGAGCTAATTTGGTTAATTCGGTCATCAGCTAAAACATTGAACTATAACAGCAATACTTATCAGCTCCATATTCCGGTGAGAGTTCACGTATTGCTTTTATTGCTTGATTACACATGCTAAGCATTGATTTCTAGTAGTTACTTTACCTTTCACTTCATTAGGAAAAATAAAGGTAAAAGCAGCAACAAAACATCCCAAAAACCGACAGTGCTTACTGTCGATGTTTTGTCTTGTAGAAGAGCCAAACATTACCGGAAAAGAAAACGCTATTTTTTATATATAGATTATTTCGCAAAATTACCAACTCACTTAGATTAATCACCTGAGTAATCATTTACATTTTAAACCACTTGCATGTTTGTGAACCTTAAATCCTTCTGATCCTGCAATCTTTTGACCAAAATCTGGTCAAATGCATGTCAAATAATAGTAAAGTCATCCTGGCCTGGCGAGGTGGCGAACGCATGGCCCAGCCTCTGTTTGGCAGAGGTTGCAATAGCCCAAACCCCGACACCCATATGGAGACGGGGCTGTATTTCATCCTGCCTCCTGAAGAATGCGCCTGCCTGCCGCTTCAGGAGCCGGGGGAAAAAAAAGAAAAAAACAAAAAAAAAAACAAAAAAAAGGAAAAAAAACAAAAAAAAACAAACGGCAATCTAGCGGTGGCTTGTCAAAAAGAGGTAGCAGCATGATTGTCTTTGAAAAACACGAAGGCGGTTCAGGGATCCGGTAACGTCCTGGCTTGCCAAGGCAAATGGCCCTGTTCCGAGCTCTCCCAATGTCAGGGGATGAGCCCTCCCCCTGTACTCTGGTCGGGGTGCTTGCGGGACGCTTAGTGGGGACTTTTCATGTCTGTGAACTCCGAGCAAAAGCTAGAGGCAGCTGTCGAGTTCAAATTGCACTCGGCAGGTGGCCACTGCTAGTAAGCAGCCCCGCCACGCTGAGAGCAGTGAATCAAAATTGTCTGAGGCGGTCTCAAGAACCATAGGCACATTCCCAAACCTGCGACTGAGCTAGGCAGGGGAGGGGTGCCTGAGGAGGTTTGGCCGGCTCGCCGGCCTCGGACCGTGAAAGACACAGGAGCAATTGGCAATGCTCCAAATGAACCGGGGAAACAAAAACAAACAAACCATGATCAGAATTTTAATTTCATGCACGGGATGGCTGACACAAAAAAGGAATTCTAAAAGTTTTGACTCCGGGGTCAACAACCCGAGCTGAGACTGGCGGACCGGAGGTCGCTTCGTCGCCCTTCGGTCGAAGCGCAAAAACATGGAGGTCACCACCACCTGCGGCTTCAGGAAGGCCTGCAGGTGATGAAGGACCAGGAGTTGGTGCAGATGGTGAGGGTCTGGGGACTATCGGTGGTGGGGGGAGCATCATCAAAAACGCCCCTCCACCAGCTCCTTTCAAGTCCCCTGAGTCTACGGTGGATCCGGCGGCTGTGATCGAAGCCCCTGTGGCGGAGTCAGCCATTGCGGGACACTGCCGTGGACTTAGCGACCCCGCCAAACACAAAAGTCTTAGGGGGAAAACGCAAAGGCCACAGCCCCTGCGATTTGTCACCACCATTGTGCGAGGCTGACACCGAAGCGGACGTGATCCGCAGACAGGTGGATGACTGTGATCTTGCTGAGGAGGAGCAGATCGCGGCCATTGAAGCAGCCCTTGCGCAGATTAGGGAAGCGATGTCTATCCAAAAGAACATTAGCAATAATGTTCGGATCGGCATCGCCAATGTGGAAGAGGCGGTGAGCATCATTAAGATGTCACGAGCTACCCGGATGGCTGCTATCAAAGAGGAGCGCCGGGTGGTGAATCGGGAGATGAACAAGTCGCCCAACCAGGCACCTTTGAAGAAGCGTCAACGGACCACTTCGCAGAGCCCGCTAAAAGCGGCTCAAAAGGTTGGCCCAGGAGAGAAGTTCACCCGAGGCACGATGACCTCACCTCCCTCAAAGAAAAAGGGGATGTCATCTGGGAGCTGTGGGGCAGAAGTTGAGATGACATCTCCTACCTCAAAGAAGAAGAAAGGAAAAGGGGAAAGGGGAAAGGGGACACCGAAAGAGCCAGCGAAAGCGGATGGGTGTCCTCCCACTCAACAGACCCTGGTTCCCCCCAAAGGGATGGATAAGGATGGCTTCACGCAAGTGAAATCGAAGTCCGCCTTGAGGAGGGAAAAAAAGAAGCTGAAGGCCGCAACAAAAAAATCTGCGGCCATGCCTCAACGTGGCGCCCCCGCTGGAAAGGGGGGGACACAAGAAAAAAAAACAGCTGCGGATAGGCCTAAAAGGACTGGTGCTGGTGCGAGAATGAGGAACGTCCTTATCATCAAACCGGCACCAGGAAAGTCCTTCGCCGACATTGTTGGCAAACTGCGGAGGGACGTCCACCCTGAGGACTCGGGTGTGGAGGTCCGGCGTCTCCGCAGAACCAACGATGGTGGTGTGCTCATTGAGCTGGGCTCCGCTGGCGGCCAACAAGAATTTGCTCAGGTGGTGAAAACTGCTCTGGGTGAAGGCGGAAAGCTGCGGAGCGTTACTCCCCGAGTCCGGGTGGAGATCATGGATCTCGATTCTTGTACCACCCAAGACGAGGTGAGAGACGCTCTAAAGCGAGAGTTCAGGGATGGTTTGGGAGATTGCAGAGTCTTCCTAACCAGACCAAACGCCCGTGAGCAGCGGTTGGCAGTGGCTGACCTAGATGCTGCAACTGGCCAAAAGCTTTTGCAGAAGGCCAGGATCAAGGTCGGCTGGGTGATCTGCCGGGTGAGAACTCGGGTGGAGATCCCACGCTGCTACCGCTGCTTGGAGTACGGCCACACCCGGGGAGGGTGCAAAGGGCCCGACCAGAGCGCGGCGTGCTGGAGGTGCGGAGGCGTTGGTCACAAGTCCTCCTCTTGTGACAAGACGCCCTCTTGCGCATCTTGCAAAAAAGCAACCGACGGGAGACCGTCTGACCATGTTCAGGGCTCTGGCGCTTGCCAAACTTTTAGAGACCTCCTGGTCTCGAAGAAGAACGACAGGCGCCGGAACTGAAGGTCAATCAGGGAAACCTAAATGGGAGTGTCGCGGCAGACTCCCTGGTGGACCAAATCGTACGCGAGACGGGAACATCCCTCGTCTTCGTGAGCGAGCCTTACAGGGCTAAAAGTCCATTATGGTTCCCTGACCGCACAGGATGGGCCGCTTTGTGGGTACCAGACCCGCGAGTGGTTCCCATCGAGGCTAGTGGGAATGGCAAAAATTTTGCCTGGATCACTAGCAAAGGGATCACTTTCGTGAGCTGTTATTTTTCTCCAAATGACAGGATTCCACGATTTCGCGAGAAGTTGGATGCCATGGAGGATGCGATCCGGGAAATCCCCGGTCCATGCCTCCTTGCTGGAGACTTCAATGCCAGAGCGAGAGAGTGGGGAATGCCTCACACAGACACCCGCGGAAGGTGTTTGTTGGAGATGGCATCCAGACTAGGGTTGCTGACAATGAACGAAGGGAATACGCCTACTTACCGTAGGCCTGGGTTTGGGGAGTCAATTCCCGACATAACCCTTGCCTCGGAAGGTTTGGCGTCCCGTGTTGTTGGCTGGAGGGTGATGGGCGATTACTCAGGTAGTGATCACGAATACATCACTTTCGAGCTGGCTGAAAGGAGGCAAGTGCCACTCAGCAACAGCCTGCGCCCACTCGGATGGAACCGCTCTAGGCTCGACGAAGAGAGACTGATACGGTTACTGCAAAACGGGGTGGGAAACGTCCCCCTGATGCCTGCCGATCAGCCAAGCAGGGCAGACGCAGAGGCAGTCGTGGAACACACGTCTCACCTCATACACCGTGCGTGTGACGCGTCGATGCCCCGCAAGAAAGCACGTACAGGGAAGCGCCCAGTGTATTGGTGGACAGAAGAGATCGCCGCACTGAGGCGGTCCTGCCTGAGACTCAGGTGGCGGGCCCAGCGAGCTCGGTGCAGACCCGAGGCAGCATTGAGATCAGAAGAGTACAAAGCGGCCAAAAGAGCTCTGGTCAAAGAGATCAGACAAAGCAAGGCGCGCTGCTGGAGCGCACTGTGTGAGGACGTTAACCGGGACCCCTGGGGACAGGGGTACAAACTGGTCACGAGAAAACTCGCACAGGGACCCGGGTACGTGCCGATCGAGGCCGAAAAGATGCGGAACATCGTGGATGGACTCTTTCCTGATCACCCGGTCAGAGCCGATGCACCCTTGCCGGTTGACGTTGATGAAGTCCCGTTGTTCACGCTGCAGGAACTGCAGAGAGCCGTCAGCTCCTTGAAAAACAACAAGGCCCCTGGCCCGGACGGAGTACCTTCAGAGGTGTTGAAGCTGGTGGTGAAAAACTGCCCTCAACTCTTCTTGAACATGTACAATGTCTGCTTGAAAGCGGGGGTGTTCGCATCCCGCTGGAAACAGGCCAAGCTCGTTCTCCTGAGCAAAAAACGGGGTCCGCCGGATGCTCCATCATCGTATCGCCCTCTGTGCATGCTGGACACGGCAGGAAAACTGATGGAGAAACTGTTGAAACCGAGAATTGGAGAAGCTGTTCGAGCGGCAGGGGACCTCTCAGTCCGGCAACACGGATTCCGAGAGGGCCACTCTACAATCAGCGCCATTTCTGAGGTGGTTAATTCAGTGAAACGTGCGAATCAGGCGTGCCACGCGGCTCGACCCATCGTGCTGCTCGTCACGCTTGACGTGAAAAACGCCTTCAACTCAGCACGGTGGTGCGACATTCTGTTTGCACTTGAGCGGAAGTTCAGGTTACCTGGGTACCTCCTCGCCATGGTGAGGGACTACCTAAGGGACCGGCGCCTGTTGTATGAGACAGACCTGGGAGTCGTGACCAAAACCGTAACTTCTGGGGCAGCTCAGGGTTCGGTGCTGGGACCGGATCTCTGGAATGTTTCGTACGACAGCCTGCTCCGCACGGAGATGCCACACGGAACGTACCTCGTGGGATATGCCGACGACGTGGCGGCAGTCATCACCGAACGGGACATCCAACTGGCTCAGCTCAGACTGAACCAAGTCATGCGCCTGGTGGAGAGCTGGATGCGTGATCATGGCCTGCAGCTGGCGGTCTCCAAAACGGAGATCGTAATGCTGACTAGGAGGCGGATACCCACGATCATCCCGATGCGGGTGGGTACCGAGGTGATTGAAAAGCAGAGAACAGCTAAGTATCTGGGGGTGGTGCTGGACAACAAGCTCACCTACTGGGACCACATCAGGATTGCATGTGACAGGGCAGCTGAAGTGACCTCTAGACTCGGAAGACTGATGGCAAACGTTGGTGGTCCGAGACAGGAGAAACGGAAGCTGCTGCTGTTAACAGCACAGGCGATCATGCTCTACGGGGCGGAGATCTGGGCAGATGCGACGAAGGTAAAGAAATACCAGACTCGCATGCTCGCGGTGCAGCGGCGTGGTGCTCTGAGGGTTGCGTCCGTGTACCGAACGGTCTCTGAAGCGGCCGTACTAGTCGTAGCAGGGGTTATCCCTATCGACCTGCTCGCCCAAGAAAGGAAGTTCATCTCGGCACAAGTGCCGGAGATGGAAAGGGTGGAGGCCGCTGAGCTGGCCCGCGGCGTAGGCCACTTGGCAGCGACGATGGGACGAAGGGACAACCGGTAGGTGGTCATGGCGTCTCATAAGGAATCTGGAATCGTGGGTCTGCCGCGACCACGGAGAGGTGAACTTTTACCTCACCCAGTTCCTGACAGGTCATGGATACTTCCGTCTGTACCTCCACCGAATGGGTAAGGTCGACTCGCCCAGGTGCAAGTACTGTGGACACAATGAAGACGACGTGCATCACACATTCTTCGTGTGCCGTCATTTCGAAGAAGAACGGTTCGCCCTTGCGGAAACCCTTGGTGGTGACTTGTCCCCGGACAACATCATAGGGTGGATGCTGCAGAGCGACGACAGCTGGAGAGCAGTGGCTGACTTTGTCCTGTCTGTACTGCACCAGAAGCGGAGGGACGGATGTTTGGAGTGACCCACCAGAGGAGTGACAGCAAGATCTTTGCTGGAAAGTAGCTGAGTCATCCCAAAAAAGGGACAGAGGCCACCATTGTGATGTTGCAATGAGCAGACAGCTCGGGTCTATTGCAGTGGTGGTGAGAGAGGGGGTTTAGTGGGTATTCCCTGTCTTGGCAGGGTGAGTCCCACACTGTTCCAGTTGGTGGTCGGCCAACTTGGTTCGTGAATAAAAGCATTCCCCCTCTATAAAAAAAAAAAAAAATAGTAAAGTCATCCAGAGTAGTTCTGTAATTTCTTAGAGATTTAAACTTCAAGTTTTTGTTTAAGTCCGCAGTATACGAGAAGGTTCCACAGATGTGATAAGCAGTTAGGCAGTTTGCGTCCCCCCCTACCCCCCCCTCGGGGTTTAGGAACGTTTTCACTGCCAATTGTATCTCCTGGTGATCGTTTTTCGATACCCGGATAATAGTTAGCTAAAGGGCGATCCTTTCATTGCCTGCTAATATGTTTATTTCACTGTTCCTTCCTGCCAGACCAAGCTTTACTACAGATAATGTATATTACCCTGAATTTTTATACTTATTTTTAATATTTGCGTAAGAAGTATAAACTTGTTAGTATTTTTATCTAAGTCACACAATGCTCATTCTTTATTTTCACAAAAGATATCACTATTGCCTTTTTACAAGGAGTTCTTCTTTTTTATACTGGAGTTTTGACGAATTTCTTAACTGCTGTAAGTTACAGCAGTTCATTATAATTCTCTTATTCTGATTGTGTAGTTGTGGTTTTCTTTGTTTGTGCTTCTTTTTTTTGGAATATTAAAATTTCTTTTAGTGATTGGCTTTATCTTTTAGTTTTATTAAAATTAGCTGTAAAAGTCTTTTGTGTTAGAGAGGGTTTTGATTTGAAGGTTCTATTCGGAATGTTCAAGAAAGTCCATACATGTTTAGAACACCTTTCTAATGATTAACGAATTTTTATCAGAACCATGGAAAATCATGCCTTATTAGTATTAGGATTACGGCACTACCATCAAAGTATTATGAAAACTACAACAACAACATCTTGGTAGTTTATTAGATGGTTTTATAAAACTTTGAAAAAAATAAATTTGTACATTCTAAGCTTTAATTATATAATAATTCTTTCAGATAAAAACTTATTGTACATACAAATAAAAGTTCAACTGTATAGATTATGAAGACAATGGATCTGCACAAATTAAATTTATAGATAATATATCAAAACTTATCTCAATCAGATAAATATTAAAAACAATATCCAATAAAACAGTAATTATCACACTAACATTACAAAAATATTTCAAATAAATCATCACGAATATAATATTCTGTATATTATTATTTCCATTTTATCTTCTTATGGTTGTTATAAATCCATGAGCAATAAAACAAAGAATATGAAGGAAGGAAAAGAAGACATATTTTTATTCAACTATAATTCCTAATGTTATACTTATTTTACCTAAATTTCACGCTTTTAGTTTCAGGTACATGGCATATCGACATACTTCATGTTCAATTCATCATCGTTGTTTGTAGACAGGATGTTTCGGATTATTAATCTTGCTGTAGACTTTGTTGGAGGTATAAATAGAATTTTAACAGATTTAGGTTTTGTTACAATAACTAAAGCATGAACCATTAAATTTTTTTATGATCTTCCTTTACCAAAAATAGCATTTCTGACAATTGTTTCTAAACTTTATTTATTAATTCTGTACCTTCTTATTAACTTGACTTCCTCTTTTATTCCCCATTGAAAATATGAAACAACTTCCGTACTTAATTTACCTTATAATATGTGTTTCTCATACATATGAAGTAAAACTATATTACAGTTGTTAACAATTCTGCATAATGAAGAGATACTGTGTCAAAGTTAGGAGCCAATCTGTTAGTTAGGCATACTTATACAGTATACACTATACACTATACAGTACACAGTATACAATATACACTATACACTATACAGTATACACTATACACTATACACTATACAGTATACATTACACACTAGCCCCCCCCCCCCCCCCGCCATAGACTTCACTTATCGACTTGCACGGTTCATTTATCTTCCAAGACCACCAGAACATTAATAACACTTGTTCAGAACTTTTGGGAACTAGCTTCTCTGAAGCTGATATAAAGTGTGTTAGTCTACAGGCGAATACTACAGACACTGTTTTAAGTTCAAACAAAATTTTGTTAATCTTAACCGTCTGGGTCCAATTAGTCAAAAAATAGTTCTAACTGAAACATATGGTCTTACTGGTCTGCTTGCATTTCTTTTTATAACAGCTATCTAATGATTCAACCAATTCAATGCTTGACTATTAATATGTAGATTACGTTTTTATTTCTCGCTTCGTGGTTTTGGATTGTAAATTAATAATGGAAAAACTCGACGAGGAAGATTATACCTAGTATCAGAATTTTTAAAACTTGGTTAAACACGTTATTTCCATTTATAAACTTAAGCTATGTAGTGTGTTTTTAAGGAGGAAGAGGTACAAGGAGTAGGCTATAGAAAAAAACTGAATTGGAAATTAAATATGGCTTTGCAATTTAGTATAAAATTCTTTGTGATAAATGTGTTGTAAAATTGGGTTCACCATTGGAATGTAAAATAAAGGAATAGCTTAATAAACATCAACTTTTAATGCAATTTTAAAGATATCTCTTTCCAATAAAGTAGTAAACTAAAACAGTTAGTATATTCTACAAGATTCCTAGATATATTGTATATTGTAATCTTGATATCTTATTGTAACTCTAGTATCAATTTTTCTAAACCATAGTTTCGTTCTGATAGCGGGCACAGGAATCATTTGATGAGTGAAAATATCTCGCTCATTGCTAGGAAACGTCTCTCAGGCACCAAGGGCAGGGCTATTATAGCCCATTAATTGAATTCCATATGTAATTGACATTTCTCACACATTCAGTTTTCAATCTATCAACATTTCTCCTGGAAAATATATTACATTAAAAATATGGAACATGTAAAAGCTTTCGCTGAGCTTTTTAGGTTCACTTTTTTCACATGATCAGATTACTTCCTCCCACAACCACTTAGCTGCCAATCGCATACTCAACAATCAAGTTTAGAATCAAGAGTTATTACGATACTAGCTTTTAAAAAAGTTTATATTTTTTACACTATAATAACTTTTGCAAATTTTTCATAGGCCAATAACTAGCAAACTTTTGTTACTTTCCGACAACAAGGATATTGAAAAGGTAAACATTATTTCTACTAAACAACTACGTTACTACAAAATAATATTTTGATAGGCTTAATTGGTGTTCTGTTTAGAATTAAGTAAATTTATGCATTAAAACATTCTCATTACATAAAAGCCCAATACAATTTTCACTTTCCTGAGTGTTTCATATTTTACATTTTATGAATCTCAACGTTAACGGAATATTTTGGAAGTAGAGTCGCTTAGCTCCATATAATAACCAATTTATATGGAAATTGCTTACATGGATGGCTTTTATACGGTGGAATTTGAAGCGGCTTTTATGTTGGATGTTGACCTTTTTAGAAGGCTATAGTTAAATAAATAATACAACTATGTAAATATTCTCAAAGGCAAAGTTGAAAGACCCCCAGTACATAAATCAGTGTTGTCAGAGTCTGCTTTATCGAGGGTCCAGAAGTCAATATGAATTGTATTGAGATTGAAATACTTCCTTTCGTAGAGAGATAAATGGAATAAATAAATTGCATGTACATTCACAATTCATTTGCTATAATGAACTGTCCTTTACAACTTTAAGACATAATACTTGATCCTAAAAAGTTGCTTAATAAATCTAAACGTATCAATATTTTAGTTTTAATTTAAATATTTTGTAGACTAATTTATACAGTACCAAAAGAACTTAATGCTGAGAGAAAACTTGACGGTAAAGAACAAATTTAGTTCTTGTAGTCAGGGAGACGAATTTCAAATACAAATATCTCTATTTCATTTATATTGATTAGATGATGTCGTATCACTTTAAAGCTGATAATTTAATAAATCATTTTCCTTTGGTTATAACATTATATAACATTATATAAGTTTTAAAAAATTCAAAAATAATAAATAATGTAAATAGTGCAGTCAAGTCATCACAACATTTTATGTATGATTTTTATAAAATGGGACTATTAGTAAAATGGTTTACATTCAATGGTTTTTCGTATGTTTTTATCACTTAGATATGACGTTTATGAGCATTTTTTTCTCTTATAAAAGCACACAAGGAAGAGAGTAATGTTGCCAATAGTTCCCATCGTCAATATGTCAAAAACACGTAGGCCTACTATTTTCAACACAATAAACCGACACTTCCAAGAAAAGATAGTTAAAAATAATTTCATTAAACTCCAATACGGGACCTGTTTCATAAAAAGTGACAGGTATGACAGGCGACAGGTGACACGTACATTTGACATATTTACAATTCTATAAATTTTAGTATCATATATGTTTTTCAAATTTACATGTGAAATATATTTTACAAATGTCAATGGTTTTACAAATTTGTTATATTAATGTTACAGAAAATGTTTAGGTGACAGTTGACTTTTTAGAAATTATCGGGAAATATTTTGACAATTATTTTATGAAACGTCTCAAAACTAAAATTTATTTACAATATGACTTATTTGTCAAATTGACAGAATAAAATTGACAGGGGTGCTGTGTTTGTCAAGCCATTGTCATTTTACTTTAATTTTTAAGGTTAATTTTAATTTTATTTACCTCTTTTATTATAGTAAGATGCACGAAAATAGTCCGATGGAAATTTTAACAGCTGTGTCCCCCCACACCCCCTCTCGCCTTGCAATGTTGTCATTTGTGGTTATGTTTACCGTGTGTAATACAGTATAAAAATGTGTTTTAGAATAAATCTGGCAACAATGCATTGACTCTCATCGGACTATTTTCGCGAATCCAACTATAGATGATTTTATGAAACAATTGTAGGGTAGCTAATTCTTGACAAGTGTCTTTGTGACAATTGTAAAATTTATAAAAAAAAAAAAATATATTATACAATATGTCACCATTTACAATTTTGAAACTGTCACCTGTCGAATAGTATAATTTACAATTGATGATTGTTTATGACAAATTTGTAAAACTGTCGGAATTTTCATACCTGTCACTTTTTATAAAACAGGCCCCTGGTTATGAGATAAGAAACTTATTTTTCACAATATCTTTATACAAACGTTTGGATACCATTAAACCTCTTTACGATTTGATTTTGCATTTCTCCAATATACTTTAAATATCTGAAAACCATTGTTTTGTTAGAATAAAAATTCTTATATTTTTCTATAAATTTATAAAAAAATGCTACATATTATAAGCCTGTGTTTTTATTTTGTTAAATATTTCTGGAAACAAGCATTTGTTTAAGATGAGCTCTTAAGGAATTATTTTGCAAAATAATTAACATAAAAATTTCAATACACCACATTTTTTATTTTTTATACAAATACAATTTGTAATCTTTTTTTAGCTCAAAACGCTTATATAAAAAATATTGAATGTCATGACAAACTTCAATATGTCTCCGTCATATACTCATGGTCTATATGAGAGATAATATTTCCATCGTGCAATAAATCTCGCAGCCTCCGAACGTACACCAATACAAACTTGAATGACCGCCAACGCATAAATCCGTTTGTTGTCGGAGTTTACTTTATCGAAGGTCTGAGATGTCAAAACTGATTTAGAGTTAGAAACAAGAGGATGTGGAAAATAACATTATATACGGGGCGCAGGGCATCCTGTCACAGTACATTCATTGTTGTCCAAAATCATGTTGCCACTTAATTTGTTTCATTATTATTTTGTACCATTTCTAGACTTTTTTGTCGTTGTAGTACTAAATACACATATACAGGGTGTCCCGTAACTCTCTGGAACCCTTTCGTATATTTGTTCTTAGCATCGAGACAAGAAAAAAAAAACCATCAAACAAATAGGGGTGTAAACCCCATCCTGAAACCGCTAGCCGCCATTTTTTTTTCACATCATATATTTTTCTACATAACGGATAGCTGTATTAATTTCAAACTAGTGCATGTGTTGCTCGAAATCGAGCAATTTATTTTCATACAATACAAACGTTACTTTATCTCTAAATCAATGACATCCGACCAATCCAATATTGTGAATATCTTTAATCATCAAAACTACACGTATTTACAGCTGATTATTAACAGATGTTTAAAACAATTTATTTAATCCCAATGTTTTTTTAAATGGGAAATTTTGAAATTTCAATAGTGAATAGCTCCTTTATTTTCAGTCCAATTCTCATTAGTTTTTGGTGGAAACAACTACAGACCAAGACCTATCCAACGACACCAAAAACTTGAAAATCGGTTGAAAATTGTAGGAGGAGTTCTCAAGACAAAAAAAAACCCTTAGCGTAATAAATAAGTATAGAGTTGCTTTGACTCTTTAACATACGAACGTACATTTTCAGGAAAACATCGAAGACGACGAAGAAAACAATTAATTAATTTTTTTACTGGCGGGCAAAGTGAATGAACTGCAAAAATAGATACGTCATGAGGTAAGTGAGGGGGGTGGCGGCGCCTATAGGAGAGGGAATTAAATCCTTTTGTTGAACGTCTTTGTAACCTAAATTAAAACAACTTGAACATAAGCTCGGTAAAAATTATTATATGCGGACAAAATAAGTGATTTCAAGCACGGCACATTCACCAAATGTATTTTTCACATTTTCTCATTGAGTGTCTGTTTTACATTCATTTAGTTCGTCTAAAGTTATTATTTGTATCAGTACACAATCTTCCTAATAGTTTATTTTGCATAAAATAATACCAATCGTACTTTTTTCTTATTTTATTGCTTGACTACGCAGCAAAATTGAGCAGTAAAAAATATGATGGAACATTTTGTAATTATACGAAAATTACCGTTCTTTACAACGATCATCGTGTTTTGTGAATATTCGATATAATAATTGAAAGCCCGTAATTGAATCTTCAACAGAAACATCGGGTTTTAGACTAATTGAATTCGTGACGAGATTTTAATTCAATTCACTCTAATGCCATTAACCATGTCAGGGAAAGTAAACCGAACATTGGCTAATGGACACAACCGAGGCTTATTGAGGTTCGCATTTACAAATGTGACAACCAATCGTACATAACTCCTTAATTACAACAGATTGCCTAGCTAGTTTATCAAGTGACAGGCAACATTGTTTCGCACTGAACTGTTATGACAACCCTACCTACTAGTTTAACTTTTTTTCTTGTAATGTATGAGTTTTAAAACTCCCCTGCTATTTTCTACAAGAGACTTACAAGGATGAAGCTTCACTCAGCGATTTTCACATTCGACTTTTTTTGTTAAAGTTTTTTGCATATTGTTTAAAGATTCTTTACAATTGTGTAGAAGAAAGAAGGGTAATGGTGCGCACCTAAGGGAAAAAAATTCTTCCCCGAAAATATGCTGGCAAAAATTACCAATACATGTGTCAATCTCTTTGGTATTTTATGTAGTTTCTTATAAAAAATTATCATTATCATATATATTAACATTGATTAAATATACACCATTATATAAGAATATGCACTTGCGCACGATTTCCCTACCCATCGGGTAATTTTGCGCATGGGGGTGGGTAATGGTGCGCAGGGACGTATGTGTTGAAATAATTAGAATAAATGTGTTTCATTGATATAAATTCAATATCAATATAACATATGGAATGTCTTAAAGCTAAACAATACTTTCTTTGAGCTTTACAATACACTTAACAAAAGTTTTGATTAAAATTACAAAATTGTTCAAGGGTTAATGCAAAATTAACACACGAAGGCTAATTTTCTGCTGTGTCTGCACCTGAGCTGTCTGCATGACTCCAGGACGAACAGTTTATAAGCATCTGTAAACAAGAATGTGAAAAGGGGAAGTAATTTTTTTTCTTACCTATAACTACATGGTGCCCACTGCCGCGCACCATTACCCGATATTGCATTCGAAAGTATTTTATTTTCTCACTATCTTAAGAAGGGATGAAACCATAAATTAATTGGTTCAAACGATAAAGCAAAGACTACCATTAATTGTAATACTAAATAAGTATTAAGTTATCTAAAGATCTGCCCTAACCTTACTATTTTCTGAGGCGCAAAAATAACATGACACACACGACTTTTAGATTTTGGCCTCTCATAACCTCAAAAATTTCAGTATCGAAAACCACGAGGTCGGGTATTAGTTGTTGAGTACCCCGCTAGGCTGCAGCACATACTGGAGCTTTTTAACTTATTTCATTCATAAGAAATTACGATGCGCACCTTTACCCGCCGCGCATGATTACCCTACTCTCCCCTACGATATAACATAAACAACTAATTTTCCAACCAAGGGAGTTTTTGTTCGAAGCCTGATTAATTATCGTTTATCGAGACATGAAGGGTTTTTTTGATGAAATTAAAAACTCACCACATTACCACCTGCACGAATACATGTGCTGTTTTTTACGCATCACTAGTAACAAATTTGCCACTGCATTGAGATACATGTACTGTGTTGGTTTCGGTATTGATCTAGATCTCAATAAAGATCCAATGCCAACAAAGTGTATAACGCACTGTATGAAGCTGTTTATATGCTAAATAGCGTTCCACACAGATTTGCCGCTCCATTAGACAACTGTGTTACCCCAGTTACCAGACTCAACAGCGTCTGTGAGCTGCCAAGATTATTTTAGGTATTCAGATTGCCTTAAAACACCGAGACCACTTCTTTAAAGTTTAATTAGTCATAAAGTAGAATGCTTTCTGTACTCTGTTTTACTGGTAGAATCTGCGAGGGTTAAATTATTTTAGTAATAGTTATCATCGTTGATTAGTTATTTTGAGGTAACTGCTAGTTTATAGAGAGTTAAATAATTAATATATTATTTACTTTAAAAATACTTTTTGGGTAGAGAAAATGTTATAATAAAAATCTAGACATGTAATGTGTCATCCAAATACTGCTATCTTATATATAGACTATATATATATAGTACCAGGGGGACCGAGCTTAAGCTCGGTAAAATTATTACTTTCGTTTCTCACACAAAGCTCGTTCGCTCCGCTCACTCGCCAGGCGGAAGGTTTGCTGCACATTGGTATGATTTTCCTAAAACCACAGGTTAAAGATGTAACACATTGGTTTATTTTATCTACAGTTATCAGCTGATTTTTGTTCAGTTAAAAAATTTCCATAAGGATAACATGGGATCTTTGAAGGGCTCTAGCGCGAAAACCGGATTTTTCCCAGCTATGGGACCAGCTCCAATCGATTTCTGGTGGCCAAAACCCCCATATTCCAAAATTTGAAGGAAATCGTCGGAGCCGTTTTTGAGATAATTGTGCAAGCAAGCAAACAAGCAAACAAGCAAACATTGCTCGTATAAGAGTATAGGATTTGTCAAATACAACTCACTCACGTATCAGAGTATCTCCAAAACTATAAGGCCTAAAGGGTTAAAACTTTGCATGTACGTTCATCTTTGCTCAAAAACGCTCACTAAGAAACGGTTTTGCAAAATTCCGTCAGGGCTCCGCCCCACACGACTTGAAAATTTCGTTACAATGTTATTCTTATGGGGGATTTTTAATACAAATCAAAGCAACAACGAATCTCCAAAACTAGCCAACCTGAAGGGTTGAAATTTGGTATAGACGGTCCTTTCTACCCATTGATGCTCACTAAGAAACGGTTTTACGATATTCCTGAAGGGCTCCGCCCCACACGACTTGAAAATTTCGTTACAATGTTATTCTTATGGAGCACTTAAAATACGAATCTAGGAAACAACGAATCTCCAAAACTATATGACCTACAGGGTTGAAATTTGGAATGGATGTTCCTCTTTGCCTATAAATGCTCACTAAGAAATGGTTTTGCGAAATTCCTCAATGGCTCCGCCCCACATGACTTCAAATATTTGATGTAATTATCTGTTGAAGATTCAAAGCTATCAGCTGTTAGTGAAATGATACATTTAAAGGATGACATAACCATATGACAATATTTTTATCTTTGTAAACAATTTAACTGGTGTAAACATTTTTATTAGTTAAGAGTTTAGGTTAGGTTCGGTTTAATCTACTTTGTCAAACACCACTTTCTCAGTATCATCGAATCTTTACAACCATAGGATATAGGGGGTTGAAATTAGCCATGGACGTTCCTCTGTGTTAAAAAATGCTCAGTAAGAAACGGTTTTACAAAATTCTTTCAGGCCTCTACCCCACAGGACTTCAAAATTTCCATTTAATATTATTCTTATGGCCAATATTTTATACAAATCAAGGTCACAACGAATCTGAAAAACTATAGCACCTACGATGTTAAAATTTGGCATGGGCGTTCTTTTTTGGTCATAGATGTTCACTAAAAAATGGTTTTGCAAAATTCCATCAGGGCTCCGCCACATACGACTTCAAAATGTCTATCTAATGTTATTCATAGCTAATTTTTAGTTCGAATCTAGGAAACAACGAATCTGAAAAACTATAGGATCTATGATGCTGAAATTTGACGTGGACGTTCCTCTCTGCTTATATGTACGTGCTCACTACGAAAGTGTTTTGCCAAATTTATCAAGGCTCTACTACACACGATTTCAATTTTGGTCTTATGTTATTCTTATGGCCAATATGAATCTAGGGAACAACGAGTATGAAAAGCTAGATGATCTGTTATTCTTATGGCCAATATGAATCTAGGGAACATTGAGTATGAAAAGCCGGATGATCTAAGGGGTTGAAATTTGAAATGGAAGATACACTTTGCCCATAGGTGCTCACTAAGAATCGCTTTTTTTAAAGCATCTTTAGGGCTTCGCCCCACGGGACAAAAAATTACTTTTGGGGCCTTCAGGGTTGAATTTTGGCATGGACGTTCCTCTTTGCTCATAGGTGCTCGAACTAAGAAACTCTTTCACAAAAATCCCTTCAGGGCTCCACCAAACATGTCTTCGAAATTTCAATATAATGTTACAATTAGGGCCAATTACAATACGAATTGAAAGAAACAACGAATCTATAAACTATAAACTATACCTGCAGGGTTGAAATTTGGAATCTCTTTGGTCATAGGTGCTCAATAAAAAGTTGTTTACACATTTCCTTCAGGGCTCTGTCCCAAATACAGTAACCTTAAAATTACTATAGAGCCTACAGGTTTAATTTTTTTGCATAGACGGTTATCTTTGTTCATAGGTATTCACTAAAATACTAGATGCTGGAGAGGAACTAATAAAAATCCTTGAAGGACCTGAGGTAAACTATTAAAAAGAAATTAAGACCTTGAAAAGAGAGATGAGATGGAGGTATATTCAAAACAAGAATAAAGAATGTTATAAACAATGACATGTGAGTTAAAATACAAATATTGTAAAGATATGATAATGAAAGTAAATTTTTTAAAATAATGGGGTGTGATTTGCTTCATGTATTACTGTATATAAATTGAACCAATACGGTTTTGGAAATATAGTTTTTGAAGTCCTTTATTGCTCCACCCCACTGGTCTTAAAAATTACTCTATGGCCTACTGGGTTAAATTTGACATTGATGTTCCTCTTTGGTCATGGGCATTCACTAAGAAACGATTTTGCGAATTTTTTTGGGCTCCGCCCCACAGAACCTTTAGGCTACCATAGATCCTACGGGTTAAAATTTGACGAGGACATTTCTCTTTACTCAAAGGTACCAAGAAACGGATTTGAATATATAGTTTTTTAACTCCTTAAGGGCTCCGCCCCTTAGGACTTACAAACTACTAGAGAGCCTAAAGGGTTGAAATTTGACATGGATGTACCTCTTTGCTCATAGGAAGTCACTAAGAAATTGTTTTGGAAATATAGTTTTTGAAACCCTTTAGGGCTCCGCCCCACTGGACTTGAAAATTACTCTACGGCCTACGGGGTTGGAAATTGACATGGACGTTTAGTCTTAGTCAAAGGCATTCACTAGGAAACGATTTTGCAAATTTCCTTTAGGGCTCCACTCCACAAAACCTTTAAGTCACCATAGATCCTACGGGGTTAAAATTTGACGTGGAAAGTTCGTTAGGGCTCCAACCCACTGGACTTAAAATTATTCTATGACCTATAGGTTTAATATTTTAAATGGATGTTCCTCTTTGCTCATAGGTGACCCGCTTATGCTATTTCAATGTATTAATCTTAATGTATATCTTAAAGAAGAAGATTTCGTAGGTCTTAAAAGAGATTAAAAAACAAATTCAACACGGGCGAAGCCGTGACGGGCAACAGCTAGTATTTAATAAGTCTTCTTATAAAAATTAAATTTTTCTTGTAAATGGTTTAAACTAAGCATTGTGTGACAAAACCATAAAAGTTTTTTAATTAAAAATTAACAATCCACTTTTTTGTTAAGACTGTTTGATTTTGTTGACTTTAAAATGAAAAGGTATAGACGATAATGAAGAGATAATTTCTACAAATAAAAGCAAAAGGGGTAAATATTCCAGGTAATGACAATAAAAGGAAAGTGAAGAAAATGCAATAAAGGGAGTACAATGAGAGACCAGGTGCTAGGAGCTCTTCCACCAGCTACTCAGTGGCAACAGTTACAGCATTGTTTGCCTTTATATCGAGATGGAAACCGTAAATGGTTTTTATTCGTCTTTATTCCAAAAGCTATTCACAAGACTAGTTTTTGCAAGTTACATTTAAATTTTTTGAATGACTGCACTATTATAGACGTTTTTACTAATTCCACCCAACAGAATCTGCCCCTTTTCTAAAAAAAAGACATATGATTAATCTTATATTATATACTGTAGTCAGTTTATTTTAAAACTGCCTTAATTTTGACATCGTTTCTCTACATCATGGAGTAAGCCTGCTCATAACACGAATAGTACAGAATCAAGTTACTCCTTGAGTTACATAACCGAAATGTCAAATTTCAATTTAATGTGAAAAATAAGCAATACATCATATTATTTGCTATATATTGTTCTTTAAACTTGAAATTTTTTATAATACAAAATTAATTTAAGTGAAGTCTACTACTTTGTTTGTAAAAAATTATCTTTTTGTCACCATTTATAATGTAGCACAATTTTGATGTTCAATAATAATCAGTGAAAGTAAATTAGTTTCAGAAGAATTTATTTAACACTAGCTGTTGCCCGTCACGGCTTCGCCCGTGATTTAATC
Organism: Neoaliturus tenellus; assembly: GCA_030545055.2. NCBI lineage: Eukaryota > Metazoa > Arthropoda > Insecta > Hemiptera > Cicadellidae > Neoaliturus > Neoaliturus tenellus. The sequence goes on along the minus strand of CM061534.1, from coordinate 32,028,256 downwards.
TATTTTAAAGATAATAAAATAGAGTAACGAAAACTTATTCCTTAAGAATTTCATTCAAACAATGAATTAGTGTGAGTGGGGCTCTGAAGGAATTTTGCAAAACCTTTTCTTGATGAGAATCTATGAGCAAATAGGAACGGCCATGTCAAATTTCGACCACGTAAGCCCTATAGTCATTTTGAAGTCATGTGGTGCGGAGTCCTAAAGAACATAAAAAACTATATTTGCTAAGCTGTTTCTTAATAGTGAACACCTATAAGTAAAACGGAACGTAAATGTTAAATTTCAACCCCGTATTATCTATGGTAATTTTGAGGATTTGTAGAAAGTAGCCCTAAAGGAAATATGTATGAGCAAAAAGGAACTTCCTTGTCAAATTTCAACCCAGTAATCCAGGGCGCGCCATCCGCGGATTAATTTTGAAGTCATGTGGGGTGAAGCCCTGAAGAACTTCAATAACTATATTTACAAACTCATTTCTTAGTGGGCACTGTTACCAAAACAAAACATCCATGTTAAATTTAAACCCCTTAGTAATGCAATTTGTAGGTTCTGTGGGGCGGAGCCCTACAGAAAATTCACCAAATCATTTCTTAATGAGCACCAATGAGAAGAAGAGTAACGTCCATGTTAAATGTCAACTTCATGGGCCCTAGGGTAATTTGCAATACCTGTGGGCGGAGCCCTTAAGTGCTTCAAAAACTATATTTTCAAAACAGTTTCTTAGTTTATCCTCATAGTACCTATGAGGAAAGAGAATTGTCTATGTAAAATTTCAACACATAGGCTATATATAAATTGAGAACTTATGTAGGGTGGAGTCCTAGAAAATATGTACAAAACATACTTTTTTTATTGAGCACCCATTAGTAAAGAGATTTCAACCCCACGGTTAATTAGTATTTAATTTTAGTTATGCGGATAGCATTATATTTAAATTTCGAAGGCCTGTAAAGGAATTATGCAAAATCGTTTATTAGCGAGCACCTAAGAGGCAAGACGAACCTGGTGGTCAAAGTTTCAAGTAAATTTAATCGGTGGTTCCTGAGATTTCGTGAGTTCTTAAAAATGAAAATGTAATAAATACTAAATTCAATTCTACTTTCTTCAATACTAAACACACATATATTAGAAGCTTATAAAACTTAAATACACATTAAATTAGGTTGATTTTACTGACACATTAGATAATGTTTATATGGTCCGAAATAATCTTAGTAAACTTTTGTTCTAACAGCTGATGATTAAATAAATTGCAGACAACTACTGAAATTTCAAATAGTTCTCATCTGCGATAGTGTAAACAAAAATCCAAAACAAATCATTCTTCCTATACGAACTCCATGCTAACTTTGACCCTCTGTGGGGCGGAGCCCATTGGGAATTTTGTAAAATCGCTTCTTATTGTCTGCCTAAGCTATGAGAGAAATATGTATGCAAAATCTCATGCTTCTAGGTGCTAAGGTTTGGGCTGTGCGTTGATCGGAATTTCGCATTTATATATAGAGATCATCATATTCTTAAGAAATAAATAAGTACTTAAAACCAAAAATATTTGACACAGATCATACATCTATTTAAAGTACTTCAAATTTGATTCACTGGAATAAAACCTTTGAGATATTCATCAAGTCAGTCGAAGCTAAAGAAGAGGATAAGTTGAATATAAGTAGTGGGGAATGGGGGCTTTTGGGCCAGTTCAAGGTCACCCGAGCGATGACGTCATCGAGGTCAATGACCTCATTGATGACGTCATCGATTGCATCATCGATGACGTCATCACCAATGACGTCACTTCCTTGACGTCACACCCATGACGTCACAAAAATGACGTGCTGATGACGTCATCACCCCTTACGTCACCAAGATGACGTCATCGATGTCACAAAGGTCAAGGTCACGCTGAAACCTAAAATTTTTTGGCACTTTTGCTGTTTCTCGCACTACGCTCCGAGTTTCAGTCACAGTTACCATGACCTTGACAACTTGGAGCGAATTTGCGATGAGAAACAGCAAAAGTGCTGAGGAAACTTGAAGTTTGCAACGTGACTCTGCCTAAACCATCATGTGACACCGCTCGGGTGACCTTGAACTGACCCAGAAGCCCCCATTCGACCATTACTGCAACCGCGATGCGTACCCTACGACAGACACCGAGCGACTGACTATCCAGCCCCGCGCACTCTAGGTATATGGGAAGTGGTGGGGGAAATTGTGATGACCTCGGGAAACTTGAAAATGTCAAGCCGGGTAGCACCGTTTCGGTGCTACCTTAAAGTTACATGCTAAAGTGTGATGACCTTGAGTAAAAACATAGAAATACTACAAGTTGATACCGTCCCAGAGTTAAAGTGTGGTGACATTGAGTCAAAACACTGAAATACTATAAGTTAAAATCATCCCAGAGTTAAAGTGTGATGACCTTGAGTGAAAACACAGAAATAATACAAGTAGATCCCGTCCCAGAGTTTAAGTGAGATGACCTTGAGTCAAAACACAGAAATAATACAAGTTGATGCAGTCCCAGAGTTAAAGTGTGATGACCTTGAAGTTGTAGAAGTGTGGTGACTTTGAACTACCCCAAATTGTCAGGAATTGGAGTAGCAACCGCGATGTGCACCCTACGACGGACACCGAGCGACTGACTGTCCAGCCCTGCGCACTCTAGGTATATGGGAAGTGGTGGGGGAAATCTCAAGGTCATCCAAATTGGGTTTTAAAAAAATAAGAAACTCTAAACCTCATGCTCCTCTTCTTCCCTTTCCACCTCATTTGTAGTATATATGGTTGACGATGGTAAATTTGACAAATACTCCAGTGATTGTTGATCGTCTTGCTGCAGTATAACTTCAGACCAATCATAATCTAAAGTGACCTTGAGCTTTATTCCCGGGTTGTCGAGGAGAATAGACTTCATCCAATCGCAGATGGTTTCTAAATAATGCACGTTGTCGATTGTCAATTTCCAATTCGTATTGGGTACATCTTCGGTGGAAGACATGGCATTGCAAGCAGGTGTGTCCGCCATGGTTGTTGGAGGAGGAATGATGCTTGGTGCAGCGAGCAATGCTGGTATTACAGAGTAGTGGGGGAAATTTCAAGGTCATCCAAATGGAGTTTTTTAAAAAAAGGAAACTTTTTCTATTTACTTATAACATAACCACTTAAAACTAAAAGGATTGGGATCAACAGTACGTTTAATCACCATATTCGTTATATTCTTCCTGTTTCTCAGTTTTCACCTCCGCCCGGATAGTACCTCCACTCTTTAGCTCCTTTTCGGCTTCTTCTAGTTGCTGGGTAATCGCCATCTGACATTGAAGTTCAAAATCATCACGCGGCACAGATCCGCAAATATCCATCTGAGCCAACCAGAGCTGCCTGAGGTTCTTTTCCTTTTCCTCGACAGCTTCGACGGCTGCATGTAATTCCTTTTCTGTAATAGAGGAGTCCCACAATTGTTGATCATCGGTTTTGTTAACAACCTCCTTTTCAGACTCCTTGTACAAATTGTTCAGCTCCTGCTGAGTCTTAATGGTTACCTCCTCGTAACTAGCACAACTTACATTGAGAGACATCTTGATGTTGTACGGTTGACCGTTGGAGTTGAAATGAGGCTGAGGCACAGCGCTTGGGGGTACTATGAAAAAGTGGTGGGGGAAGTTTCAAGGTCATCCAAATTGTGTTTTAAAAAATCCTATCTTGTTACTGAGCACATATGTCAGTAACAAGATAGGTGTTTTTTTCTCTTTTACATCTTTAATATAACAAATAAATAAACATATTCTACAATGGTAAGAAGAAGGAAGACAACTGCTAGTCAGCTGAAATAATCCAAAGTCTGGCTCGCTTCAGTCTTCATGGACGCCGGTGATGAAGTCGCTGGAGAAGAGTAATGTTCAGACTCTTCTTTTGGGTGTCGGAGATTGCGTATATTGCAAGCGTAGACTTGCACATTTATACGGTAGCCTCGCGCCACCATCAGCTGCAACTCCTTGTACAAGTCGTTCAGCTCCTGCTGAGTCTTAATGGTTACCTCCTCGTAACTAGCACAACTTACATTGAGAGACATCTTGATGTTGTACGGTTGACCGTCGGAGTTGAAATGAAGCTGAGGCACAGCGCTTGGGGGTACTATAAAAAGTGGTGGGGGTGTTTGCATCGAAGCAGGTTTAACCTTTAGCTTGGTGGTGGGGGTAACTGTGAAATGCAAAGGTCAAAGGTCAAGGTCACCCGCGAAGTTTAAAAAAAAAAATGCAACATATCAATATGTGACAAACTTCACATATTGATATGTTGCATTTTTTGTCTTTTATGGTTTATTTATTTATAAAACATTACAATAACATATGTACAACAGTAAAATTAAAATCTAACACTGCTGCTTGTCGGCGATGTGGATGGTCAACTCGGTGGAATTGCTACCCGTGCAACCGTGGGAAACCAGGTAGAGACAGCCGGGTTGGATGGAGCGCAGATCCTCGTTCTGGAGGAGATGGACGAACCGTTTCGGCAGGTAGACTTGGAACTTGGGCTCATCCCCCGGAGTGAACGGTGCCTCGCTAAGACTGCAGCAAATGGCCTCTCCAACTGAAGTCTCCATCTTCTTCATGGCGTGGATAATGTAGTGCTTCTCGTCTTTAAGTTCGGAACACTTCTTGACGGGTAGTATGGTAGATTTGGAGTGAGCATTGAACTGCTCAACCAAAGTTTGCAGGAACTGGTGAGATGCCATGGTTGAGTTAAAGATTGTCTTCTTCTTCGTCTTCTTGCTGGGAGATGTTGTCGTCTCGGAATCTCGAGTAATACTCATGCCAGGTCCCGGTCTGCTCCTCACTTATATAACCCCCGTCACCCCCACCACTCCCCACTTCCCCACTTTGAAGGTAAGATGCGAGTTTATAGGCGTTTTTTAAAGCGCAATGTCTATCTTTTTCATGTTCTGGACTTTTAGTACAAATACAAACATTTTCCATCGTATACTTGTAGTTTTTATCCAAGTCCACATCATTAACCGGAACATGAGTAAATTCTTCGATCCATCTCTTCTTTTCCAGTCCTTTTGTATAAATATTGGTAAACCTGTTTGAAAACTGATGCATGATGTTATATAAGTCCGTGTAACTTGCAAAACCATCATACCAATCGATATGATGGAAATATTTTGAAATCCACCTGTTGGTAGTAGCGGCTTTGCTAGTTAATGATGAATAAGAACATGGTGGTTTGAACAAAAATGTATATGGAACACTTGTATTGATATCGAAAAACACAAGTTCTTTTATGATAAATCTATCATCATTACCCCGAAACGCTTGGAACTCAATTATACCAGGTTTGGACTTTACTTGTTCTTCTTCCTTGTCCATTGCGAAGATCACTCGTCTGCTCATGACGAAGTCCAAAGGTCAACTGATTTCCACACCACGGTAGGTACGACTTTTATACCTGGCCGTACAGTTGTTGGCGCGTTGGTGTATATTTAACGTGGGCACCGTCCCCGGTAGGCCTAACCCCACAAAGTGTTTGATATTGTTTTAAAAACCAACCATTGTCATCTAAGTTTCCATCTTTACATTCTCCTTGTTTTCATTTTCATCACTAACACTTGATTCTTCTCCTCCTTCTTCCTCTTCTTCCTGTTTTACTGATTTCTTATGTAGTTGAGCGTATTTTTCCAACTGTCTCCACATTTGTACTTCATGAGGAACCCTATTAAATATAGAAGTATCCACAGGTCCGTACAATATAGGTGCGTCCGGTTGTTTGTCCAAAGTGTCTTCCAAATAATCTTTAATAATAGAACTTGAAAACACTAGTTGTCTCAAGTATCTTGTTATTGGTTCAGTTGCACAGGTTAGAATAAAAAACTCTTCTCGATTAAGTTGAATCTTGTTATCATGTCTTGTTGTGTCTCTAAACCGCAATTGATGGTCACCACGATTCTTTATAATATCAATTTCCACATTTGAATCCAAAAGTCCTACTCTTGTCTTTCTTCCATACATGTTACTAGTTAAATAGCATTCTAGCAGATGCAAGTGCTTCATAAAAGATTCCCAAGCACTATCGGTGAACAAAATCATTTTGGGTCCATGAGTCAAAATTACAGTAGGTGAATAATCCGTCGATTTCATAACACCGATTAAAACACTTTTGTCCAAACTGGATGAGATTGGATAAAATATTCGCAAGAATACCTAACTCAATATGTTAGGAGAAATATTATCTTCAGTATCCCTTTTCTTCTTCTGTGCATTCTTTCTTCTTTTACCTTTTTCCTCAACATTATTACTGCCGTGGAGTTGTCCGCAAGCGTTGTGTTCATCTCCCTCCGGTTGACCTTGAAGATCTAAAAAGTCGGATATCTCCTTCTCAATATCTACTACATTTTCTTGTGTACCACTAGGAGAAGCCATATTGAATAAGATGCTACCCATACAAGAACAGGCAACAAACTGATGAGGAGCGACCTGAACACTCTGCTTTTATACTCGCGGAATGCATTGGAATGTAACAAAACCGGTTTTTTACAATACATTTTTAACAATTCCAGTTAAAGGTGTGTATGTTACGATTTTATCATGTAGAATTAAACAGTATGCAGTTGTATTAGCCGATATAGGCGCGTTGAATTCCATTTCTATTTTTATATCTACACTTGATGATTTTACCGATTCATTTTGTTTAGAACAATCGATTACAACTATAGGGTAACCATCTAAGTATTTTTCTGGTGATAGTAAAGGTGCATTCGTTTTACCATAATATGAACTTTGGAATCTTGCATACATATCGTACAATATGCTGTACTTTTTATTAGCGAATGACACATTTAAATTATCGTATGGAAAAAATTGTGAATTTAAATAAACTTTAATATTTTTCAAGTTGCAATGATCAAATTGGCCTGCATGTTTGGTGATGGTGTCTCTTCTGCCTGTTTGTAAACCAAATATAATATACCTGGCTCGTTCCACATAATTAGATGTTTTAACTGTCCAAGTGTGTCGATCCGTAGTTGGCAAGCTGGGATGTTCATGAAATTCCCAACTTCTAAAAGGAATTACAATATCACGATCAGCCTTTAACTTTCTTAATAGTAGCATTCTATGCTCGTCAGCTAATTTTACATGTGGAACTCTCCATACAATTTTGTCTAATGTTAATTTCCATTCTAAAGTTGCATCTGTTGTACCGTCTGGAGCTTTAATAATATCTTTATCGTTTGAAGATCTCAACAAAACTAATTCTTGTTTAACGTTTAATATTATTTTCCTATAATCTTCAGCAAAACCAAGCAACAAACGTAACGGAATATGAAAATCAAAATTTCCATTTGTATCTGGAGTGATTGTGTCTTTTGCAGGTAAAACCCATCCTGCAGGTTGTATTAAATTGGTTTCATTAGGTGATATAGATGTTAATCCCTTTAAAGTTGTTGCAATACCTACTTTTTTAGTAGAATCAACTGTTACACCTGATATTTCATATCTAATTTCATCAAACAGGAAAGCCATGGGATTATTTATAAATGGAACTGTTGTACCAGTAGTAGTACCGTCCTTTTTAGTAACTTTTCCTTCAATATACAAGTAACTTTCACATGGTAGTGTGTAAATGTCTTGATTTTGTATGGGAATACGAATTTCATCGTTATTGTTTAATTTTGATGAAGTGTAAGGGTTGTGGGTGTGATATTCTTTTTCCCATAGGGTTTCGTCGAATGTTGGACCCTGAGCTATATCCAGTATATCCATTATCGGTTACTTTTAATCCAATTCTCTCTAAGAAACGAATGTTCTCGCGTGTTAACTCCTCCACAGCTGAAGAGCTACTAATGCGGATTCCCGTAGGTTGTTCGCTTTTAAATGTTAAACCCATGGTTTTGTATTAAAGTGTTGATTTTAAATGTAATCTAACCGTAATAGGCTCTTCTCGGAAATCTATCAAGTTACCGTCTTGATCCAATACGTTCAACACGATGTCTGAAATGAAAGTGGTGTTCAAAGGTAGATATACCAGGTTTTGCGGCTTTTCAACAATTTTAAATCCAGGTGGTACACTGGGGTAAAAAGTATGTATTATATGAGTATTTGCTCCATCTCTGTAAGCTCCTTGTATAATATTACAAGTTATGTCTATACTATTGACTTTTAATATTGTTACAGTTTGTTTACCGGAATGTGTTTTATTTGGTTCTAAAATCGCTCCATCTTTGGGAAATCCTAATAAATCACCAATTGAGTCTGACTTACTGAAATCTATATAATATTTTGAAGTAAGCTCAGCTTTCATTGTATTGTTATTACCTTTTAGCGTTATATTGTCTTTTCCCATTTTATTTTGCAAAAATTCATTAATATGATCAATTTCATAAGAACCTGTGGGTAGAGTGCAAACTTCCAACTCTGTAAACTTCCCACTGGCATCTTTTCCTTTATAATAATGTAATAAGTTATTTTTACCTTCCGTAACATTGGGAATAGAGTTGTAAGTTGTAAAATCCAACAGTGCTGCCTCCCAAAATCTTCCTTTTTGCAAGCGTAACGCTGGAAAAAGGATACTTCGTAAAGTGGACGATTTTCCTGTTAATGATACCGTATAGGAAGACATCTCAATAGTGACTGATACTTTTAGCTAGGAATTCCAAACATAAATGGCCGCATATTGAAGTATTATCAGGTTGTTCTCTTTTATAGTTGTAATATATGTTTTTAGCAGATTTAAAGTAATGTTCAAGTTCTTTAGGTGGTGGCAAATTTCCAAAACTATCAAAATAATATACATTACTATTTAGTTTCTTATAACACACCCAATGGGTGCCGGACCCTTCAGTATTATCCAAATTTACGATTCCAGTCTCATTTTTCCATATTTTCTTTGGTAAACTGTCTTTCATAAATACTCCGCGGAAAAATGGTATTTTTAAACAGGAAATATATTTAAATAATTCAACATTAGTCAACGCTTTATGTGGTATAACCAATTGATTTCTTTTATTTAATATGCACGATACGGTCTTAGGTATAGACCAGCCCCGTTTTTTACCATTGACCATATTGTCGGTTTTTTATTATTTTTCCTCGGAGAACGTCTTTTTAGTCTAATATTACCACCATGTTTTCTCTTGGTTGATCCTTTTTTATTCTTACCCCTCCTTTTTCCACCTCCTACCGCTGTTTTAGCCTTCATACCTGCTGTTACCGCTAAAGCTGCTGCTTTTTCCGCAATACTAGCGTCACTAGACTTTACTCGTTGCCAAGCTATATTCGCTAGCTTTTTATCAGCGATTGACCTATTTTTTGAATCGGTAAACGTGGAATATGCGATATCGTGTTCTTTACAAGCCTGATCTAACTTATTTATGCCTGGATCACCTCTTTCCAGTCGTTTTTTCAATTTAGTTCCTGGTCCGCAATACTGATAACCTCCCGGTATGTGAAATTCGTATGGTAAAGCGTCTATTGCTCTGTTTACGATAGATCCTACTGGAATATGATTTAAAGCTTTACTTAACAGAGAAACCCCTGTGGACGTGATACCGCCTCCTTTCCGTATAGTGTCTCGATATGGACTGGTGTAATGAAACGCCATGATTGTCTTTTATATTCGAAAAGCGTAACCCATGTGTTACCTCTATGACAGGTTGCACATAAATGATGTAATATATGGTGTTATTTAATTAAATATCAAAATCACCCCAATCTGATGATCTAAACTTTTGTGTGTTATGATTAAAAAAATATTTATAAAGAATTTCTTGTTTAATCCATGTATTTCTCATTTTTTCGTCAATAGGTTTATGTTGTCCTGCTGCAATATAATTATGCATATCAAATAATAAATTACCTATTACTTTAACAAGAAAATTAACAGTTACAGCGTTATTGGCATAATCAGGGTCTGCAACATTTGTTAATCGTTTGTTATCACAATTCCACCATTTTTTTCCAGTTGGCTCTAATTGTATTATCTGTTCATAAGTAACAGCATCACCAGGCTTTTCACCAATACCTAAATTTGTCAATAACTTTCCTTTACCATCCCAAACATAATTGTTTTCTTCAAGCAAAGTAAACTTTTTATTTCCTTGTACAAATACATCTCCTTGACGTGTTACTACTTGGTTTTGTTTCACAAAACCGGAGGTTTCTTGTTTTAAAGTTTCCTTCATTTGACCCACCGTTGCACCATCTGATGGTGCAAAACCATCTTTTACATTCGCTAAACAATTACCAAGACAGTCAATAACTCCTACATCACGTGTAATACAATGATCTTTGATGTATTTTAAATTTACAGCATCATTTTCATTTTTTGGATAACCTATATCGTTAATAACAAATTTATAAAAAGAAAACCCATCTTTTGTCTTTTCAGGTATTATAGAATGTAAATAGCGTCTATTTATGCTGTCTTTTTCATCTACAGGGTCTGCTACGTTAGATATACGTCGATTTTCAGCATTATACGTTTTTCCATCGAATTTTAACGTATTTTTCAATTCCGATGATAAATAACCTCTGTTTATTGCATCAGCGTTTTGATTTGGCTTACCGACGTTGGAAATTCTATGATTACCCGCGTTATATGTGTTTTTGTCTAGTTTCAGTGTTGGTAATATCTCTTTTTTTAATACTTTTAAATTTATTGCATCATTTTCATCTGTGGGATCATTAATGTTTTTTAACCGTTTATTACTAATATCATAATCTCCATCAGGTGTTTGTGGTAAGCCAGCACCTCTTTTTAAAGTATTAAAGTAATATAATCCATCCGAGGAATATCGTCCGAACTTGTCAACACTCATGGTGCAACTGAATAACATTCTAGAGTGTAACCCATTTTTATAATATTAGTCTCGATTTCTAACCCATATCAGTTTTTATACAAATTCTTAGTCTTTATCAGTTACATTTTCATCGCTCCCGGGACATTTAAAATATTTAAAATTTCCACTAACTAATGCTCCGTCTGATTCATTTCGAAACACATGATTTTTATGAATAAATTGTTCACCAGACAATTTTCTAAATCCGCTAAATGAATTTGGATCTGCAATTAATATATTTTGATAATCATTTACATCCATTAATTTAAATCTTTGCTTATTATAAATAAACTCTTTATTTGCACTGTCATATTGTAATGTTTGTCCTACAGTTGCAGCATCATTTGGATCTCTTCCATTATGCAAGTTTTTTATTACTTTATTTTTACATGTAAAAAATCTAAAAGAATGATCTGGATCTAGATGTACGGTTTGTGATAAAGCAGCTGCATCATGTTTTTCATAACCCCATCCCATATTTGATAACCCTTTACCCATGCAATCCCAAGCATTATTTTTGTATGTTAATAAATTAAATTTTTCATTACCTTGAACAAATTCATCCCCTTGCTTTGATACTACTTGATCTTGTTTTACAAAAGAGGTTGTTTCTTGTTTTAAGGTTTCCATCATTTGACCCACTGTTGCACCATCTGATGGTGCCGAACCATCTTTAACATTCGCTAAACAATTACCTAGACAATCAATAACTCCTACATCACGTGTAATACAATGATCTTTTATATATTTTAAATTTACAGCATCATTTTCATTTTTCGGATAACCTATATCGTTAATAACAAATTTATAAAAAGAAAAACCATCTTTTGTCTTTTCAGGTATTAATGAATGTAAATAGCGTCTATTTACGCTGTCTTTTGCATCTTTAGGATCATCTACGTTGGATATACGTTTATTTTCAGCAGTATACGTTTTTCCATTGAATTTTAGCGTATTTTTTAATTCTGATGATAAATAACCTTTGTTTATTGCATCACCGTTTTGATTTGGCTTACCAACATTGACAATTCTATGATTACCTGCGTCATATGTGTTTTTCTGTAGTCTTAATGTTGGTGATATATTTTCTTTTAATACTTTTAAATTTATTGCATCGTTTTCATCTGTGGGATCTTTTATGTTTTTTAACCTTTTATTAGTTATATCATAATCTCCATCAGGTGTTTGTGGTAAACCAGCACCTCTTTTTAAATTATTTGCGTAATATAACCCATCCGAGGAGTAACGTCCGAACTTGTCGACACTCATGGTGCAACTGAATAGTAATCTAGGGAGTAACGCATTTTTATGAGATTACCCCACGGTTTCGGAGTTCATCCACTAAAGCCACCCATTCGTTTTCCAATCCAGTATGACCCGCTTCTTTAGCTTCATGTATTAGTTTCATTCTATCCACCAATTTATTGATATTATTGTAATAAATCACATTTGTGTTATATAGTTTCTTCATTAAACCTGTACCTGTAACAGATTTGTTTCTTTTTCTTGGTTCTGGAGCACTTATATCCAAAGTGGATGACACAAACCTTCGTTTTACAGGTTTTCTTGGCATTATCGGCATTGGTTGTCTTCTCGTTGTTGGTATTAACTTGGATACAAATACTCTATATTTTAAAGACCTAGATCTAAAAACTGGCTGGTCAGCTAAATACTTCCTCCTGTATGCATTGGTGTGTTCCAAAATCTGTTTATATGCTTCCATATCTTCTTCTTTAACTAACAATTCTAAAGGCTTTTTTTCAAATAATAATTCAAATAATCCTCTTGTGCCCTTATATCTTTGATTACCAACAATAATATTATCATCTTCATCAATGTTTACCGGGCTATTACCAACCATTAAACCTTCTTCTGTTAATCTTACTCCATAACTATGGTAGTTTTTATTAGGATTTATTCCAGCTAACATTTTTATCATGTATTTCCTTCCTAAAGGTCCTTTGTTATGAATGTTTTCACCCAACAAGCTTATGTTTGACGGACCTTCCCTTGCTTCTTCTTCTTTTTCCTCTTCACTAGCAGTTGATACATCTTCATGTCCTCTTTTAGCTTTTACTTCATATAATTCTCTTATACCACTATAGTCTGGTGATTCTAGCTCTCTTTCAGGTTCTTCACCGGTAAAACCACTATATGTAGAGGATTCCAGGTCTTCATCACTAAAATCTTCTGATTTTATATTTTCTCTTTCAAACTTTGTAATAGGTGCAATTGCATCTCCTTCCAAAACGGGTTTAGCAAATTTTTTTTTTAATTGTTTCAAGGGTTCAGTAATAGGTTTAAAAGTAGATTCAAGAAATTTCTCCCTTTCGCTAATACCTAATTTTAATGCTCTGTTTTTATCCCGAATAGAATCACTAAGTGATTTTATTTCCTTTATTAACTTTTCTTGGTTAACCATGTTTGTAGCAAGACGTGTTGTACAACAATGAATGTTTTACATCATGATCAGTGTATTAGTATAAATTTATCAAATCCTATCCTGTATCGACCATTGTTTAGCGGTTGTTCCTTTATAATTGTTAAAAACCCATACTTTTCAGCCCAAGCCTTTCCACACAACTCTTTAAATCGTTCGAATGGCATATCCGCACTTACATGGTCATAATATATGTGTTTTAGGTTGGTTTCATCCTGTTTAAATACAATTAACATGTTTGCATTGTCTCTAATGAGCTGTTTCGGTATTTTGCTGTAAGTTTGACCAATATAAATGCTATCTATGTTGTTATGTCGACCCATGGCGAAGTAATTCCTTATTGTATTTTGATTTTCACAAGATACATCGTCAAATATGAATACTGAGAATGGTTTAGCCTCTTGCGGTTGCATGACACTCTCGCTCGCGTTAAATTTAAAATATTTAACTTCAGGTACATTATTGAGTATTTGTTCCAATAACTGATATTTCGGTTGTTGTAGTGACTTTGAAAATACATATAAATTATTAAAACGTAAGCCTTTAGGGTTTGTAATCAAATTGAATACTACATTTGTTTTTCCACAATTGGAAGGACCGGTAACCAGACAACGCACCGTGTTTGGTAACAAAACACCGTGTTTCCCAGTATTGAATTGAGAACCATCCACTGTAAGTTCATCTATATTATTAATAGTAAAATTGTCTTTTTGCGGTATTATCTCCATCCTTTGTAATGGTTCAACCCAAAATGATGCTCTATCATTATATTAGATCCTTTTTAGGTATCCAAGAATCTTCCGTCTTATTAAATCCTAACCATCTTACTTTAACCTTATCTTTTTTGCGTTGCAACACCTTTTCTACTAGATATACATCACCTACTGTTGATTTTAACATTTCATGTCCATAAAAACCTCCTTCAAGCAATTGTCCTTTATTATCTTTTAAAATGTAAGTTTCTGGTACTGTAGGTTGCACCTTAAATACGGTAAATACCTCATTTGTCCAGTTCGGAAGATATCTTTTACTGAATACACCTTTGTATTTGCTTATTCGCACTTTATCACCAACATTAAACCTTTTAGGCTTTAGTTTTTCAACTTTTGGTTTAGTATTCATTTTTATACGTTTTAATACAAGTTTTTCATTTTTATTAGTCACCTGGCTTGGTTTCATACCGATAGTTCTATGAAACTTGTTATTGTAATCGCTTATAAGTTTTGGTAACACATCAATCCATACGTGTGATCCTCTGTTGGAAAACATCTTATACATCGCACCTTTTAAAGTTCTGTTAAATCTTTCAATTATTGATGCTTTTACCTCTGAATTGGTTGAGTAATGGTTAATGTTGTGTTTTTTCATTAAATTTGCAAATTCCTTATTAAAATATTCTTTTCCATCATCAGTTTGTAAATGTTTTATAGTATGTTTGTCTCTTTGTATAGCTGTTTCCATTGCTTTTGTAACACTTTTGCCACTTTTATCTTTTAGTGGTAAAGCATCTGCCATTTTTGAAAAACAATTAATAATAGTCAATATGTATTTAAATCCTCTATTTTGTTTACTATAAGGAATCATTTCGATTAAATCCGCTTGATATAAATCATTTATTCCTTTTATCACTGTATTTCTTCGTGGAAACTTTCTTCTTGCAGGTTTATGAAGCTCGTTGACAATTTCTTGCTTCAAGTTCTTCATATTGCAGGTTTGAATGTTTCATGTATCACATGTATAATAACAATGAATGTTGTCTTAAATATTAACATCATTTATATAGGTCAAGGTCATCCAAACTTGTGTAAAAAAATGGGGAACACGGTGTTTGACTTGCCGTGTTCCCCATTTTTTTACGGAAGGAGAAAGGAATAAGGTCGAAGTTGTAGAGGGGTGAAGAATAGGTTACTAGTCGATAGGGTTTAGAGAGTAGTGTCCAAAAGGAAGAGTGTGAATTTTATCCGGCATAATATGCCTTTTATCATCTCGAGCTGACAGTGCTCTTTTAACTTCAGTGACACTGTAGACCTCATGTTTAAAGCTTCTGATAGTGTTGAACGTTGCAGACATTGTAGAATCTTCAAACAAGCAGGTCTTGTAATGGTCAAATGTCACACGTTTCTTCAAGTACGATGTTTTGACTCCTTTAGCTTTCTTCACTGTCGGTATGTCGTTTTCCATATACATCTTGAAGGAATATAATTTGGACATCAGCGCAACTATTTCCTCCAAAGGTATTCCATTTGCTTCATCTTTAAATTTTCCAATTACTTTTTTATTCTTTTCATTGTAATTCGGATGGTTCTTCGGATAGTCAGAGAAGTCAAAGTCGTCTTTGTATGGGAAACTCCTTAGATCTTCATACATGTCCAAAGTCTTTATCCAGTAGATAAACGCGTCGGTATCCATGTATGCAACTCCAATGTTGTCTCTTCCATAGTGTTTAACCATTTTGTTGTAATGGAAATCATACATCAGAGTTTTACTTATATCCAAAATCGACATTCCAATGTATAACGGACGATCCATCACTATTGTTGTTTTATTCATACTGACAGCAACTAGATTTTCGTTTATAATCATTGATGTTCCGAAATTTGGTTTTTGCACTAATTTTTCCAATTTCCTAGGATCACTTACTAATTTTACAATTTTGTGTTTTCTCTTGTTCTCCAAGGTCTTC
This sequence comes from Neoaliturus tenellus, assembly GCA_030545055.2. Lineage (NCBI taxonomy): Eukaryota > Metazoa > Arthropoda > Insecta > Hemiptera > Cicadellidae > Neoaliturus > Neoaliturus tenellus. The sequence continues at coordinate 32,012,299 of CM061534.1, read as the reverse complement.
CCAAAGATGGCGTTGTTCATTAATTTGTAGAAGTCCTTTTCAAATGCTGTTGTCGCTGCAGCTCTTCTTGTAGTGTTGGAATCGATATATGGTTTCAACCAACAAGACTGGGTGAATTCAATTGCTCTGTGAATTTTCACTATACGTAGGCCCAATTCAAGTGCTTGTTGAACTACCCAGTAGTGTGCCACATATCGACTCTTATTCTCCAAGGTCATCATCAGCTTGGGCCATCTTCCTGTCGGTGAAACTTCAGTCTTGGCTAGGAGAGGCAGGTCGTAATGATGGTCGTGAAGGTGTTCTGGATATTCAAAATCACAGTCCAAAATATAGCCTGTTTGGCCATCTTTTGGAATCCGTGATATGTCACCAATGGTGGTCGGGTCAATCCACTTAAAGTCTGCGTAGGGAAGTGGATTTGACATCGCCCAACCATAGAGGTTGTTCGCATCAAAATATCCAAGGTAGAGTGATGGTTGTTGCTCGTCGAAGTTGGGGATATACTTGTTGTTGGCCTTAACATGTCTTGTCACAGCTTGAGTCAAACCACCTCGTACACCTGATTCGATCATGAGGACCATATCGATGTCTGTGAGAAGCTCCAATCGGCAGTTAGTTGACTTGAGCATAGCTTGCCATGCTAATCCAGGGGATGTATACGAGTGTAAAGGATCCAATCCGTATGCTGAGAAACAGGTGTTCCGAAATTCTTCCATCACATCGCACAGCAGAGTTACATCCAATTTTATATAAAAATCAGAATATTCCCCTAAAGTTTGAATGTTTAGTTGGTTCCAAACATTACACGCATGATTGTAGTCTTCAACGGAGATTTCACTTTCATTTAATTTGCTATTGAAGGCTTCAATCGGTGGTAGACTGGTTTCTTCAAACTTTTCTGTGGAAGTTATATAATCATAGGGGAAAACTCCTTTTCGTAATACTAAGTCCAATTTATCTTCAGGTACAATTTTGCTGGTTTCTTTTAGATCTTCTCTTCTTAGGTTCTCAGACAATTTGCTCAAACTAGATGACATAAATCTATAAGAGTCTACGAAGCGAAGTTTAATTTTACCAACTGTTTTTGAAAAACTGATGTACTTCTCCAATGTTTCAGCTAATACTTCGATTTTTCCATCATCTCGTCCTAACTCTGGGATAATGAAGTGGGAGTCATAGCTGCTAAGATTGTGTAACACGACAGGAATAAATTGAGGCAGTTTGTAATTTATATTGCATGAATTACAAGCAGGTCCTCTGTATAACCCTGTGAGGTGATCATGATCTCTTACTTTTTGATTTTCTTCACTGAAGCTCTTCTTGCATAGATAACATCTTGTTGCCGAAATGTATTCTTCTTGTTGATTTTGGTTCAAAGGTTTCATGGGTAAAACATTACCGTATAAGCGTTCCGCCTTTTCAGCAATGTTATACAACTGGTCTACAAAATACTTAGCAGCTCCTCCCCACGGTAGAGTATTGGAGTGGATGTTAAGCCGTAGTCTTGCAATTGTTCTTCAGGTAAAGTAGATTTCACCAATAAGCAAAAACTGTTAGGTTGATGCAATTGATATTTGGTTCTTCTAGTTACTTCACCATCCGAAAGTTCCTGCGGCACTAACGTGGATTCAAAGTCAGCGTAGATAACTAGTGGAATCCGGTATTGGTGAACTGTTTTATTGAACTGGACAAATGCTCTAGATGGTGGTGGCAGACTAATCTTCACTTCATAGTTGTCATTACAAAGCCGCTGGTGTTCCGACAACCACTCCGATCCTCCACGTCTCAAGTCTTTATTTGTGAAACAAAAGCATCTCTTACACACTGTTACTCTAATTTTCTTTTTAGTCACTTGTCGTCCAACCAAAGTTTCAAAGTTCTTGATGTAAACATAATGTGATATTTCACCTTTGGTCAATAGCAGCAAATCTGTATGATTTTGACGTTCAGTCTTTGTAACTCGTAACGGGTATACGTTATTTGATTCGTCTAAACCAAACACATTAACTGAAACTCCTGGGTTTTTTCTTTCAAATTTAGCAACATCATTAAGACTAACAGGATACGACATACCTTGGAAGTTATAGCGGTGTTGAACAGCTTCGTATGCTATGCTAGGTCTACAGGAATGGTCTTCCACATATTTTGCTAACATTGCATACCGGAAACATTCATTATCCTCATTTTTCACATTGATACATGATCTTGTATCTCGGATCACCTTTGGTAGAGGGATAAAGCTGCTTCCTCTCATACCATATCCATGCTTGTGAACCCTCACATCCATACCTTCAATTGATGATAGCGTCCAGCCGGATCCTCTTCCTTCATGTTCTTGAAGTTTCACTAGCAGTTCAACCAAACATTCTTCTAAAATTTCGTTGATATCAGATGTGGTTGTAAGGGTTCGGTTTTTAGCAATGAATGCTCTCGGTGAATTTTCACCATCGGTATTAGTAAACATAGCCTCCAACACCAATCCAAATTTAATAAAGTTCAATCTTGCCAATTCTTCGTCAATGTTTTTACAACTAGTTTTTTAGCTTGAGTTATAAAATTTTCCAATTCTAATCGCACATTATTAATTTTGAAATGAATTACAACTGGTCCTGGCAAGGCTGTAGTGCGCAGTTGTCTTATATCTTCCATATCCTCTTCTTGGGTACGCAGTTGTCTTACATCTTCCACTTCTTCCGTATCTTCTTCTTCCATTTTCTCTTCTTGAATAAATCCTCCAGCTGTAGATGGTCCAGCTCCGGCAAATTGAATAACACTTGGTCTTCTTCTTTGCATTAACTGTAAATAGCTAGCCCAGTCCTTCTGCTTATGGGGTTTTTCCAAAAACCGATCAATCGCATCCAAGTCTTCTTCACTTACTACAATCTCTTCTTTTCTGTCCTCTTCACGATGCAATTCTCGGTGTAACTGTAGATAGCTATCACAGTCGTCCATCTGCTTCTGGCAGTTTTCCAATAACCGATCAAACGCATCCAAGTCTTCTTCACTTACAACAATCTCTTCTTTTCTGTTCTCTTCATGATGCAATTCTCGGTGTAAAACAAAGATATCTTCATCTTGGAAAAACTCACCACAAATATCGCAAAGAGCCATTTTTTTTTTTACAGTTTGGCTTTGAGTGTGCACTCGGTGAATGTCCACGCAATAATGAGCAGCGCGCTCAACGGGTCCCTTTATACCCGAGGTTGAAGGGTGGGGGAAGGTGACGTCATATACATCCAGTTTATCAATCATGTAGCAGATTTGGCTTTTAAACACCCATTTTCAATTTATTCTTCAACAGGTTTGATAAACCAATAATCTTTGGTCTAAATCCACTACTTTGTACAAATTTTTTGTTTGGGCACTTCTCGTCCGGAGCAAAAAACTTTTTGGTCAAGGTCGAAATTTTTTCTCAAAAAAAGTTCCGGGGGAAGGGGGGGGGGGGTGGGGGAGGGGGTGGGGGAGGGGGTGGGGGAGGGGGGGGGGGGTATTACTGTATTTAGGTCAAGGTCACGAAAAAACTTTAAAAAAATTAAGCCCCACCTGGGGCACTTGGGTTGTCATCGCTGTAGCCTCCGAAGAGACCCAACTATGACAACAGGCAACATCCAATGTCGTCTAACCTTCACCACGCAAGACTTAAGCATTTACTGCATTGCTAACAAATAACTTTTCCAATAGCTAACAAAAGGTCATTTACATAATTTTGAAAGAGGTTGAGGACAGCCCTAGTGGCTTATGTCCCCGGTCCGAGTGCAGAGGCCATCGGCTCATTACCCCCGTATAAGCGTACAAACGGACCAACTCCAATTTCTCAGCCGCATTGAAGCATGCATGAGTGGAGCCTAACAATTAATTATAAAAAGTGGTTTTACACGGGGGCCTACTCCCGTTCCCTATCTTTAATATTTAATATTTAAGTTCAGCAATGCAGTAAATTTATATAAGTTCTTACTAGGTCAAGGCCATACGAACATTAAAAAATTTCGGCCCCCGTACATCCATGGCGAACCACGAATGTTCGGGGGCCTTGGGGACAAAAAAACACAAATAGCTAACAAAGTTTCATTTACATAATTTTGAGTTTCCGGAAGGGAAACTAACTGAGGACACCCTAGTGGCTTACGTCCTCGGTCCGAGTGCAGAGGCCATCGGCTCATTACCCCCATATAGGCGTACAAACGGACCAACTCCTATTTCTCAGCCGCATTGAAGCATGCATGAGAGTTCTCAGCCGCATTGAAGCATGCATGAGAGGAGCCTAACAATTATACAAAAGTAACTTTACACGGGGGGCCTACTCCCGTTCCCTGTCTTTACGATTTACTTTGAGCATTGCAAAAGCTCAAGGGGGAAATGCTACAACAAGCGTATACACTTTAGAAAAATATAACACACTTACAACACACAATTGAGCTCAACGTAGTCAATGCTGGAACAAGCACATACACATTAAACACATATGACAAACAAGACACAAAGGATAAAAGACACACACACAGGAGACATAGGGTACAAGTAAAACACTCTAATATAGAACAATTCGCAATACCCAAACGCAAGCGCAATATCTTACAACTAATACAAGTCTTAAAGTTAGAGTAGACTTCGCTAAACACTGAAGGCGCCATTCAATGTTTAGTGATGCCAATGGCGGTCCGTCCCGATCGTTCACGTTCAACGCGCGGGAGCGGACTGCGAGCCGGCTCTGGCTGGGCCCCCTTATATCCCCACCGGGGCTGCCACGCCCAGGATATCAGGGGTGGGGGAGGGGGTGGGGGTGGGGGTGGGGGTGGGGGGGGGGGTGGGGGGGGGGCTCGCACTTTTTGTCGGGGGGGGGGGAGGGGGTGGGGGAGGGGGTGGGGGGGGGTCACTTCTCGTCCGGAGCAAAAAACTTTTTGGTCAAGGTCAAAAATTTTTCCGAAAAAAAAGTTCGGGGGGGGGGGGGGGGTCACTTCTCGTCCGGAGCAAAAAACTTTTTGGTCAAGGTCAAAAATTTTTCCGAAAAAAAAGTTCGGGGGGGGGGGGAGGGGGTGGGGGAGGGGGTGGGGGAGGGGGTGGGGGAGGGGGTGGGGGAGGGGGTGGGGGAGGGGGTGGGGGAGGGGGTGGGGGAGGGGGTGGGTCACTTCTCGTCCGGAGCAAAAAACTTTTTGGTCAAAGTCAAAAATTTTTCCGAAAAAAAGTTCGGGGGGAGGGGGGGGGGGGTCACTTCTCGTCCGGAGCAAAAACTTTTTGGTCAAGGTCAAAAATTTTTCCGAAAAAAAAGTTCGGGGGGGGGGGGGGGGCTCGCACTTTTTGTCGGGGGGGGGGGGGTCACTTCTCGTCCGGAGCAAAAAACTTTTTGGTCAAGGTCAAAAATTTTTCCGAAAAAAAAGTTCGGGGAGGGGGGGGGGAGGGGGTGGGGGAGGGGGTGGGGGAGGGGGTGGGGTAGGGGGTGGGGGAGGGGGTGGGGGAGGGGGTGGGGGAGGGGGGTGGGGGAGGGGGTGGGTCACTTCTCGTCCGGAGCAAAAAACTTTTTGGTCAAGGTCAAAAATTTTTCCGAAAAAAAGTTCGGGGGGAGGGGGGGGGGGGTCACTTCTCGTCCGGAGCAAAAAACTTTTTGGTCAAGGTCAAAAATTTTTCCGAAAAAAAAAGTTCGGGGGGGGGGGGCTCGCACTTTTTGTCGGGGGGGGGGGTGGGGTGGGGGGGGGAGGGGGTGGGGGAGGGGGTGGGGGGGGGGGTGGGGGGGGGTGGGGGGGGGGTAAGTGGGTCAAGGTCACCCACAACACTTCTACTCTAAGTGTTGGCTATACCCCCCACCACAACTGAGTCCCTAGGCTGCACAACACCGCTCCGCCAGTATGTCTCCAGCTTCCATGCGGTGCGTTTCGCTGTTCTCTAACTCTCTATATGTAAGTATTTTTACAAGTTTTGAATCTAGGTCAATACACTTTAACTCTGGGACGATATCGACTTGTACTATTTCTGTGTTTTGACTCAAGGTCATCACATTTTAACTCTGGGATGATTTTGACTTATAGCCATTTCAGTTTTTTAACTCAAGGTCGTCACACTTTAACTCTGGGGCGGGATCGACTTGTAGTATTTCTGTGTTTTGACTCAAGGTCACCACACTTTAACTCTGGGACGGGATCTACTTGTATTATTTCTGTGTTTTCACTCAAGGTCATCACACTTTAACTCTGGGATGATTTTAACTTATAGTATTTCAGTGTTTTGACTCAATGTCACCACACTTTAACTCTGGGACGGTATCAACTTGTAGTATTTCTATGTTTTTACTCAAGGTCATCACACTTTAGCATGTAACTTTAAGGTAGCACCGAAACGGTGCTACCCGGCTTGACATTTTCAAGTTTCCCGAGGTCATCACAATTTCCCCCACCACTTCCCATATACCTAGAGTGCGCGGGGCTGGATAGTCAGTCGCTCGGTGTCTGTCGTAGGGTACGCATCGCGGTTGCAGTAATGGTCGAATGGGGGCTTCTGGGTCAGTTCAAGGTCACCCGAGCGGTGTCACATGATGGTTTAGGCAGAGTCACGTTGCAAACTTCAAGTTTCCTCAGCACTTTTGCTGTTTCTCATCGCAAATTCGCTCCAAGTTGTCAAGGTCATGGTAACTGTGACTGAAACTCGGAGCGTAGTGCGAGAAACAGCAAAAGTGCCAAAAAATTTTAGGTTTCAGCGTGACCATGACCTTTGTGACATCGATGACGTCATCTTGGTGACGTAAGGGGTGATGACGTCATCAGCACGTCATTTTTGTGACGTCATGGGTGTGACGTCAAGGAAGTGACGTCATTGGTGATGACGTCATCGATGATGCAATCGATGACGTCATCAATGAGGTCATTGACCTCGATGACGTCATCGATGACGTCATCGCTCGGGTGACCTTGAACTGGCCCAAAAGCCCCCATTCCCCACTACTAATATACTACACAATAACATAGGACATTCTAACTTTCAACAAATTAGTGAATGTCAATCGTACAAGAAGGCCATTGAGCTATTAGACACAATTCATATCAAACAAAAGAATGAAGTTTATGCACGACACAAGTTAAAGACTCGACATCAACAACCTAGTGAAACTGTAGACCAACTCCTCCAGTGTTTACATGTACTAAGTACAAATTGTGAATTTAAGTATATGAAAGCCAATGCCTATCGAAATGAGTACATTCGTGATGCTTTCATTAATGGTCTTTCCAATAAAACGATCATGCAAAGATTATTAGAAAATTGCAAACATTAGATTAAGCCTTTTCAAAGGTACGAGCTGCCCCAGTCTTCTTCAGAATCTTACACATCGCCTCAACCTGCATCCACTTCCTCTTAAAATATTTCAGACCATTGGTCCAAATCCCAGCAAGATTCTCCTTCTAACAAGACATTTAATGTGGTTTGTGACAAGCAATGGGTGTACAGCGGAAGGCCTAATTGATACTCAAAGTACGAAGAGCTCTACATTAGTGATCCATTTGTATCCATAGACTCAATTGATAGACTCCAAAATAGACTCCTTGGACTACTGTTGCAATAACAAATGCTAGCAAATCAGGAAGAACAGATGTTTATTATATTTTTTATTATTAATTTCCTCCAAATAAACTGACATTTTGGTCGAATTCCGATCATTGTGCGTTCTCTATGACTAATAAATGCGCAGGAGGCAGAGAAAGGATATTCACTAGAACAGCGAGGCGAAATCAGATTGAATTTAATTTCGGGAGGGACAAAGAAATCAAACCACTACGTGAAGTCTTTCCTTAATTAAAAGTCCTGCAATGTTAACGCATCAGGCTTGACTTCTAACGATTGTCCTTCTGTCATTTGTATTTGCAGCAGAAATGAAATTCGACAAAGTTTTATTGGAGCGAAAAAACTTTATCAGAGCGAATATAAATCATAGTTGGTGCCAAAATATTTGAATAATAATGTATCATAGTGAAAAATTGAACCCATTAATATTTAACTAGGTGTTACGTAATTGCTTGAACAAAAATCAAATAAACTAAATAATTAATTACTAAATCTTTACTAACAATCTATTATTAATAAAGTTTTATTTAATGTAACAAATTAATTGATGTCATTTTGTTTTAGGAAGTTTAATATATTTTACTATAGGTATAAGTAAAATTTTAATTGTTATCATACTACTTTTTCATAACATTCTATATGATTATAAAATATGGTAGTTAAATGCCATTTCATTAAAATTATTATTATCAAACAAAGAGAAGTGGAGTGATGGCCGTAGCTAAGTGAGTAAGATTCAAAGCACTGTTACAGCATTATTTCATTACTAAGCTTTATAACTTTATGAATTCGTTTAAACATTTTCTACAAACTTGTTATATGATCAAAAAATGCATGAAAAATTATAATACACAATTATTTATTGCAACAGCCGTAATCGGAAAACGTAGTGATTTTTTAGTTTTCAAGTTGTGATTTGAAAGGTTTTTTATTGTTTAATCTCTTTCGACACAATATCTAGGCAATTTCTAGTGTGAATTTTCTTAGACTAAATGCTTTTCATGCGAGCCAAGTTCTCTAACGGGACCCTTCCACCTTACTTTGAATTAACTAATTAAACTAAACTTAACTATAAATTATTTTTAGTTATTCTATATAATTTTTATATTTATTTGTTCACTGTTTATCTGAATGTTTTGTTCCTACTGTTAATATTTTTTACAATTAATGGTTTACATATCTGAATTATGGTAATCCTATTATTGCTTAAGCAACTAGTTTCGACTAGTCCGAGGTGTCATCATCTGGCTTCTACGAAGATCTTATGGTTCTCATCATCCGAAGATAATTAGGGATTAAACATTTTAATAGATAAAAACATACATGGACTACGGACATATTGCAACGAAAAAACTACACGAACACTCAAAATCATTTGGCCGATTTTAATACTGATGGAAGGTTGGCCCAATTCCGGCGGCGGTGGTGTCAAGACTTTTCGTACAGGCTTCAGTAACAAACCTTCACAAGGCATCACGAGTTACCAAGGGAACTCGCCCTTCATTCATATTCGATATAAAATACGCCCTGATAGCGTCATAGTCTTAAAAAGTGATTAAGTGATGAAGTTAAATTTAGTGCAGTTTTTCTCAATAGTATCAGATTAAATTAGATCTGGCTAGATGAAAATATTATAAAATAATAAAGTAAATTTGCGTATTTTAAATTGAGGAATCATAATTACTTTGTAGACGATTTGATGTACAACTAAATTGTTTCATGTTTTTTTGATTAAGCGATTAATTTGATTCACTTTCATTTCAAATACCAGTAGCTTACAATTTAAAAATCATACAAATATGTGTGTTCACATAAACTAATATTCAAGTTAAAAAAAATATCTCATAAGTAATTGATTTTAATAATAATACATTCTCACATCGTTCAATAAAAAAATGAGGTGACCTAATTGCTCAAAAATATATTTACCTCCTATGTTTCAAAAACTCAAAATTAGACAAAAAAAGTTTTGAGTCGCTTTCTTTGGTCAGTTACAACTGAAACTCAAGTTTAAACCAGAGTTAACCATATGTTATTATTGAATTAAACCAATTTTAAGTAAAAAGTGTTTGGAAAGCGTCCTGAACCTTCTACGATAAAGACAAATTTGGAAAAACTTGAAGGAGTCTCTATCGATCTTGACTCAGCACTCTTCTTAGGCAATTTAAATGATAATGTGCCATGGACTCTTTGCCTAGAGAAAAAGTAATAGACTTACTATTCTTTTGTGATGTACCTAATAATGTGATACTTAATATCCAAAAGCTATAATATCCATAGCTTTCAGTCATTCTTTTTAGAATAATGTAGAGATAGAATATTTACAACTAAAATTGTAAAATTGATTATTTCGGTAATGTAGTTTAAATTTCAAACTAATTAAGAACGAAATATATTAAAGTAACGTCTTATATTAATTATATAATATATTTATATCCATTTAATGAATCAAAGACTAGTAAAACATAATATTAATCTTACATGAAAAGTAAAATTGTATATTTCAACAAATTCATTGATTTAAAGATTCAAAGATTCAAAGATTTTATTTGGCCATTAAGTTTGTACAACAATAGGCTATGTCTTAATCTAAATTAATCTAAAATAATTTGACTTAATAATTAATAATTAATTAATTTGACATTGACTTTGTTCACTTTTCAGTTTCATAACTTTACGTTCAATCTAAAATAAATTAAATATACTAAAATTTACTACATTTTTAATACATGTTTAATACATTATTAATACATTAAACCTGTTTAATACAGGTTTAATACGGTACATGTTTTAATAAAACATGATTAGCTGCAACTAAGCACAACTTGGTTCTTGGTTCAACACAAAGTTAGTTTTTTACAACATAGATCTATGTTCTTATTATGTCCATCATTTTCAAATACATTTCATTTTTGATAAATGGAAAACTTGGATATACAATTACAAGCTGATAAATATAAAATCATAAACAAGTCAATAAGTCGTATTTAATCTCACATAATAATATAATTATTGAGATAACTTTTCAAAAAGTATTCATTTTTACTTTAAGATGTTTCAAAAGCGTTCAAGAACACATTAAAACTTTACATCTTTGACGATAAAGACAAGACTGGAAGGAGCCCTGAGCTTTTCAGATCTCTTCCAAGGCAATTTAAATGATAATGCTTCGTGTTGGACTCCTGTGCCAGGCTATTAACGTGGATTATTCGGGGGCGACAGTTCTTCACTTTCTGAATAACAAATTACTTTTCCACCCGGTCAATTAAGCTTCAGTTCTTTAACCAACCTGAATTAAATAATTAATTGTTTGGATCCTAAAAATGCCCAACGCTTTTCATTCTAAGCAGTATGTTCAGAATATATTAATTTACTTTACAGTGTGGTATTTTATATTATTATTATTTACACACCTTACTTCCTTTAATGCAAAATGACTTAGAGCTGTCAAAATTTACACACCAATTTTTTTTATTTTTTTTTATTTATTTTTTTATTTTGTGTCTATTTGTGCCAAACTTGTAGCTATCTAACTTCGACCAATTGTGAGAAAGCTTCATTAATTTACTGCATTAATTTAAGCCCAATGATAAATGGCAACTGGGTCCGGAATCGAACCTTTAAAAAGCTACTAACATTGCTCAGGATTGAACTGGCAACCTTTGGATTCAAAGGCGAGCACTATAAGCTCTCAGCCACTACCCAGCCAGTGTGTATGTAGTTTTTCATTTTGTGATAGACACTTTTAGCCTCAATGTGTTCGGAACAAGAGGAATCACAAGCAACTATTGAGAAAATAAATATTTGAATATTATTTCGCTTTCCCGTCGTTTTAATTGTTCATCACAATTGTTTATTGTTATTGCTTTAATCAGCCTTCCTGTTGTTGTATTCTGTAAAATAGTAAAACCCTTGGAATTGGAATCAATAACTATGTTTCAGTGAGGCATCAGAAGGGGACATTTCTCCTCGGCTTTGAGCTGCCTCGTCTCCTCCGTTCTGCGGAAATCAGAGGAAATCACTCCAATCAGATCTCGACTGGAACGTTATTAACAAAGTTGGTAATTGCAGAATTTGCCGAAGGTTTTCTATCAATCCCTTTGATGCTCCTCTATATCTTGTCATAAACTAATTTAAGTTCTCTTATTCGCTTGACACAGTGTATGATTAGTTTAAGTAACTGGTTAGTATACAGGGTGTCGAGCTTTGGAATCCACGAGGAATCCATTGGAGTAGGTCCCATGGCTAGGAAAAATCCCGTTTTTGTCCTATTGCCTTTCAAAGTTCCCCTTAAGGAGGATTTTTGTAGCTACTAAATTGAACAGAAATCAGCTGCTTATTGTAGATATAAACCAATGTGTTACATCTTTAACCATTGGTTCAACAAATTTATATGACAGCAGCGCACCCCTTGACCTGGCGAGTGAGCGAAGCGAACGAGTATGTCTTAAAAAATGAAGAAGAGTAAGCAGAGCGAACGAGATCTGAGAGAGGTAAGGGACGCTTCACAATTTTACCGAGCATAAGCTTGATCCCCCTGTTACTAAAATATCATGACCTGAGGATTAAAATCAGCTGCAAAACACTGTACTGGTAATAACTAAACTTATTCAACCGTTGTCAAAACACCGGTCCCTTTATGACGCCAAAACTAAGTTCACAAACACATCATTTAGTTTTGACGTAAACAGCTCCCAAACTAGTTTGAAACTTTGGAATTAAATTTATAATTGAGTTTGAGTTAGTGTTTAACGTTTACTCCATGGTTTGGTAGTCTTTTGTAAAAAACAGTTTAAGTTACTTATGATTAATTTTTTCAGAAAATTAATGTTTTTATTTAGGTTATAGTTATATATTACATAATCATGGATTAAACTAAGTCTGACAAAAATTTTAAATTTTTAAATAGGTAGGAAAAGTCTGGAAAGGGTTTTATATTGTTATTCATGGCTCAAAATAAAATAAATGTCACAGTACTTGACATTTAAATAGCACTTGAGTCAATATATTATGTGTAAACTAAACTCTAGAATATAATTTTTAAGCTTTGTTTACACAGCCTAATCCAGGGTGCAAGGCCATTGCAGCCCAGCTACGCTATGTAGACCGATAAAATCTTCGGAAAAATCACTCATATGGGCACTCCGCGACCATGTGCTCTATAGTTTGATACTCCGCTCCGCAGCCGCATGACTGGTCTTGTGTCATTTTTATTTCTAAAAATTACATCTTCCCAAACCAGTGCAGAAACAATTGTGTAAAGTCCACTACTTCCGAAAAGGCCATATCATGTCTACCGCTATGGTCAGGTCATCTATCAAAAAGTTGGTCCAACCTTGGAAAGAGTCTCAGGGGGAAGTCCAGTTTGACTGGATGGAGAAGTTTGCCTCCATCAGATGGAAACGCTATTGTTGAACATTATATTGTTTACGCTACTAATAAATTCAACAATTTTAAATGTGTCAAACAACATGATCATATTTAAGTCTTTTTCTGAACTCCTAGCAGGTGATCCCCTCCTCAGATACAACGTGTCGAAATAGTTTTACTCACCCATTGTTTCGTTTAAACGTTGTTATTCTTTAATACAAATGGTTCAAAAAATATTATTTCCCAACTTTTCCTACCTTTAAAATTTGGTTGAACTGATCAGACATGTTTCAGATCAGGTCCATGCTGGCCCCGGGGAACAGGGGGATGTGTCCCTCCCCCTAAAAATAAAACGGGGCCTCCCAGCGGCAAAGAAATTTTTTTAAACAACTTAAATAACTTATAGTACACTTATGAATCTGGGATGCAAGTTTTACTAGTACTAAATTGTGGATGGCAAAGAAATATTTTAACAAAAATTTAAGTTTTTGAAGAAATTTATTAAATTGTTCTGTCATTGTTGTTGTCATTGCCATATCTTTATAAAATTTGATATGTACATTCATTAGGAAGTGTTTATGGCAAAATGCTGCTTAAACATCTGTTTTCTTGTATATCACACACTGCAACTGCATGTGAACATAATCTGTACTTTGGATCAGCAATGATGTGTACACATCAAAATGAGAAATGCAAAAAGAAAAATAATGACAGCATTATTTTATACAAAAACTTTTATTACAATACAGTGGTGGTAGGTAGCGTGCGTGGTGGTGGCCTCAGTGTCCGCTGTAGCTGTACTCAGCTGTAGCCGCAGCTGTGTGGTTGTGGTGGATCATGCGGATGATGTCGGCGGTGAGGACGGAATTGGTCTTGACACAGACGGGCACAGGAGGGATGTCGCAGCGGCACTCCACGCCCGACGCCTCGGACCACGGTGACAGTCGGTCCCCGACAAGCAGCGTCAGGCCGCCGAACCGACACGTCAGATCTGTATACATGTCACATGTCATCAGTCTAGACACACAGGGGGGATGTCGCAGCGGCACTCCACGCCCGACGCCTCGGACCACGGTGACAGTCGGTCCCCGACGTGAAGCGTCAGGCCGCCGAACCGACACGTCAGATCTGTATACATGTCACATGTAATTAGTCAGGAACTGGGACGGTGGTGCCTTCCTGTAGTCCAACTACTTGGAGGTCACGAATTGTGGATAGTTATAAGCGATCTCTTGTGGATGCGATATTCCGTCGTGAGGATTAACGTCCGCTCTAGAGAATATTAGTTCATCCATAAAGACCATCCTCATAATTAGACCAATTCGTAATTGATATATAGGATCAGATCAGATTGTCATTTTTTTCTGCTACTACGCAAGCTAATCTAACTGTTGAAAAAAAAAACTAAAATCTCAGTTGTATAGCCCCGGAGCCGTAATCTAACTAAATAAGGATTTTCCTTTCGTCATTTGAAGCTGTTTTGACTAAAGGTTTCCTCATTTAGAAAGAAACTAATTTGCTTATTTGTTTGAGCTCTTGGTTTAACTCAAAATTATCTAATTAAAAAGTTAATGTGAAAAATGTAAGTAAAAATGGTGAAAACCCCATTTGAAACCCCATAAAGCCCAGTATATGGAAAATCTAATATGGCATAATAGCAAAATTTATGTCTTTGTGTTCCCAATTTTAGATTTCTATCATCAAACACACAATCTTTCCACTTATCTGCTGAAGTAAATGATGAAAATGTTACTGATTCAAGTGGATAAATTATGGTGATTTTCCATCTGTGTTCTGAGAGCTGAGCACAAAAGCTTTATCTCTTGAGATGTCCCTTGTTATAAGGCGGTGTCCACGATGACACCATTACAATTCATGAGTCTGCGGAAATATCAAATTCAACACACAGGAGACCAGTAGAAAACCAAGGCTGGCATACTTGTTGGAAATTTCCTTCCAAAGAACAGAGTCTTATGTCTGTGTCTTTCAAGTATTACACGTGGCCTTGGCTGAATAATAACGGTTATTACTACTGTGTAATCTATTTTGCCAAATATCAGCCAAAATTCAATAAATATCTAGAACAATTGTTTTATCAGGATCTATTTCTATGTAGATTTAAAACCACGCATTTAATGCAAGTCACGCTGGATTTTCTGCTCTCACAGTAAAAAGTACATATTCTGTACCAATGTTGATAGTTCTTTTGTGTCTCTTTCGCTTCTTACTTTTTGGGTTTGGCATGTGAATAGTGTCCATTCTAAAACATTAGCAAATTTTTTACTGTCAAACATTGAATATTCCTAATGGGTTGTGTACCAAGTTCGTGCTTCTTTATGAAAGTCTCATTTTACACCTGTCGTCTATGTATTTAAATTCCAAAATGTAGATTTTTTAATTACCTTTTTTCTCAGATGGTTTTTCAGCTTTTATTACAGTATCTGTTGCATTTGCTGGAACAGAAAATTACATTAGAAAATTAAATTAGAGTAATTGGAACACCAATTACTTCAAAAGTACAAACATAGCAAAATCAGTCGTCAACCAGGATTTCCTTTAAATCAAGACTTATTTTTTTAATTTCAAAATTTCTTTCCAAGCGGATTATGCATGGAAAAATTAAAAAATAATTGGAATACATTAAAAATTTTGTAATTCCAGGTACAAACCATAACATTAAAAGTCATATTGTTACACTAGGTGAAGTTCCTCACACAGAAGAAATAGACACCTGTGTCAAAAAAACTTAAATCGCACTATCAAACCAATTACCAGCACCAGTTGGTTTTTGTATGTGTTGCCTCTGTATATTCTGGAAACATTATTTTCTAATTTTTTTATCAATCTATTGAAGCTTGTGGGTGAAATGAAATGAAATATAAAAACATATTTATTAAAGAGGCGACAACCCTATTACCATGGCCTGTTCAGTTTGGTTTCCTTTAACTTACTGTAACCTAAAAAATGCTGTCTTAAAATGGAAAAAAACTGTATAATACTGGAACTTTCATAAGGTATTGCCCAAATGGATACACTTAAAAATTTATGAAAGTGATACGTTTGGTGAATGGAGTCTAAACAAGTAATCATGGTCACGCGCCTAGCAGTTAAATAAACTACAAAAGTAAGAACAGATAAAATCAATAAACAATAATCACTCTATTAATAAAAAAACCTAATAGGTCAAACTTAATTATAGTCATTAACCCTTTTGATATAATTTGAGTCTTAAGCAAAAGTTTAACAACAAATACATCAAATACATTAGATCTGTATTTTAATGTGCATTTTTAAAATAGCGTCGAAGAAAGAACTTGAGTTACTGTATTAAAAATTACTATATGTGGTTGTTATTAATAAAACGCATATTATTTTACCTACTTTTTTAGCTCTCCCACCTCCTGAAGATGCTGGCGACGCGTGTTTTTTTCTGTGGTGATTTTTCATACTTGTCAGTTCTAAAAAAGCACATACTGACAAAAAACAAACAATTATGCCACATTAAGTTAACACTCTGAGGTTTTGGAAAATCGAAAAAAAGTTGACCTTTTTAAGGATTTTTCTTTGCTATTTTAGCCAAGCACCTAGCCACAACTGGTGGAGAGTTCGTCGAAAATATGGAAGTTAACCATATTTTTACTCCAAAATGCCAATATGCAAACAAGATGGTGCTGAAAAAACGGTAAATATGGTGGTACTTAAAAATCCCGTTGGTTGTCAAAAGGTTAATAAAGAAGTTTATGGTTCTAAAATATGTCAACATTTGTTTGACACAAGATAATGGAGGAAACTAAACTTAGCCAAACCTCTGTTTATGGCAATACAAAAGTAACCTGTTTCGTGACCATCAGTTGAAATAATCCCTGTGTATTTGCAAGCTGTGATAAAGGAATTGGCTTGACTGGTTGATACTAGACATAAACAAATGTTATCAGCTTGTTGTGAGACCAGACAGCAGATGCAACCACATCTGATACTAATTTATATTCAGTTGCCTTAATCTCAAATTATGCCGGTACATAGCCAGACTATCCCACAATTATATTCTAGCTGTAAGGGCAACAATGACCCTTACCCCAAATTACTAGTCGGGAACTGACCATCAATAACACGCATATCATTATTCTTAGCTCAAAATTATAGAGCAGCCGTGGGAACAGCTAAGCAACCAATCTTCACATAATCGAAACTATTATTTAGATCCCTTCATTAGAAGCTCACTATTTCATAGCGTTACCAAAATTGATAGTCACAAAAAGTCCAAATACACGTCATGCGGTTGACCATCACTGGGAATGCCAGCCGGCAAGCCAGGTGTTATCTCCCATATAAAAAGGCCGGTCCTGACAATCACGGCATTCTCGCTGCCGTCGTCATGCTGCTCGTCTGTCTAGGTGAGTTTTCACGTTCTCTCTCTCTCTTCTCCCCCACGTCATAGTAGCGACTTAACTGTTTGTATCTTAGTATTAACCTGACATAATAAACTTATATTCTCTTAATGTCTACTTGTCTTTGAGCTCCCTTTGGACCTTAAGTCCATTACAACATTTGGTGTCAGGTGTAAAAAAAAAATTAAATTTTTAACTTTTCTGGATTTTGGAATTAATTGTTTTACTTAATTGAATCAGAGTGAACCAGATTGCTTTTGAGCCATAACTGATTTTAATTGTTAATAGCTGAAGGGATTTATATTTTCTTTTGTATGGCTAATTGTTACGAATTGTGTAAGTAAGACATATTTAATAGGTTTTATATGCGAGTTTTTGAGTGTGGCCATAGGGTATATGTTTTGACTGTAACTTGTGAAAACGGACAAACTGTGCTGCTGAGTGAAAAGCTTGTCGGGAATTTAGTTCGGTTTGAATTGCACAAGCGCTGGTCAATTGAGGGAAAGCCGAATTTTCATAGAATTTTAAAGTCTGTTATTGACCAATTTGAAACGGTTGGGTATTTCTTGTTGGCGGTGGAGATCAAGAAAAGTTTTATGGTAATCGTACTTGGGGATTCGTTGTAACTTGACTTATGTGGGAAGAGCCTGGACAAGAGGAAAAACCTGATATCGTGGATATTTTGGAAGAGTTTTTGAAAGAATTAAAGAAAGTAGTGCCGGAGGACGTGTACAAACATTTAGTATATACGGTATTGATGCCTCATTTCCATAACATAGTGACAAACTGGCCGATATAGTGTAGTAATTTTATCTCGTGATAAGCTATCATGTTGTGGGCATAGTATCCGCACCGCTGCTAGTTGTGTGTTGAGCTACGATAACGTTGTGACGTAGGTTCAAATAGTCAATTTTTGGTTTAAATTGCAGTAAGCTGGGGGGCGGTAATTCTAAGCGAAAGGACACCCCGTTTATGGATAGTAATAGTATTAGACGTTTCGATTCTGCACCTGGGGAACCGACGAATCCTGGGGGGTACTCTACGTCGTTGTTCACACGTATAGGGACTAGGACAGCCGTGATAACCGCTTATTACACACATGTTCCCGCAACAAAAAGCGGAGTAACGACTTTTAGGCGGCCGGAAAATCTAGCTAGTTCTAGCAATCAACAACGAGGGGCCTTATCTCAAGCGATCCGATCGAAGCGTAGTTTGCCGGAAATTAAAGAAGATCATGTTTATGACACAATAGTGCGTAAATGAGTGATAAAGGTCCAAAGTATTATTTACCCGTTCATGATCCGGACGTAATTTTAGAGGGGTGTGAAACGCTGTTGCGGTCTTTAGTGCAACGAATAATCGAAAAGCACGTTAACGAAGGGCGCACCGCATACTCGAATGAGCCGAACGTAAAAAGAGTTAAAGTTGACAAAATCGTCATAGATTTCAACCACTGATAGCATTTCAGATCACGCAAAATTTTGTTACGCTAACAATTAATTTTCGCTATTGCATGGGTGTTGTATATTGTTCAATTACATATATTAGTTTAACTGAGATCAACGTTATCATATTTCATCTTTATTTAATTCAATGGTTGTATGGTTATTAATCGTAATCTACGTAGTAGGGTACTGTGTAGGATTGTATTTCAGTGCATAATTAATGTTATCTGTTGTTATGAGTTAGTTGTTTTTGATTATTGATAATTCGTGTGCCGTAGTATGATATCATTTAGGTTTGTGAAAGGGTTTATTATAGGTGTTGTCCTCACTGTAAGTAGTGCCGCGATAACTTTATACGTGTATTGGGATTCTGGCACAGTGGCTTTGTGTTATGCGAAACACGCGTTGACGCTTCATTAGTTGTGTTACTGCAAAGTAATAGGCCAATATTGATACGGTTTTCGTTATTTTGAGTTGCCTAATTAAATAAAAGTTTAAGATAAGTGTCTGTCATGGCGGTATCAAAGCAGGATTTCGATGCTCTTAAATCGGAGCTCGATAAGATTAAAACCAGCGTGGCCCAAGCCAAGGCCCCGGCACCTGGTTCCTCACAGTCCCGGGATTCCATGAATGTGGCGGCGGCGGCCTTAGTCGATGTTTTCCGGGGGGATGGCACCGGGCCTACGGTTCGGGAATTTTTCCAACAGATTAAGCAGGCCGCTGCCTTAGGCCATTGGTCACCAGAGGACAAGTCGCGGGTAGTGGTTTTGAAATCAAAGGGGCCGGCTGCCACCTTTTTAGAGACACGGTTTGACCTATCGAAGCAAGTAGATTTCGAGGAGTTGGAGAAGGTGTACACTGATCGGTTCCAAGGTAAACATACGGACCAATTTCATTTTATGCAGCTGCAAAATGCTGTTCAGAAACGGGGGGAAGGCGTTTCGCAATTTTCTGAACGTATACGGCAATTAGGTGCGCGAACGGTACGCCAAACTGGGTCCCAGAAGATAGTTGAGGAGGAAGCCGAACGTCGTATGTTAGCTTCCTTCCTTCACGGGCTGTCGGGGAAGCCGGGCGAAGTAACGCGTTTCCGTTTCCCAACGAAGTGGGAGGAGGCGTTACAATTGGCCACGATGGTCGTGGCTGAGGAAGCCTCAAAATCCTCGGAAGCTAGTCCGTCAGTCTTCCAAATAACTTGTTGGGGGTGTAATAAGACGGGTCACAGGGAAAGTGAATGCCGCAGTAGGGATCGGTTTCAAGGTAATAGAGGTAGAGGCTATAGCAGGGGAAACTCGAATGGGAGTGGAGATAGGTACGCGAGAGGCGTGTCCCCGGGTGCAGATAGGGGTTTTTATGGCCCCACTAGGGGTAGCCGAGATGACCGTGGATCAAGTCGTCGGCCGGGTACTAACGACAGGAATGGGGGTCGGGCCTGGTCAGACAGGAGCAGTAGTAATGACCGTCGTTTTGACAGGCGGAATGATAGGGGTGTTAGTCCCTCGAGGCACGGGTCGGACAATAATAGGAGGGTGCAGTTCAATTTGTCGGACGCTCGTTGGCGGTCCTTTGAGTTGGCCGATATTACCTGCTACAGGTGTGACCGACGAGGTCATTATGCCAAAGATTGCCGGGTCGACAGGGCTAATGTAAACAACGCCGTGGGGCAGGGGCGCGGCCCACGTGGGAGCAGCCCTTTAAACTCCCGGGGTCCGACAGAGCAGAAATAAATCACCCGACTGTTGGACCGCCCGTCGCCGTAGAGGAGCTAATACCTGGTATCCGAATATCAGCAGGTGTGGACTTAACACTGACTGGGAAATACATTTTTAATTGATACCGGGGCATTAATTTCGCTACTTAAGGGTGAGTGCTTTAAAGGGGAGGTTAAAGAGACCTCGATTCGTGCCATGGGCATCACAGGGGATGTGTTGGAAACGACGGGAAAAGCCGAGACGTTAGTGGAATTCGCCGGGGAGACGTTTGAGTTAGGATTTCACTTATGCCGGCTAGATCTGCCTTATCACGGGTTGCTCGGAATAGATTCATTGAGAAAGATAGGTGTAATCATAGATTTTTCTCTAGATGAAGTTAGGCTTGCCGCACTCCAGACCGAGAGGGGGCGGGGCACCGGTACCGCACCCTCACCACCTGGTGCCACCTGCGGGGGACTAGCTACCCCTCGCAGGGAGAGGCATGAGCAGGGTGAACATGGACCTGGGGAGCCTGGGGCGTCACAGGGGCCATTGCCTGTCCAGGGGGATAGTAGGGTCTGGAGGGTGGTGACAGTGGAGCCCGTGGTGTTAGAAGCCAGGAGTGAGTACCTGCTAGGAGCACAGTTGAAACTTAAAACGGGTAACGTGAGCCGGGGGGATCCCGAGGTAGTTTGTGTGGATAGAGGCGTTGGGAAGTGTAAGGACGGAGCGGTCTGTATAGCCAACGTGGTGAGTCGAACATTTAAGGAAATGTCTGGGGACAAGTTGTTAGTACAGTGTCGAGTGTTTAATACAAGTAATGAACCGTTATTGTTGGAAAAAGGATATTTCTTGGGCAGTGCAGAGCCTGTAGTTTCAAAATCCAGGGTGGAGGCCCTGGTCGGTACCGTTGTTCAGGCTGGGGAGGAGAGTGCTGGGCTCAAGTCCTCCGCCCCAGGCCTGGACCAGCTCTGGGACGGAGCGTGGTTTGTTGTCGGTGAGAGGCCGACGCCTAACGGCATCCTCACCAACCAAGGGTTCGTGAGCGGACGGGACGTGGAGAATGTTGAATGTTGCGATTTTCGTGGAAGAAATGCGGTCGAGCAGTTGTTGGATTCGAGTGCAGCGGGAAGCTGTGGAATTAAGAGTGATACGAGAATTTTTGAGCACGGGTTAGTTGGTCAAGTTAGTTGTGTTAATGGAGCTAAAGGGGACACTATAAAGGGGCCCGGGGATATGGCAGATCTAGTTCAGAAGTTACGCGATTCTGAGTTGGAGGAGGAAGAAGACCTGTGGGGGGAGGTTTTCAAGGACAAAGGGGATAAGAAAACGTTAGATTTAAAGAAATTAATTAATTCAAAATTAGCACACTTATCTGACTGTGACCGAGCAATTGTCTTTCCTGTTCTATGGAAATACCGGGGTTTATTCTATGACGGTACCGGACCATTGGGTTGCACCACTATGATCGAACACAAAATTCCCACGGGGGATGCGCTTCCAATAAGGTCAGCACCGTACCGGTTACCCGAGTCCTTAAAAGGCGTCGTGCAGGAGCATATAAGTGACATGCTCGAGAGGGACATAATTCAGCCATCTAACTCCGCGTGGGCGTCACCGATAGTTCTCTGTCAAAAGAAACGGCCTGTAGATGCGGGGCCCGATTACAAACCACAATTTCGGCTAGCTATTGACTATCGTAAACTTAATTCGGTAACTCAGAAGGAGTACTATGTACTTCCCTTGTTAAATGAAACACTTGATTCCCTTGGGGGAACAAGAATCCATAGTAATCTCGATCTATTCTCAGGATATTTTCAAATTCCCGTGGCACCGGAGGACAGACACAAAACTGCGTTCGTGACCTCGGACAGTTTCTATGAGTTTAAGAAAATGCCCTTCGGTTTGT
The DNA here is from genome assembly GCA_030545055.2 of Neoaliturus tenellus. NCBI lineage: Eukaryota > Metazoa > Arthropoda > Insecta > Hemiptera > Cicadellidae > Neoaliturus > Neoaliturus tenellus. The sequence continues at coordinate 31,989,951 of CM061534.1, read as the reverse complement.
GTTCGGCTCCCTTGACGTTCCAGAGGGTTATGGACAGTGTCCTCAAAGGACTGAAATCCGCTGGAGTGTTGGTGTACCTCGATGATATTATCATTGCGACCCGTACAATGGAAGAGCACGCGGAAGTAGTGTCAAATTGTTGGTGCTGGCTCAGTTCAAGGTCACCTGAGGGATGACGTCATCGAGGTCAATGACCTCACCGATGACGTCATCGATGACGTCATCGATTGCGTCATCGATGACGTCATCACCAATGACGTCATTTCTATGACGTCACACCCATGACGTCACATAAATGACGTGCTGATGACGTCATCACCCCTTACGTCATCAAAATGACGTCACCGACGCCACTGAGGTCAAGGTCACGCCGAAACTTAAAATTTTTTGGCACTTTTGCCGTTTCTCGCACTACGCTCCGAGTTTCAGTCAGAGTCCCCGTGACCTTGACCACTTGGAGCGAATTTTCGACGAGAAACGGCAAAAGTGCCAAGTTAAACTCGAGTTTCTGACATGACCCTGCCTAAATGGGCAATCGGTTATCCCTCAGGTGACCTTGAACCAGCACAACACCAACAATTTGATATTACTGTGACCTTGAAAACGTAACAACGGAGCGCCGACACCGATGCGCACCCCACGACAGCCACCGAGTGACTGACTGTCAGGCTCTGTGTACGCTAGGTATATGGGGAAGTGGAGGGGGAAATCTCAAGGTCATCCAAATGGAGTTTTAAAAAAGTTGAAGAGTAGAAAGACTACTCTTGTGCTTCCTGGGCGACCTCATCAATCTCTAATGGATCTGTAAACCAATCCGATCTGTAGCGGCAGGAGTCCAGAAAACAGGTGCACCACCCATCAGGTTGTCCGTAGCATTTCCGACAATTGGTAAGATTGGAGAAGTGAAATTTAATACACCGCTGCGGACAACAAGTATAAAAGTATTTGGATTTGTAGATTTTGAAAGTTTGTAGTACCGGCGGTGGCAGCTGTTGGTTCTTGCATCTACACCTGCAACATCCGAAGCATTCACATTGCCGGCAGGCCAGCCCATCCACTTGCCACTTTGGTAAGACGAAACACTTATCCCCACAGCAATAGGTTGTCCCCGTCTCTTCCTCCCAACGCTTCTTTGCACAATATGTGACGCCTTGTATCTCCAAACACCTATGCTCGCAACATGAGATGCGCTTACTTTCCATAGTTGATGTTGCTTTGACGAGGGAGCACGATGAAGTGATGCTGTGGTCAGTGGGAATGGGGTTTATATAAACTAAGGTGAGTGGAGGGGGAAAGGTCAAGGTCATCCAAATGGAGTTTTAAAAAAGAAAAGAGTAGAAAGACTACTCTTGTGTATCTATAGCGATTTCATTGATAGTGAGTGCTTCTGTATGCCAAGTTGATCTGTACTGACAGGCTCCTAAATAATGTTTGCAAAAACCTGCAAAATGATTGTTGCACAATTTGCAGCCAGTTAGCTGTTTTAATGTGAATTCAATGCAACGTTCAGGGCAACAAGTGTACTTATGCCCTCTCATCTGGTACACATGGAATGTCTTCAACTCCGGTTTCGGCTTCTTCCAAGACTTGCACTTACACATGCATTGACCAAAAGCTTCACATTTTCTACACGCCAAGCCATCCGCAACATCAATGTCATTCGGCCATGAAAAACATTTCCGTTCGCAACAGTAGTTGAGTTGACTCTCCATGTTGCTGTGGTGAAGGTGCGCGATGAAATGATGCTGCAGTCATTGAGAGTGCACCTTAAATAAACTCAGTGGAGGGGAAAGGTCAAGGCCATCCAAACGGAGTTTTAAAAAAGATAACTAGTCGTCCTCTTCCTCCTCCTCATCCGTTGTACTTAGAGAGCTGTCAGACGAAGAGCCCCGTGCAGGTGCTCCCCAGATGAAAAACAAACCAATCTTAAAACGAAGACCAGGATCTTGCATCATCAATTCCTTTAATTTGTCACATACTAAGTCGACCTTGTGTAAGGTGTCAACAACAAGCTTCCAATTCGTTGGTTCAATATAACTTGTAGTAGAGTCTGCCTCGCTGATAACCACATCCTCCGGCCGTATTGGAGTGTAAAGATGTGTAAAGTTCTTCGGCTGTAGCTGAGGTTCAGGCTGGCTGGAAGTAGAAGGTTGAGTGTGGACCCCTGTCGCATCGAAATCCATAGTCATTCTACATTCAATGTTGGGGTTTTCGTTTAATACATACACCAATTTCTCATGCAACATATCCACTTCTGCCGAGTCTTGCAGATGAACATTCCAGGAAAATGGCCATTCTTCATCCGTAGTGGAGTCAACTTGAGAAAGAGTGCTGTCCGCCATGATAGCTAAGCAAGGAATGATGTGAGCTACAGACTGTGGTAACAGTATTGAAAAGTAGAGGGGGTAAACTAAAAGTACGTGGAGGGGGTATTTTCAAGGTCATTTAATTTGGGTTTTAAAAAAAGGAAATAGTGGAGGGGGAATTCTCAAGGTCATCCAATTTGGGTTTAAAAAAAAAAAAAGAATGAAGGTTACTCCTCTTCAGCCTCGTTGTCCCCCACATCCTCATTAGCCTCATCTTCATCGACGTCAGACTCGCCGTAAGGGTAGATCGGGGACATGGGCGAATATTGTGGAGATTGTTGACCGTTGTTATCGTCCCCTTGCATTCTGACTTGGGACCAATCATAATTTAAATTCATTTGTATTATGATTCCAGGGTTGTCCCGCAGTATTTCCTTCATCCGTTCGCAAATTGTTTCCAAATAGTGTACACTATCGATCGACAGTGTCCAACCCGTACTTGTACCAACATCAGTAGTGGAGTCAGCTTGGCTGATGGTGTTGTTGTCTGCCATGGTTGCTTGTCGGACAAGGAATGACGGTTGATGTGATGCTCATGCAGGAACATGGTGTAGTGGTGGGGGGTGTGGTGGAGTAGTGGGGGTATTTTCAAGGTCATCCAAACGAAGTTTTAAAAAAAAGGAAAACCTACAAAGTGACATTGAAACTTTCCAATTGATGGTGGCGAGCGTTTTCTTCTGCAACCTTGCCGACACATGTGACTATGCCATACAGTATGAAAAGTACAACCATAATAAGGCCGAACAATAAAAGATAGCCGTTGACTATCATGATATTTTCTGAGTGGATCTGCTTTCTTCTTATCGCCCTCTCCTGCATCCTCTTCTCCAACTCGTGGACGAAGTCACAACACGCGTGAGGACATCTTTCATCTGTTGGTAGGTTTGCCATTGTTGATGTTGTCGATGTGGCTGTTGAAGATGGAATGAGGTTTCCAATTGCGATGTGCCATGTACACCAATAGTCAAGTGGTGGGGGTAACAAAGCAGCGGAGGGGGAAGTTTCAAGGTCATCCAAATTGTGTTTTAAAAAAACCTATCTTGCCACTGAGCTTATATGTCAGTAACAAGATAGGTGTTTTTGCTCTTTTACTTCTTTAATATAATGAAAAAATATACATATTCTACAATGGTTAGGACAAGAAATACAACTGCTAGTCAGCTGAAGTAGTCCAAGTTGTCTGGCTCGGTCTTCATCGACGCCGGTGAGGAAGCTGTCGAGGAGTGTCCAGGCTCTTCCTTTGGCTGCCGGGTGTTCCGTATATTGCAAGCGTAAACCTGCACGTTTATACGGTAGCCTCGTGCCACCATCAACTGCAACTCCTTGTACAAGTCGTTTAGCTCCTGCTGAGTCTTGATGCTCACCTCCTCGTAACTTGCGCAACTAACGTTCAGAGACATCTTGATGTTGCTAGGTTGGCTGCTGGAGTAGAAATGAAGCCGAGGCACAGCGCTTGGAGGTACATGAAAAAGTGGTGGGGGTAATAGTGGTGGGGGTATAGAAAATCCAATTAAATAGTTCTAAACTTTTTCCATCGATACAATGGAATGGAACAAATAGCGCAGGTGTCCTTGTAATTTTCAAATCGAAACAGTGGCGCTAGAAATCCAAATTGTTTTATACCGCCATCCTGTACGAATCGCCGAAGGTCTCTGACGGCGGCCTCGCCACAAGGCCTACAAAACTTTTCCCCGTCGTGGAACTTATACCAGGAGTATTCCGAATACCCTGTATTTTCCCTCCTGTAGCGTTTGACATCTTCTTTTATTGTTAGTGGGATATTGTCTTGTAAACATGTTGGGAACAAGTCCTTGTGAGTTATAACTCGTTGTATGCAAAGCTCGTACAAGGTGCTCATCGTTTGCTAGTTGGCAACAGACTGACCGTTTTTCGCATCCAAGCAGGTTTGAATCCTAGTGCGGTAGTGGGGGTAATTACAGTAGTGGGGGTAATTGTGAAATGCAAAGGTCAAAGGTCAAGGTCACCCACGAAGTTTAAAAAAAATGCAACATAACAATACGTGAAGTCTGTCACATATTGATATGTTGCATTTTTTTTGTTTTTTTATTTTTTTTGTCTTTTATGATTCGTTTATATATAAAACATTACAACAACAACATATGTACAACATTAAAACTTAAATCTAACACTGCTGCTTGTCAGCGATGTGGATGGTCAACTCTGTAGAATTGCTACCCGTGCAGCCGTGGGACACCAGGTATAGACACCCGGGTTGAATAGAGCGAAGATCCTCGTTTTGTAGAAGATGGACGAATCTCTTGGGCAGGTACACCTGGAACTTTGGTTCATCCCCCAGAGTAAACGGTGCCTCGCTGAGACTGCAGCAGATGGCCTCCCCAACTGTAGTCTCCATCTTCTTCATAGCATGGATTATGTAGTGCTTCTCGTCTTTTAGTTCCGAGCACTTCTTTACAGGTAATATTGTTGACTTGGAGTGAGCATTGAACTGCTCGACCAAAGTCTGAAGGAACTGGTGAGATGCCATGGTCAGGTTACAGATCGTCTTCTTGCTCGGAGATGTTGTCGTCTCGGAATCTCGAGTAATACTCATGCCAGGTCCCTGTCTGCTCCCCACTTATATACTCTCCGTTACCCCCACCACTCCCCAATTCCCCACTTTGAAGGTAAGAGGCGAGTTTATAGGCATTTTTCAAAGCGCAATGTCTATCTTTATCATGTTCAGGGCTTTTTGTACAAATACATATGGTTTCCAGCATGTATTGATAATTCTTATCCAATTCCACATCATTAACCGGAACATGAGTAAATCCTTCGATCCATCTTTTCTTTTCCAGCCCCTTTGTGTAAATATTGGTAAACTTGTCTGAAAAGTGATGCATAATGTGATACAAGTCCGTGTAACTTGTAAAACCATCATATTAATCGATATGATGGAAGTGTTTTGAAATCCATCTGTTGGTAGTAGCGGCTTTACTAGTTAAAGACGAATAAGAACATGGTGGTTTAAATAAAAACGAATAAGGAACACTTGTATTCATGTCCAAAAACACAAGTTCTTTTATAATGAATCTATCATCATTACCACGAAACGCTTGAAACTCAATAATACCAGGCTTGGACTTTACTTGTTGTTCTTCTCCCTTGTCCATTTTGAAGGTCACACGTCTGCTCATTACGAAGTCAGGAGGTCAACTGATTTCCACACCACGGTAGGTACTACTTTTATACCAGGCCGTACAGTTGTTGGCGCGTTGGTGTATATTTAACGTGGGCACCGTCCCCAATAGGCCTAACCCCACAAAATGATGGTTATTGTTTTAAAAACTAACCATTGTCATTTAAGTTTCCATCTTTATATTTTCCTTGTTTTCATTTTCATCACTAACACTTGATTCTTCTCCTCCATCTTCCTCTTCTTCCTGTTTTACTGATTTCTTATGTAGTTGAGCGTACTTTTCCAATTGTCTCCACATCTGTACTTCATGAGGAACTCTATTAAATATAGAAGTATCCACAGGTCCGTATAATATAGGTGCGTCCGGTTGTTTGTCCAAAGTGTCTTCCAGATAATCTTTAATAATCGAACTTGAAAACACCAGTTGTCTCAAATATCGTGTTATTGGTTCAGTAGCACAAGTTAAAATGAAAAACTCCTCTCGATTAAGTTGAATTTTGTTATCATGTCTTGTTGTGTCTCTAAACCGTAGCTGATGATCACCACGTTGTTTAATAATATCAATTTCCACATTTGAATCCAAAAGTCCTACTCTTGTCTTTCTTCCAAACATGTTACTACTTAAATAGCATTCTAGTAGATGCAAATGTTTCATAAACGATTCCCAAGCACTGTCCGTAAACAAAATCATTTTGGGTCCATGAGTTAAAATTACAGTAGGGGAATAATCTGTAGATTTCATAACACCGATTAAAACACTTTTATCCAAACTGGAAGAGATTGGATAAAATATTCGCAAAAATACCTCACTCAATATGTTTGGAGAAATATTATCTTCAATATCCCTTTTTCTCTTTTGTATAGTCTTTCTTCTTTTACCTTTTTCTTCAACATTATTACTGGCGTGAAGTTGTCCGCAAACGTTTTGTTCACCTCCTTCCTGGTGACCTTGAGGATCTAAAAACTCAGATATCTCCTTCTCAATATCTACCACATTTTCAGGTGTACCACTAGGAGAAGCCATATTGAATACGATGCTACCCATACAACAGTAGGCAACAAACTGATGAGGAGCGGTCTGTACGCTCTGCTTTTATACTCGCGGAATGAAACAAAACCGGTTCTTACAATACATTTTTAACAATTCCAGTTAAAGGTGTGTATGTTACGATTTTATCATGTAGAATTAAACAGTATGCAGTTGTATTAGCCGGTATAGCATCGTTGAATTCCATTTCTATTTTTATATCCACACTTGAAGACTTTACTGATTCATTTTGTTTAGAACAATCGATTACAACTATTGGGTAGGCATCGAAATATTTGTCAGGTGGTAATAAAGGTGTATTTGTTTTACCGTAATATGAACTTTGGAATCTCGCGTACATATCGTACAATATACTGTATTTCTTCTTAGTGAATGACACATTTAAATTGTCGTATGGAAAGAATTGTGAATTTAAATAAACTTTAATATTTTTCAAGTCACAATGATCAAATTGTCCTGCATGTTTAGTAATGGCGTCTCTTCTACCTGTTTGTAAACCAAATATAATATACCTGGCTCGTTCTACATAATTCGATGTTTTAACAGTCCAAGTGTGTCGATCCGTAGTAGGTAAACTGGGATGCTCATGAAATTCCCAACTTCTAAATGGAATAACAATATCACGATCGGCTTTTAATTTTCTTAAAAGTAGCATTCTATGCTCGTCAGCCAATTTAACATGTGGAACTCTCCATACAATTTTGTCTAATTTTAATTTCCATTCTAAAGTCGCATCTGTAGTAGCATCTGCAGCTTTAATAATGTCTTTATCGTTAGAAGATCTCAACAAAACTAATTCTTGTTTAACGTTCAATATTATTTTCCTATAATCTTCAGCAAAACCAAGCAGCAAACGTAATGGAATATGAAAATCAAAATATCCATTTGGATTTGGAGTGATCGTGTCAATCGTAGGTAATACCCATCCGGCAGGTTTAAGTAAATTGGTTTCATTGGGTGTTATAGATGTTAATCCTTTTAAAGTTGTCGTAATACCTACTTTTTTAGTGGAATCAACTGTTACACCTGATATTTCATATCTAATTTCATCAAATAGGAAAGCCATAGGATTATTTATAAATGGAACTGTTGTACCAACAGTAGTACCGTCCTTTTTAGTAACTTGTCCTTCAATATACAAGTAACTTTCACATGGTAGTGTGTAAATGTCTTGATTTTGTATGGGAATACGAATTTCATCGTTATTGTTTAATTTTGATGAAGTGTAAGGGTTGTGGGTGTGATATTCTTTTTCCCATAGGGTTTCGTCGAATGTTGGACCCTGCGCTATATCCAGTATATCCATACTCGGTTAATTTTAATCCAATTCTCTCTAAGAAACGAATGTTCTCGCGTGTTAACTCCTCCACAGCTGAAGAGCTACTAATGCGGTTTCCCGTAGGTTGTTCGCTTTTAAATGTTAAACCCATGGTTTTGTATTAAAGTGTCGATTTTAAATGTAATCTAATCGTAATAGGCTCTTCTCTGAAGTCTACCAAGTTACCGTCTTGATCCAATACGCTCAACACGATGTCTGAAATGAAAGTGGTGTTCAACGGTAGATATACCAGGTTTTGTGGCTTTTCAACAATTTTAAATCCAGGTGGTACACTTGGGTAAAAAGTATGTATGATGTGGGTGTTAGCCCCATCCCTGTAAGCACCTTGTATAATGTTACAAGTTATGTCTATACTATTGACTTTTAATATTGTTACTGTTTTCTTACCGGAATGTGTTACATCTGGTTGTAATACAGGCCCATCGTTGGAAAATCCTAATAAATCACCAATTGAGTTTGGTTGAGTGAAATCTATATAATATTTGGAAGTAACTTCAGCTTTCATCGTATTATTATTACCTTTTAATGTTATATTGTCTTTTCCCATTTTAGTTTGCAAAAATTCATTTATATGATCAATTTCATAAGAACCTGTGGGTAACCTGCACTCTTGTAAGTCTGTAAATTTTCCACTGGCATCCTTTCCCTTATAATAATGCAATATGTTATTTTTACCTTCCGTAACATTGGGAATAGAGTTGTACGTTGTAAAATCCAATAGTGCCGCCTCCCAAAACCTTCCTTTTTGCAGGAGTAACGCTGGAAAAAGGATACTTCGTAAATTGGACGATTTTCCTGTTAATGATACCGTATAGGAAGACATCTCAATAGTGACTGATACTTTTAGCTAGAAATTCCAAACATAAATGGCCGCATATTGAAGTATTATCAGGTTGTTCTCTTTTATAGTTATAATATATGTTTTTAGCAGATTTAAAGTAATTTTGAAGTTCTTTTGGTGGTGGCAAATTACCGAAACTATCAAAATAATATACATTGTTATTTAGTTTCTTATAACAAACCCAATGGGTGCCAGGCCCTTCAGTATTATCCAAATTTACAATTCCAGTCTCATTTTGCCACATTTTCTTTGGTAAACTGTCTTTCATGAATACACCGCGGAAAAATGGTATTTTTAAACAGGAAATATATTTAAATAATTCAACATTGGTTAATGCTTTATGTGGTATGACCAATTGATTTCTTTCATTTAATATGCACGATAAGGTCTTAGGTAAAGTCCTGCCCCGTTTTTTACCATTGACCACACGGTGGGCTTCTTCTTGCCTTTTCTTGTAGATCGCCGTCTTCTTTTTATATTTCCTCCATGTTTTCTTGTGGTTGACCTCCTTTTTACTCTCCTTCTCCTCCTTCTTCCACCTCCTACTGCTGTTTTAGCCTTCATACCTGCTGTTACTGCTAAAGCTGCTGCTTTTTCTGCTATGCTAGCGTCACTTGATTTTACTCGTTGCCAAGCTATGTCCGCAAGCTTTTTGTCAGCTATTGATCTATTTTTTGAATCGGCAAACGTGGAATATGCGATATCGTGTTCTTTACAAGCCTGATCTAACTTGTTTATGCCAGGATCGCCTCTTTCCAGTCGTTTTTTTCAATTTAGTTCCTGGTCCGCAATACTGATAACCTCCTGGTATATGAAATTCGTATGGTAATGCGTCTATTGCTCTATTTACTATGGATCCTACTGGAATTTGTTTTAAAGCTTTACTTAACAGAGAAACCGCTGTGGACGTGATCCCACCTCCTTTTCTTGCAGTGTCTCGATATGGACTGATGTATTTGAACGTCATTATTGTCCTTTTATAATGGCAATGTGCAACTCATGTGTTAACTCTATGACAGGTTGCACATAAATGAAGTCATTTATTAAGTTATTTACTTAAATATCAATATCACCCCAATCTGATGATCTAAACTGTTTCGTTTTAGGGTTAATAAAGTATTTATTATAAATTTCTCGTTTAATATACTCACCTCTCATGGATTCATCATAAGTATTATGACCTGATTTTCCTTGAAGAATATCTGGTGTAAAATGATTGTGTAAATCAAATATCGCATTACCTAAAACTTTTACAAGAAAATTAACGGTGACAGCATTATCTACATGTTCAGGGTCTTTAAGGTTTGTTATACGTTTATTATTACAATTATACACTTTACTATCCTTTAATGATGTTGTGATGGTCTGTCCTACAGTTGCAGCATCATTTGCTTCTATTCCTTGTGCCAAGTCTCTTATCACTCTATTATTACATGTAAACCATCTAAAATATCGATCTGGATCTAGATGTACGGTTTGTGATAAAGCAGCTGCATCATGTTTTTCATAACCCCATCCCATATTTGATAACTTTTTATCCATGCAATCCCAAGCATCATTTTTGTATGTTAATAAATTAAATTTTTCATTACCTTGAATAAATTCATCCCCTTGCTTCGATACTACTTGATCTTGTTTTACAAAAGAGGTTGTTTCTTGTTTTAAGGTTTCCATCATTTGACCCACTGTTGCACCATCTGATGGCGCCGAACCATCTTTAACATTTGCTAAACAATTATTAAAACAATCTATAACCCCTACATCACGTATGATGCAATGATCTTTAATATATTTTAGATTTACAGCATCGTTTTCAGTTTTTGGATAGCCTATATCATTAATAACAAATTTATAAAAAGAAAATCCATCTTTTGTCTTTTCAGGTATCAAAGAATGTAAATAGCGTCTATTTACGCTGTCTTTTGCATCTTTAGGGTCATCTACGTTGGATATACGTTTATTGTTAGCACTATACGTTTTCCCATTGAATTTTAACGTATTTTTTAATTCAGATGACAAATAACCTTTGTTTATTGCATCACCGTTTTGATTTGGTTTACCAACGTTGATGATTCTATGATCTTCTGCGTCATATGTGTTATTTTGTAGTCTTAATGTTGGCGATATCTTTTCCTTTAATATTTTTAGATTTATTGCATCGTTTTCATCCGTAGGATCTTTTATGTTTTTTAACCTTTTATTACTCATATCATAATCTCCATCAGGTGTTTGTGGTAAACCAGCACTTCTTTTTAAACTATTGGCATAATATAACCCATCCGAGGAGTAACGTCCGAACTTGTCGACACTCATGGTGCAACTGAATAGTATTCTAGGGAGTAACGCATTTTTATGAGATTACCCCACGGTTTCGGAGTTCATCCACTAAAGCCACCCATTCGTTTTCCAATCCAGTATGACCCGCTTCTTTAGCTTCATGTATTAGTTGCATTCTATCCACCAATTTATTGATATTATTGTAATAAATCACATTTGTGTTATATAGTTCCTTCATTAAACCTGTACCCGTAACGGACTTACTTCTTTTTCTTCGTTCCTGAGCACTTACATCCAAAGTGGATGCCATAAATCTTCGTTTTACAGGTTTTCTTTGTGTTAACGGCATTGTTTGTCTTCTAGTTGGTATTAACTTGGATACAAATTCTTTATATTTTAAAGACTTAGATCTAAAAGGAGGCTGGTCAGGTAAATACTTTCTTCTATATGCATTTGTCTGTTCCAAAATATTTTTATATGCTTCCATGTCTTTTTCTTTCACTACCGATACTGAAGGCTTATTTTCAAATAATAATTCAAATAATCCTTTTGTGCCCTTATATCTTTGATCACCAATGACAATATTATCATGTTCGTCAACGTTTAACGGGCTATTACCTATCATTAAACCGTCTTCTGTTAATCTCGCTCCATAACTATGGTAATTCTTATTAGGAATTGTTCCAAGTAACATTTTTACCATGTATTTCCTTCCTAAAGGTCCTTTGTTATGAATGTTTTCACCCAACAAGCTTATGTTTGACGGACCTTCCCTTGTCTCTTCTTCTTTTTCCTCTTCACTAGCAGTTGATACAACTTCATGTCCTCTTTTGGCTTTTACTTCATATAATTCTTTTATTCCACTATAGTCCGGTGATTCTAGCTCTCTTTCGGGTTCTCCACCGGTAAAACCACTATACGTAGAGGATTCCAGGTCTTCATCACTAAACTCTTCTGATTTTACATTTTCTCTTTCAAACTTCGTAATAGGTGCAATCGCATCTCCTTCCAATACAGGTTTAGCAAATTTTTTGTTTAATTGTTTCAAGGGTTCAGTAATAGGTTTAAAAGTAGATTCAAGGAATTTCTCCCTCTCGCTAATACCTAGTTTCAATGCTCTGTTTTTAGCCCGAATAGAATCACTAAGTGATTTTATTTCTTTTACTAATTTTTCTTGGTTAACCATGTTTGTAGCAAGACGTGTTGTACAACAATGAATGTGTTATACCGCGTTTAATGTATTAATATAAATTTATCAAATCCTATCCTGTATCGACCATTGTTTAGCGGTTGTTCCTTCATAATTGTTAGGAACCCATACTTTTCAGCCCAAGCCTTTCCGCACAACTCTTTAAATCGTTCAAATGTCATATCCGCATTTACATGATCAAAATATATATGTTTCAGGTTGGTTTCGTCCTGTTTAAATACAATTAACATGTTTGCATTGTCTCTAATGAGTTGTTTAGGTATTTTGCTGTAAGTTTGGCCAATATAAATGCTATCTATGTTGTTATGTCGACCCATAGCGAAGTAATTCCTTATTGTGTTTTGGTTTTCACAAGATACATCGTCGAATATAAACACGGAGAATGGTTTAGCTTCTTGTGGCTGCATGACACTCTCGCTTGCATTAAACTTTAAATATTTAACTTCAGGCACATTAGTCAGTATCTTTTCCAATAATTGATACTTTGGTTGTTGTAATGATTTTGAAAATACATATAGATTGTTAAATCGTAATCCTTTAGGGTTTGTAATCAAATTGAATACTACATTAGTTTTTCCACAGTTGGAAGGTCCGGTAACCAGACAACGAACGGTGTTTGGTAACAAATTGCCATGTTTCCCACTATTGAATTCTGAATTATCCACTGTGAGTTCATCTATATTATTAATAGTAAAACTCTCTTTTTGTGGTACTATCTCCATCCTTTGTAATGGTTCAACCTAAAATGATTCTCTATCGTTATATCAAATCCTTTTTAGGTATCCAAGAATCTTCCGTCTTATTAAATCCTAACCATCGTACTTTGACCTTATCTTTTTTCCGTTGCAACACCTTTTCAACTAAATATACATCGCCTACTGTTGATTTTAACATTTCATGTCCATAAAACCCTCCTTCAAGCAATTGTCCTTTATTATCTTTTAAAATATATGTCTCAGGTACTGTAGGTTGTACTTTGAATACAGTAAAAACCTCATTGGTCCAATTTGGCAGGTATCTTTTACTGAATACACCTTTATATTTACTTATTCGCACTTTATCACCCACATTAAATTTTTTAGGCTTTAGTTTTTCAACTTTTGGTTTAGTATTCGTTTTTATACGTTTTAATACAAGGTTTTCATTTTTACTAGTTACTTGGTTTGGTTTCATCCCGATAGTCCTATGAAATTTGTTATTGTAATCGTTTATAAGTTTTGGTAACATATCAATCCATATGTGCGATCCTCTGTTGGAAAACATTTTATACATTGCACTTTTTAAAGTTCTGTTGAATCTTTCGATTATTGAAGCTTTTACCTCTGAATTGGTTGAGTAATGGTTTATATTGTGTTTTTTCATTAAATTTGCAAATTCCTTATTAAAATATTCTTTTCCATCATCTGTTTGTAAATGTTTAATAGTATGTTTGTCTCTTTGTATAGCTGTTTCCATTGCTTTTGTAACACTTTTGCCACTTTTATCTTTTAGTGGTAAAGCATCTGCCATTTTTGAAAAACAGTTAATAACAGTCAATATGTATTTATATCCTTTATTTTGTTTGCTATAAGGAATCATTTCGATTAAATCCGCTTGATATAAATCATTAATTCCTTTTATCACCGTATTTCTTCGTGGAAACTTTCTTCTTGCAGGTTTATGAAGTTCGTTGACAATTTGTTGCTTCAAGTCCTTCATATTGCAGGTTTCAATGTTTGTTGTATCACATGTATAATCACAATGAATGTTGTTTTAAATATTCACATCATTTATATGGGTCAAGGTCGTCCAAACTTGTGTAAAAAAATGGGGAACACGGCGTTGGACTTGCCGTGTTCCCCATTTTTTTACGAAAGGAGAAAGGAATAAGGTCGTAGTTGTAGAAGGACGAAGAATAGGTTACTAGTTGATAGGGTTTAGAGAGTAGTGGCCAAAAGGAAGAGTGTGGATTTTGTCGGGCATAATGTATCTTTTATCATCCCGAGCTGACAACGCTTTTTTAATTTCGGTGACACTGTAGACTTGATGCTTGAAGCTTCGGATATTGTTGAATGTTGCTGATATCGTAGTATCTTCAAACAAACAAGTCTTGTAGTGGTCAAATGTCACGTGTTTTTTCAAATAAGATGTCTTCACTCCTTTTGCTTTCTTCACTGTCGGTGTGTTGTTCTCGTGGTAAATCTTAAATGAATACAATTTCGCCATCAGCGCCACTATTTCTTCTAAAGGCATTCCATTTGCTTCATCTTTGAATTTTCCAATTACTTTTTTATATTTTTCATTAAAATTTGGATGGTTCTTCGGATAGTCAGAAAAATCGAAATCTTCTTTGTATGGAAAAGTCCTTAGGTCTTCATACATGTCCAAAGTCTTTATCCAGTAGATAAACGCGTCCGTATCCATGTATGCGACTCCAATGTTTTCCCTTCCGTAATGTTTAACCATTTTTTTATAATGGAAATCATACATCAGGGTTTTACTTATATCCAAAATCGACATACCTATGTATAACGGACGGTCCATGACTATTGTTGTTTTCTTCATACTGACAACGACTAGATTTTCGTTTATAATCATGGATGTTCCGAAATTTGGTTTTTGCACTAAGTTTTCCAATTTTCTAGGATCACTCACTAATTTTACATTTTTATGTTTTCTTTTGTTCTCCAAGGTCTTCCCAAAGATGGCGTTGTTCATTAATTTATAGAAGTCCTTTTCAAATGCTGTTGTTGCTGCAGCTCTTCTTGTAGTGTTGGAATCAATGTATGGTTTCAACCAACAAGACTGGGTGAATTCAATTGCTCTATGAATTCTCACTATACGTAGACCCAATTCAAGAGCCTGTTGAACTACCCAGTAGTGAGCCACATAGCGATCTTTATTCTCCAAGGTCATCATCAATTTTGGCCATCTTCCTGTCGGTGAAACTTCAGTCTTGGCTAGGAGAGGCAAGTCGTAGTGATGGTCATGAAGGTGCTCCGGGTATTCAAAATCACAGTCCAAAATATAGCCTTTTGGACCATCCTTTGGAATCTGTGAGATGTCTCCGATGGTGGCCGGGTCAATCCACTTGAAGTCAGCGTAGGGAAGCGGATTTGACATTGCCCAACCATAAAGGTTGTTTGCATCAAAATAGCCAAGGTAGACCGATGGTTGTTGCTCGTCGAAGCCGGGGATGTACTTGTTGTTGGCTTTGACATGACGTGTTACAGCTTGTGTCAAACCGCCCCGTACACCAGATTCCATCATGAGCACCATATCAATATCCGTTAGAAGTTCCAGTCGACAGTTGGTTGACTTTAGCATAGCTTGCCATGCTAATCCTGGAGATGTGTACGAGTGTAGAGGGTCCAGTCCATAGGCGGAGAAGCAGGTGTTTCTGAATTCTTCCATCACATCGCACAGCAGAGTTACGTCCAATTTTATATAAAAGTCAGAATATTCCCCTAAGGTTTGAATGTTTAGTTGGTTCCAAACATTACATGCATGATTGTAGTCTTCAACGGAGATTTCACTTTCGTTTAATTTGCTGTTGAAGGCTTCAATCGGCGGTAGACTGGTTTCTTCAAATTTTTCTGTAGAAGTTATGTAATCGTAGGGGAACACTCCTTTCCGTAATACTAGGTCTAATTTATCTTCAGGTACAATTTTTCTGGTTTCTTTTAGGTCTTCTCTTCTTAGGTTCTCTGACAATTTGGCTAAACTAGATGCCATAAATCTGTAAGAGTCTACGAAGCGAAGTTTAATTTTACCTACTGTTTTTGAAAAGCTGATGTACTTTTCCAATGTTGTAGCAAGAACATCAATTTTACCGTCATCTCTTCCTAACTCCGGGATAATAAAGTGGGAGTCGTAGCCGCTAAGGTTGTGTAAAACGACAGGAATAAAGTTTGGCAGTTTGTAATTTATATTGCATGAATTACAAGCAGCTCCTCTGTATAACCCTGTCAGGTGATCGTGATCTCTTACTTTTGGATTTTCTTCACTGAACATCTTCTTGCATAAATAGCATCTTGTCGCTAAGTTGTATTCTTCTTGTTGATTTTGGTTTAAAGGTTCCATAGGTACAATATTACCGAACAAGCGTTGAACCTTTCCAGCAATATCGTACAGTTGGTCTACAAAATACTTAGCGGCTTCTTCACCACGGTAGAGTATTGGAGTGGATGTTAAACCATAGTCTTGCAATTGGTTTTCAGACAAGGTTGATTTAACTAGTAAACAAAAACTGTTGGGCTGATGCAACTGATATTTTGTTCTTCTAGTCACTTCGCCGTCCGGCAGCTCCTGTGGTACTAACGTTGATTCAAAATCTGCATAGACCACTAGTGGAATTCGGTATTGGTGAACTGTCTTGTTAAATTGTATTGAAGCTCGGGTAGGCGGTGGAAGACTTATCTTTACTTCATAGTTCTCGTTGCAAAGTCTTTTATGTTCCAATAACCAGTCCAATCCTCCACGTCTTGAATCTTTCCAAGAAAAGCAGAAACATCTCTTGCAAACTGTAATCCTATTTACTCTTTTGGTCAATTGTTTTACAACTAACGCTTCAAAGTCTTTTATCCATACATAATGGGAAATTTCACCCTTGGTTATCAATAGCAAATCCGTATGGTTTCTTTGCTCAACCTTTACTACCCGCAAAGGATAAACGTTGTTGGAATCATCCAGACCAAAAACATTGACTGAAACGCCAGGATTTTTCTTTTCAAATTTGTCAATATCTTTTAAAGTAACTGGGTAAGTAAGACCTTGAAAGTTGTAGCGGTGTTCATTTTCGTAGTATTCTCTACCAACTCTACAAGGATTGTTTTTAACATACTTGGTTAACATTGCATACTTGAAACATTCATTACCCTCATTTTGAACATTTCTACACGAGTTAGTGTTTTGGATTTTCTTTGGTAGAGGGATAAAACTACTACCTCTTAAACCATATCCATGTTTATGAACCCTAACATCCATACCTTCGATTGATGACAAAGTCCATCCAGATCCTCTTCCTTCATGTTCTTGGAGTTTGGTTATAAGTTCCTCCAAGCATTCTTCAATAATATCATCAATGTCGGAGGTGAAGGTAAGGGTTCGATTTTTGGTAATGAATGCTCTCAATGCTGTTTCACCATCAGTATTGTTAAACATAGCCTCTAACACCATTCCAAATTTAATAAAATTTAGCCTTTGTAATTCTTCCCTCAACGTTTGACCAACAAGTTCCTTAGCCTGGGTTATGAATGTTTCCAATTCCAATTGAACGTTATTAATTTTGAAATGTGTTACAACTCGTCCTGGCAAGGCCGTGGTGCGCAGTTGTCTTACATCTTCCAGTTCTTCTTCTTCCATATCCTCTTCTTCGGTGTCCTCTTCTTTGGTGTCCTCTTCTTCAATAGGTCTTGTAGCAGTAGATGGTCCAGCACCAGCAAATTGGATCACACTAGGTCTTCTTCTTTGCATTTGCTGTAGATAGCTGTCCCAGTAGTCCGTCTGCTTCTGGTGCTCTTCCAAAAACCGGTCAATTGAGTCTAAGTCTATTTCATCCATGGTAATATCTTCTTTTCTATCTTCGTCTTCATGTAATTCTCTGTGTATGGTGAAAAGATCTTCGTCTTGAAAGATTTCCCCACAAATGTCGCAAAGAGCCATTTCAAACAGTTTGGCTTTGAATGCACACTCTGTGAATGTCCACGCAATAATGAGCAGCGCACTCCACCGGGACCCCTTATATCCGAGGCAGATAGGTGGGGAAAGTGACGTCATATGGAAACAGGTTATCACTCATGTGCTAAATTTAGCCTTTACACAACCGTTTGTAATACATTTATCAGTAGGCTTGATAAATTGATGATATTTGGTCTAGATTCAATAATTTGTACAAGTTTTTTCAAAGACGTCTGTTTGAGCAAGTTTATGTAGGTCAAGGTCATTTGGAATTATTATTTTGAGCGGGGGATAGAGCACTAAGCAGCATCATTTACTACAAAGTGCTCTATCCCCCGCTCACATTCTTTTTTACTTTTTGTTTAAACTTTTTACAAGGGTGAAACATCACCATCAGAGTCGGAATCATCCTCATCACGGAATAGGCAGCGATGACAATACATAATTCTTCTGGCAACTAACATCCTATCCATTGGACGATGGGGAGTGTCTTGTTCTTGTTCTTCTTCTTCTTCGATTTCCAATTGGAATTCCATTTCCGACTCAGATGACGACTCTAATGTTTCGTAGGCGTGCAAGTCCACCTCATTGTCCGTTGAACCAGCTTCGTCAGAGTCCGTTTCAATATCCATTATCTCTTCCTCCTCCTCTTCTTGATCAACCGCAGGTAGTTGGTCCTCTACTTCTATAATTTCTAGAGGTATTACCTCCAGAATAGAGACAATTCTGTTGCGATGGAACACGGTGTTGTCAAGTGGAGCCATGGTATGGAAGTGTTGTATCCATCCAATTTGCTTACCCTTTTTATACCCCCACCAACTATACAATTTATGTGGGTCAAGGTCGCGTAAAGATACCCTTTGAGCGGGGGATAGACCACTAAGCAGCATGCTAGTCCATTGCCGCAAAGTGATCTATCCCCCGCTCTATTCCGCAGACCACACTCAAGTCCAAGTCCACATCCAAGTCCACATCCATATGTTACACTTTATTATTACTGCCACCAAGTAATTGTCACTCGCACATTTACTTGGTTTTGATAAAGGTACTGCACAAACTCCATATTGGTTGTTTGTTCGTTATACAAATGCATCATGAAATATGCAATCTTATCGATTGCGGCATTGTCCAACGGTTCGCAATTCACAAGTTCCAATGTGCCCTGGCTGGTCTTATCCTCTATAAGTTCCACCACTTCGTTGATGTCTTCTTCCAAGAGGATGAACTCAACACTGAAGCTCTCCATTGTTGTTGTTGATAGTGTCTAGACAAATGCTTGACTAAATAATTTATTCATCAGTCCTACATATATACCAATTTCCCCCTCCTATTACCCATTCCCCCTCTACCTTTATATAGGTCAAGGCCATCCAATCATACCCTTTGAGCGGGGGATAGACCGCTAAGCAGCATGCTAGTCCATTGCCGCAAAGTGATCTATCCCCCGCTCTGTATTCCACACAAGTCCTAGTCTTTACACACACATAAGCCCCCCAGTCTTTTACACTTACTCATATACTCTGTCCTCCCTGCCAATTAAGAGTTCCCCATGTTTGCCACTATTTTCAATTAACCTTTCCAAGTCCCAAAACACAATGTCCAAATTAACCAAGTTCGCTCGTCCAATTTGAAACACACTATTCCCCCCAAAGTCACTTGCTCTCACTTGTTGTCCTGTATACTGCTTCTTCTTCCACGCTACAATCACTACCCTACCTTCTTCAACAACCATTCTTTTAACATTATCATACACCTTCTTCAACATCCCTCTACAGTTTAAATAGTTTATGGTTACATACTCCCACTCCTTACCAATGATCAGTGATCCACTCATTTTCTAGCGTTCCACTGGAAGATTCAAAGCAGAATGAAGTCGGGATGTACAGACCCCCCTCTTTTATACCAGTTAACCGGTTGTCCTTGCTGTAAAGTGGGTCAAGGTCATCCAATGCTACCCTTTGAGCGGGGGATAGACCACTAAGCAGCATGCTAGTCCATTGCCGCAAAGTAGTCTATCCCCCGCTCTGTATTCTACACACACACACACACACACATGTCCCTGTCCAAGTCTTTCATTACATACCCAATATATATTCAGTTCCTTCATCATCACTATCACTCATCACTGCTTCCACAAACTCCACAGGATTAAAGTTAAATTGTTTCAATTGTTCTTTTAAGTTTTCAATTTGTTGGTCCTTTACTTCTAAAACACTGTGAAGGTGTGACATGTAGTCTGCTGCCTCGTTGATGCTTGCTACTCTCGGATCGCCTAACTTCAAGCTGGGAACTACACCCTGCAGCCTGTAGTACGCCATACGCCTTTCTTGCTCCTGCCGTTGACCAGGACTGAGCAAGCCTTGCCCGTCTTGGCTCACCTCCAGCAAGGTCCGTAGCATTGGAGCTTTGCAGGCGTTTGCCCGAGCAACAGTTATGCTGTGGAATGGTCGAGCAGGTCCACGAGTAGCAGGCAGGACGTTGGCAGCACGCCTTCTTGAAGAAGAAGAGGAAGCCTGAGAAGTTTTGCAGTTGGAAGCCATGTTGAAGTGAGGTATTCAGCTAAGCGATACAAAGCAGAATAACCAAACTGCACATCAATACCCGTATATATACACTTATCAGTGGTGGGGGTACTAGCTAGCCTTGGTAAAGTGGGTCAAGGCCATCCAAAAACATTACCAGAACGGGGGATAGATCACTAAGTGGCATGTTAGTCCATTGCCACAGAGTGATCTATCCCCCGCTCTGTATTTCACATTCACGCACACATTCATACATACACACAAGTCCCAGTCCAAGTCTTTACCCACACACCTATCCACTCTCATCCTCACTATCATCACTGTCCAACAGGCTTTCACACTTCTTAATCAGTTTTTCCCATTTACTCCTGACATAAAGTAGCTCCCTGCGAGTATTCTCTAGCATTCTGTCCCTTTGCTCTATCACTTCGTCGTACCACTCGATGATGTTTGGTGGAGTCTGAGTTGATGCATCCGTCGTGGTTGGTTGAGACGCTCCGCTGCTCCGCAACTCCTTCCTCACAGGACCAAAGCCGGAGAATCGGACACGACTCCTTGACGAAGGCCCCGATCGGATTGGTCCAATGCTCGGGCTGGAGTTGGAGGCGACCGGGCCAGAGGTAGAGGCTGGGGCGTTCATAGCAGACATGGTGGTGTTCAGCTTAACGGTGTAAAGCAGAATGAGAGGACGGTTGATCACCACTCCTATATATACCCATTTCTAGTGGTGGGGATAACACGGGGGGGGGGGTTAATAAAAATTTTGCTTAGTCTTCCCGGTCATCAGTTTTACATACCTTTAGCACACCCATTATTTTGGTTTCTTCAATAACTTTACTCACCTCAAACACCCAAGCAAACAGCTCATCTATGTTGTTATAATTAATTTTTGTCCAGTGTTCATACTTATGAGTTTGGTTGTTTATAATACATAGATAAAATGTAGACCCGTCTCGTCTTATACAATACTCAACTTCCATTCTATGCTGGTTTAGCACTTCCCAAGCATTGTGTTGATCTATCAAGAAGTCACCACCTTTGTAATTGTACCGTGACATGTTTACCACGGAGCACAGAAACAGACTGAAGCAAATGAACGGCTCATACAAGCTTAGTAAGAGCGTTAGAGTGGGGGGTATCACGTGATACACAACATTAGTTGTAAGGTTAGCAGTTTACTTTAAACAGTAATTTATATGGGTCAAGGTCATTCAAACTTTAAAAAATTTTTACCTCCAAACACTTGTAGCAAGCTACAAGCGTTTGGAGGTAAGTTTTTTATTTGTTAAAGATTTTTGTAACTTAGTCTTCACCCTCAAGGACACGGTTTGAGATTGTCCCAGTGAGTTTACATCACCGCCAGGTTAAAGTATTATACAAGTCAAGTGTTTTTTTTTTTTTTTTTATTATTACTTGACTTGTATAATACCCCTCTCCCTTACTTTAAGAGGGTTAAGACTAAATTTGGAAAAATAATTTGGAAAAAGACTTTTTAAATATTGTCCAACGCAGCCTAACAATTTTGTTTTTTTGGTGGGCCCATGTCCTAGTCCATTTCCCACACGGTTTCACATCCTTTCCTTCGTATTAGATAGGCTTTAGGGATGAAAAATTCTCTTTGTACCATCCGAGGTGGTACTTGCATTGTACAAAGGTGGCCTTCACCTTTTACAACGATTTCTACTTTCTTATTACCTGCTCCATATGTCTGACCAATGAAATAATATTTTTCATCAACCTTTAGCCTTCTAATATCCCGCGGTTGCGGACCGTGGGGATGTCTGAACTTGAACGTTTTAGGCTTAATGTACAGAGTATAGGGTTTGAATTGCCGAAATTTGACTATACTTTTGAGGTGTCGTTGGCAGCGATCCCCTTCTGCACAAGCAAGTTTCTGGCAACACAAAACCCCAAACGTACTAGACATCCAAGCGTAATCGCATTTCTTACCCTTGCCAGCAGGGGCTTTAACGCGTTTACGTTTCTGTGTTGGACTCTTTAGCGGAGTGTCTTGGAGCTTCTCTGAATTAGGCTGGCTAGAAGGGATGGGGCTGGAAGGAGGTAGAAGGGGCAAAGATTGTTCAAGCGGGATGGAGCAAACAATTTTGGGTGGGGTAGGAGAGCGTGTTAGGTCTATGGTGGGAAGATCAGGGGAGAAGATGGATTTACGAAGTGGTTTGGTTGGTGTAGGTGGCATGGGGGATATAGGTGAGGGACATTGGGATGTAGTGTACGAGAGGATTTTCCGGGTTCTGCTGTATGGGGTGATCCTCGACCTAGACGTCTCTTCAAAAGCCGCAGACTCCGATCCTGAGTCCGATAGCAGCGAGAGTGCTGGAGAGGCTACCGGGACTCGACCTGACGACTTGACGAGTTCTCCTGACGATGGCTGTGCACCAGCCTCTTCCACTGTCGCCGGCAATGGCGACAGGCTGGGCATTGAGGCGGGCTGTGGCGGCGGCGGCGGCGGTGGCGGCATCGTCAGGCAGCTCAGGATGTTCGCAGTCATCAGGTATTCCAGGATCGAAGTCGAGGATGATGAGGGTCGAGACGTGTCGGTCGGGGTTGAAGTTGATGGGTAGTTTTTCAGCTTCAGACCCATTTTACCCATTGTAATGGATGAAAAGAATAGATGTAAAGAAAGAAGTGAACTTGTAAAACAAAAGTCTCAAGAGCGAGAGAGAGTACCTGTCCGTATGGGAGCTTGGACCGGAATGAGAAATGCGTGCAGCCCGGCCGCCTTATATCCCCACCGGGGCTGCCACGCCCAGGATATCGGGGGGGGGGTTCGCACTTTTTGTCGGGGGGGGGGGGTTCGCACTTTTTGTCGGGGGGGGGGGTTCGCACTTTTTGTCGGGGGGGGGAAGGGGGGGGGGTTCGCACTTTTTAAAAAAATAAGCCCCACTTGAGGCATTTATGTTACCATAGCTGAAGCCTCCCAAGGGACCCAACTATAAACAACTCTAAACTTGTGGGTTACAAATACCTAACTGTTATATATTTTTTAACAGACATTAATGTATTAACTGTGTTAATAAGACCTGACTGTTAAACACTTTGAAAGATTTTACATATTTAGGTCAAGGTCACAAAAAAACTTTAAAAAAATTAAGCCCCACACCCCCCTTTGGGGGTGTGAGGCACTTGGGTTGTCATCGCTGTAGCCTCCGAAGAGACCCAACCATGACAACAAGGCAACATCCAATGTCGTGTACCCTTCGCCACGCAAGACTTGTAAACATTTACTGCATTGTCTTTTCAGTAGCTAACAAAGATTCATTTACATAATTTTGTGTTTCCAGAAGGAAACAAACTGAGGACACCCTAGTGGCTTACGTCCTCGTCCGAGTGCAGAGGCCGCCGCAACCTTTTGCATGCCAGCGTACAAACGGACATGCTCCCAAATGCCATCCGCAACCTTTTGCATGCCTGGCAGGAGCCTACCGATAATTAAAATAGGCTTTACACGGGGGCCTACTCCCGTAACCTATCTTTAATATTTTTAATTTAAAATGCATTGAATTTTTACAAGTCTTTGTAGGTCAAGGCCACACGGACATTAAAAAAATTTCGGCCCCCGTACATCCATGGCGAACCACGAATGTTCGGGGGCCTTGGGGACTAAAAACACAAATAGCTAACAAAGATTCATTTACATAATTTTGAGTTTCCAGAAGGGAAACATACTGAGGACACCCTAATGGCTTACGTCCTCGGTCCGAGTGCAGAGGCTGCCACAACCTTTTGCTTGCCAGCTTACAAACGGACATGCTCCCCAAATGCCATCCGCAACCTTTTGCATGCCTGGCAAGGAGCCTACCAATTATTAAAAGTGGCTTTACACGGGGGCCTACTCCCGTTCCCTGACTTTACAATTTACTTTGAGCATTGAAAAAGCTCAAGGGGGGATTGCTAAAACAAGCGTATACACTTTAGAAACATATAACACACTTACAACACACAATTGAGCTCAACGTAGTCAATGCTGGAACAAGCACATACACATTAAACACATATAACAAACAAGACACAAAGGATAAAAGACACAGGAGACATAGGGTACAAGTAAAACACTCTCATATAAAACAATTCGCAATACCCAAACGCAAGCGCAATATCTTACAACTAATACAAGTCTTAAAGTTAGAGTAGACTTCGCTAAACACTGAAGGCGCCATTCAATGTTTAGTGATGCCTATGGCGGTCCGTCCCGGTCGTTCACGTTCAACGCGCGGGAGCGGACTGCGAGCCGGCTCTGGCCGGACCCCCTTATATCCCCACCGGGGCTGCCACGCCCAGGATATCAGGGGTGGGGGAGGGGGTGGGGGTGGGGGGGGTTCGCACTTTTTGCCGGGGGGGGGGGTTCGCACTTTTTGCCGGGGGGGGGGTGGTAAGTTAAGTGGGTCAAGGTCACCCACAACACTTGTACTCTAAGTGTTGGCTATACCCCCACCACAACTGGGTCCCTAGGCTGCACAACACCGCTTCGCCAGTATGTCTCCGGCTTCCATGCGGTGCGTCTCGCTGTTCTCTAGCTCTCTATATGTAAGTAATTTTACAAGTTCTGAATGTAGGTCACTACACTTTAACTCTGGGACGATATCGACTTGTAGTATTTCAGTGTTTTGACTCAAGGTCATCACACTTTAACTCTAGCACATCGGTTATCGTACCAGAGGTGCTCAATAACCTAACTTGTAATGTTTAGGGTGGCGTTTGCACGCCACGTGGTATCGCCATGAGTGTCCAG
Organism: Neoaliturus tenellus; assembly: GCA_030545055.2. Lineage (NCBI taxonomy): Eukaryota > Metazoa > Arthropoda > Insecta > Hemiptera > Cicadellidae > Neoaliturus > Neoaliturus tenellus. The sequence goes on along the minus strand of CM061534.1, from coordinate 31,964,783 downwards.
TCCAAGTTTTAAGTTAAATTAATTTTACTGTAATCTTTTCCATTTCCGCTTCGTTTTGCCAAAGTATAAGGTGTCGCTTAATAAAGTGGTATTTCTCTAAAGTTATAGGAGATTGCAGGGATACAATTAGTTTATTTAGGAGACTCTTCATCTTGGAGTTTAACACAATTTCCACTTTGACTTTGCTTCCTCGGCTCTCACAGCCTAAGCTGTACAGAAATGTTTCTTCTAGTGCCAACTCGGGCCAAGAGAACAGTGTGTTGACTGTAGGACAGCTCATGGTGAAGTGATGCGATACTCCAGCGTACCACCTCACCTTCCCCCACCACTGTGACCTTCCCCCACTCCTGCTGTTTCCCCCACCTCTTTTCCCTTGATTCATGCGCTACAAGCAGTCTCTCAGTATTGTGCGGACTTTTGTGAGGTGAAGCCATGTCGCAGGACACTTTAGGTAAGAAACTTAGCCGTGTTAAGACTTTATTAGTTGCTCACTGTCCACCACTCAAAGTTAAGAGAGTTTCAACTTTAGCTAAGTGGCGCAAACTGTTGCGCGGACACCCTAAGTTTTATACCAAACAGACTAATGTCAGTTTTACTGATGAAGATTTGTTTAATATATTGGATGAAATGACTTTTCCTTGCAAAATTCAGTTAGTTACTCCCATTCCTGACAGTTTAGAGTCTTAGTCTCTCAAGCCAATATACCTAGCGTACACAGAGCCTGACAGTCAGTCACTCGGTGGCTGTCGTGGGGTGCGCATCGGTGTCGGCGCTCCGTTGTTAGGTTTTCAAGGTCACAGTAATATCAAATTGTTGGTGTTGTGCTGGTTCAAGGTCACCTGAGGGATAACCGATTGCCCATTTAGGCAGGGTCATGTCAGAAACTCGAGTTTAACTTGGCACTTTTGCCGTTTCTCGTCGAAAATTCGCTCCAAGTGGTCAAGGTCACGGGGACTCTGACTGAAACTCGGAGCGTAGTGCGAGAAACGGCAAAAGTGCCAAAAAATTTTAAGTTTCGGCGTGACCTTGACCTCAGTGGCGTCGGTGACGTCATTTTGATGACGTAAGGGGTGATGACGTCATCAGCACGTCATTTCTGTGACGTCATGGGTGTGACGTCATAGAAATGACGTCATTGGTGATGACGTCATCGATGACGCAATCGATGACGTCATCGATGACGTCATCGGTGAGGTCATTGACCTCGATGACGTCATCCCTCAGGTGACCTTGAACTGAGCCAGCACCAACAATTTGACACTACTCGCGGAGAGGCTTGGTGACGTTTTTCAGAAGCTGAAGGAAGCTAATTTTGTCCTACAACCAACTAAATGTATGTTCGCCAGGGATTGCATCGAGTACCTAGGGCATGTAATTTCCAAAGACGGGGTGAAACCCGACGACCGTAAGACCTCAGCAATATTGAATTACCCAGTGCCCAAGGACCTCAAACAGGTCCGAAGTTTTGTAGGCCTCGTAAATTTTTATAGAAAATTTATACCTCGTTTCAGCGAATTGGCTAGGCCGCTAACAAAATTGACCAGGAAAAACACACCATTTGTGTGGGGCGCGGAACAACAGGAAGCCTTCGAGTCCCTAAGGGATGCGTTGCTTACGAAGCCCATTTTGGCTTATCCCCAGTTTGACAAGCCGTTTATCGTCGTGTCCGATGCTAGTCTAATTGCCATAGGAGGGGTATTGGCACAAGAAACCGATGGAGTAGAGAAACCAATCGCGTATTTTAGTAAAGTGCTGTCAGATGCGCAGCGCCGGTACTCCGCAACAGAGAGGGAATTGTTGGCGGTCGTAACGCTCGTAAAGGAATGGCGACCGTATTTATTGAACACACGGTTTACTATCGTGACGGATTGTGCCTGTTTAAAGTGGATATTTTCCCTTAAAGACCCAAACTCTAGGCTTATCAGATGGGCCCTAACACTTTCGGAGTACACATACGATGTTGTGCACCGGAAGGGAGTCCAAAATGTTCAGGCGGACGCCCTCTCCAGGGTGTACTGTGTTGAGTCAGAGGTGCTAAAACCCATTTGGTCCCGGGAACTGATTTTGAGGGAACAGGAAAAAGATGAATTCTGTAAATCAAAATTTAATGAAGCAAAATCATCGGACGAGTCAAAATTCATCATTGATCGGGACAACGTTCTGTACTTGAAAAGTAATGAGGGCTGTAAGCTCATTATTCCAAAATCTATGGTTCTCAAGGTATTATACCAACATCACGATACAAATTTTAGTGGGCACATGGGTATAGCCAAAACTCTTGGGGTAATTCAGGCAAGGTATTTTTGGCCGGGAATGGTGAAGGACGTGACTGACTACATAAATAGTTGTCGGGAGTGTGCCTTACGGAAACGGGGCGACATAAAAACGGCGCCAATGGAACTCTTTGAGCCAGAGAGGGAACCGTGGTCCCTGTGCTCGATTGACATAGTCGGTCCTCTTCCTGTAACCCGATCAGGAAACAAATTCATTTTAACCTGTATTGACCATTTAACGCGTTTTGTTGAAGCGATACCGCTGAAGGACCAAACGGCCGAGTCTGTGGCCAAGGCCTTCGTTCTTAACATTATTGCACGTCACGGAGTCCCAAAACGAGTGCTAAGTGACAAGGGTACTAATTTTCTATCAAAATTGTTCAAGGGGGTGTGTGAGTTATTGGGTATCAAAAAGTTGCAAACGACACCTTATCACCCGGCGGGAAATGGTATGATAGAGCGACAACATGCCACTATCGCAGCAATGTTGTCACATTATGTTGATAACAACAATCCCGACTGGGACGAGCATCTACCGCTAGTATTGATGGCATTACGTAACGTTAAGAATAAAGCTACCCACTCTACCCCGTTCTTCCTCCTCCACGGTAGGGAAATGGAGCTACCAAATGATGACGACTTGAAATGCAAAAATGTTACGGAACCGCAGTGCGCCGCGTTAAGGGATAGGCTGTTGCAGGCGTATGAAATTGCGCAGGAGGCGACACAGAGGAGTAGGGAAGCGAGCAAGCGTTTCTACGATCAGAGTACAAAATTGGTAGATTTTAAAGTTGGAGAAAAAGTATATGTATTCCATCCAGAAATAAAGAACAGTCCTGGGTCGAAATTTAAGAAACCTTTCAGTGGTCCACACCTGATTTTAAGAAAACTCTCGGACGTGGTATACGAAATACAAATTGAAAACCGCCCTGTTAAACTACACGTAAATAAATTGAAGAAATGCAAAGAATATTTGCGGGAAGGTATTATCTCTAACTACGCCGCAGGTGCGGAAAACCCTATCAACGGGAAGGATGACGCGATGGAAGATACTAAGACAGGAAATGAGATAGGGTCGACCGAATATGATAACTCATTAGATCTATTATTGAATTTTGGTTCGCCGCAGGTGATAGGGAACTCCGACATACTACCGGATGTGGTAACGGAAGAGCAGCCTGATACCGGGGCGACAGGCGATCAAACCGCGGTGGATGATTCAATTTTTGGGGGAATAGGCGAACTCACGTACATAGACGATGTAGGCGACAAAGATTGGGAGCCACCCGCTGGGGTAGGCGGCGAGGTGCCGGCCTCAGTAAACGACGGGGGCCCAGCAACCAGAACAAGACGAAAACAGCGAGCGATGTCAGATTCATGAAGTTAATTGTAAATATTAAATCACATCGCTAAATTAATTAATAACTTGTCACATGTTATATGCGTATAATAGTTAGTAATAGATTTTTGACTGCGAGAGGCCGACACACAGCTGGCAGCGGACTTAATTATAGGCTAGGTAGAATGTAGTCCAAAACCATAGATTAGTAACAGGTGGTGGGGATAGTAGAGGCATTATAATGCGACATGATAGCACTAACTTGGAATTCCGTCCTATTGCAGGCCTTGTGGTGTGTGCACTTGCCCAGGAATCTTTCAACACTTGGGAATGCCGGCAAAGCATTTGCAACTTTCCTCCCTCAGGGGTGGTATTCATTCGCGAACGCGAAGTGACGCTGTCAGGAGACATGTGGACGGTGGCTAGTGCTATGGACGTGCAGGGGTACGTGTCGGGCGTAAATGCCATTGCGGAAATGATAGACAGCATGACGAAACAGACCGGGTTGCAACTAGTAGCGTGGGACGAATTAAAACGGGCGAAATTAGGGGTTGCCGGGTTAAAAGTGCGACTAGAATCAATCAGCCTCCTCACACCGGGGAGGAGCGCGGGCAGGCAAAAACGAGGGCTAATTGATGCGGTTGGCGTGGGGATGAAATTCCTATTTGGGACCATGGACGATGCCGATTTACACACTTTGAATAACCATATTACTAATTTGGAAACACTTTCGGGGGAGACTATCCACTTAGAAAAAGAACAGTTATCTTATGTTAAAAAGCTGCAAGATAATCTGAAAATTTCGGAACAGGAAGTAAAAACTATAGCGGAAATAGTGGACGACAACTTAACACGTTTTTCTAATGTCATTAAAAGCGTTCAGGGAAATATCTCACTCTTAAACGCGTCGTTATATCAACAAGCACGCATTTATTCATTTTTTTAGAAGTACCGAATTTCTTATCAATTCCGTTGATAATGAGTTATCGCGGGTACAACAAGCTCTTGACACACTAGCACAGGGTAAAATTAGCTCACAGATAATATCGCCACACAAGTTACTGAAATTGTTAAACGAGGTAGTCTTAAGGTTGCCTGAGGGCCTTAGTCTCTTAATTAGCCCGGAAGCAAGTTTGGTTCACTTGTATTATAGCTTTTGCAACGCCTACGCCGTGGGTTATGCAGACTCAATTAGAATAATATTTGAAATCCCATTAAAATCCGCTAATAGACATTTTGAAGTTTACAAAATTTTGTCGCTACCTGTGTGGGAAGGAGAGGTGCAGAGATACGTGGAACTCGCAAACCTGGGCGAGTACCTTGCCGTCTCAGAGGACCGTCAACGCCACTTGGTTGTAACCAGCGAGTTCCTGAGAAGATTCACACCGGGGAAATACGCCATTTGCCCACCTGATGTCCCGGTGATTCTGCGACCCGATGAAAGCTGTGAGGCATTACTCTTCAGGGAGCAGGGAGCTGACATTCCACTAACTTGCAGCCGAAAACTGTACCTCCACTTGCCGGAAACGAAACTCTACCGGGTCGCCGCCAAGAGCAGCTGGGTGTTCAGCACTCCGAAAAAGCTAATCATCACTATGGAATGTCCTTCACAGGAGCAACCGAAAACAATCATGATCCAGTGATCGGGGGTGCTTCCGAGGTCTTCAGGATGCCACATCCACGCCAGAGACTTCGTGCTATACCCTATAACTCGGGGCTATATGCAATTTGAGGAAGTCACTGAATATAAGATACCTGCATTGCCGACAATACTATCCACTGGGGAGCAGCAGAAACTCATTGACTACCATCACGAATCAATTAAGTACCCCGGCATGAAGTCTCTACACGCTATCATAAATTCCACCCTACAACCAGGCACGAGCTACGCCCATCTGGAGCAGTTACTGGCGATGGCCGAGCGTCACCACAACGAATGGAAAAAGGACACCTCTAATCATCACACCTTGCTGGTCGGGGCGATAACCTTCATCGCAGTGATTGTCGCTGTAGCAGCATACCGGAAGCGAACGAGCCTACACACTGGATGGGTCCGGGGGACCCTCATTCTGCGGGGCAGACGCAACGGAGGGCGAGCCACCACGACGGACGAAGGGACCGGCGAACAACAGCAGGAGGTCGTCCAAGAGGAAGTCGCCATGTTCAACCACCCATGAGATTGCATCTACGCCAGTGTCTACAGGGAACTAGACTGTCACAAGGTTGTGTTAAGGTGAACTCTCATAGTGCGGTCACTATCATAATTTTTTTTTTTTAGTTGTAATAATTATATTAATTGTGTTATTAATTTCATTATAGTGTTAACTATGGGCTACACTGCTGTGACATTAACCTAGACACTTATGTGAAACGGTAGTATAACCACATTGGAGGGGTCAACAGTGAACAGAAAGAGTACTGATAAGCACTAATGCCACTCTATAACATGTTGGTACACAGGTAATCATAGAGCCTAAGTGTTCAAGTCGAGGTGACATCATGGAACTCTAATGGAGTGGTGGCCAGTATTGCATTATTATTATTACGTTGAGTGAACTAATTATTGCGTAACGCAAACCTTGTAGGAACTGTAAGCTCGTGTATATATTGGTATTGGTATTCATGTGTTATATTCTCTTAAAAAAAAAAAAAAAAAAAAAAAAAACCTATTTGTTGCACATTGTAATTGTAATTGTAATTGCGCTTGTGAAGTAAAAGAGACCACTTGTCGTTAGTCTCCTTCATTTATTTTTTTTTTATCAATATAATATTTTTACTTTTCAATAGGTTATTAGTTTATGAGTGTGCTATGTGCAATTATTGTCAATTAATTGTCGAATATTGTATCGGAAAGTGAGAAAATAATTCCTTACATTTCTTTTGTTTTATCTTTTTTTTTGTGCATGTTAGGTGTAATTTCTTTAGTTGAGAATTTTGTAGTTTTCGGTTTGTTGAAAGGATTTTCGGGACCTGCGCGCCGTTGTAGTGCCGCACACCGGTGACCGGCAAAATGCGAGCGGTGAGGCCGGCAGTTTGCTTCGAGGAAATGGCAGGCGTTGCGTTTGAGCCTGTTACAGGCTCAAAATGAGTTAAGATGGGGGCGGGATGTACTCAAATTATTAAATTTAGATTAAAATTAGTACTTGGTCAAATTGATGACTTAGACATCTAATTCATGTTTGACTAGTCACATTATCAGTTGCAAATAATTACATTACCGAAAACAAAAACAAAGAAACATTACTAAAGCAGTAAGAAATTACCTCTTAATGTCGGAGGACAAGTTTTGTTTGATGACGCGTCACCAGGTCCACGCTGATGACCGAAGACTTAAACCACACGGTAGTGGTAGTATTCACGGGGAATCAAAGTCTTCTTTCGTCGGAATAACTTCCTTAGTCCCTCGAAGCACATCGCGCCAACTATTGCACTTAACTGGAGAACCTTATCATAAACGACGTTAACCGCCCGATAACGACATCCGTTGGCCACCGCTCGCCACTGAATGAAACTTATTCACATTGTTGAATTAATGATTTTAACCCATGTAAAGACCGAATTTAGGCGCAGGTCCATTATATGCCTATGTATTGTATGCTATTAAATTGTAATCTTCAGCGATATTATTCAACATTCTTATCATTCTTAAGTATAACTTAGTAGTGTAATTTACTCTTGCAACCATGTAAATTGTAATTCCTGATGTGTTCAACTTGCTTAGTATTAGTATATCCTTGTTATGGGAAAAGAGAGAGCAGGTAATCAATTTAAAGTCTTGCCTTTCAGAGATAGGCAAGACTTTCGTTAAACGGGGGGCGAGTGTTGTGAGACCAGACAGCAGATGCAACCACATCTGATACTAATTTATATTCAGTTGCCTTAATCTCAAATTATGCCGGTACATAGCCAGACTATCCCACAATTATATTCTAGCTGTAAGGGCAACAATGACCCTTACCCCAAATTACTAGTCGGGAACTGACCATCAATAACACGCATATCATTATTCTTAGCTCAAAATTATAGAGCAGCCGTGGGAACAGCTAAGCAACCAACCTTCACATAATCGAAACTATTATTTAGATCCCTTCATTAGAAGCTCACTATTTCATAGCGTTACCAAAATTGATAGTCACAAAAAGTCCAAATACACGTCATGCGGTTGACCATCACTGGGAATGCCAGCCGGCAAGCCAGGTGTTATCTCCCATATAAAAAGGCCGGTCCTGACAATCACGGCATTCTCGCTGCCGTCGTCATGCTGCTCGTCTGTCTAGGTGAGTTTTCACGTTCTCTCTCTCTCTCTCTTCTCCCCCACGTCATAGTAGCGACTTAACTGTTTGTATCTTAGTATTAACCTGACATAATAAACTTATATTCTCTTAATGTCTACTTGTCTTTGAGCTCCCTTTGGACCTTAAGTCCATTACAACATTTGGTGTCAGGTGTAAAAAAAAATTAAATTTTTCACTTTTCTGGATTTTGGAATTAATTGTTTTACTTAATTGAATCAGAGTGAACCAGATTGCTTTTGAGCCATAACTGATTTTAATTGTTAATAGCTGAAGGGATTTATATTTTCTTTTGTATGGCTAATTGTTACGAATTGTGTAAGTAAGACATATTTAATAGGTTTTATATGCGAGTTTTTGAGTGTGGCCATAGGGTATATGTTTTGACTGTAACTTGTGAAAACGGACAAACTGTGCTGCTGAGTGAAAAGCTTGTCGGGAATTTAGTTCGGTTTGAATTGCACAAGCGCTGGTCAATTGAGGGAAAGCCGAATTTTCATAGAATTTTAAAGTCTGTTATTGACCAATTTGAAACGGTTGGGTATTTCTTGTTGGCGGTGGAGATCAAGAAAAGTTTTATGGTAATCGTACTTGGGGATTCGTTGTAACTTGACTTATGTGGGAAGAGCCTGGACAAGAGGAAAAACCTGATATCGTGGATATTTTGGAAGAGTTTTTGAAAGAATTAAAGAAAGTAGTGCCGGAGGACGTGTACAAACATTTAGTATATACGGTATTGATGCCTCATTTCCATAACATAGTGACAAACTGGCCGATATAGTGTAGTAATTTTATCTCGTGATAAGCTATCATGTTGTGGGCATAGTATCCGCACCGCTGCTAGTTGTGTGTTGAGCTACGATAACGTTGTGACGTAGGTTCAAATAGTCAATTTTTGGTTTAAATTGCAGTAAGCTGGGGGGCGGTAATTCTAAGCGAAAGGACACCCCGTTTATGGATAGTAATAGTATTAGACGTTTCGATTCTGCACCTGGGGAACCGACGAATCCTGGGGGGTACTCTACGTCGTTGTTCACACGTATAGGGACTAGGACAGCCGTGATAACCGCTTATTACACACATGTTCCCGCAACGAAAAGCGGAGTAACGACTTTTAGGCGGCCGGAAAATCTAGCTAGTTCTAGCAATCAACAACGAGGGGCCTTATCTCAAGCGATCCGATCGAAGCGTAGTTTGCCGGAAATTAAAGAAGATCATGTTTATGACACAATAGTGCGTAAATGAGTGATAAAGGTCCAAAGTATTATTTACCCGTTCATGATCCGGACGTAATTTTAGAGGGGTGTGAAACGCTGTTGCGGTCTTTAGTGCAACGAATAATCGAAAAGCACGTTAACGAAGGGCGCACCGCATACTCGAATGAGCCGAACGTAAAAAGAGTTAAAGTTGACAAAATCGTCATAGATTTCAACCACTGATAGCATTTCAGATCACGCAAAATTTTGTTACGCTAACAATTAATTTTCGCTATTGCATGGGTGTTGTATATTGTTCAATTACATATATTAGTTTAACTGAGATCAACGTTATCATATTTCATCTTTATTTAATTCAATGGTTGTATGGTTATTAATCGTAATCTACGTAGTAGGGTACTGTGTAGGATTGTATTTCAGTGCATAATTAATGTTATCTGTTGTTATGAGTTAGTTGTTTTTGATTATTGATAATTCGTGTGCCGTAGTATGATATCATTTAGGTTTGTGAAAGGGTTTATTATAGGTGTTGTCCTCACTGTAAGTAGTGCCGCGATAACTTTATACGTGTATTGGGATTCTGGCACAGTGGCTTTGTGTTATGCGAAACACGCGTTGACGCTTCATTAGTTGTGTTACTGCAAAGTAATAGGCCAATATTGATACGGTTTTCGTTATTTTGAGTTGCCTAATTAAATAAAAGTTTAAGATAAGTGTCTGTCATGGCGGTATCAAAGCAGGATTTCGATGCTCTTAAATCGGAGCTCGATAAGATTAAAACCAGCGTGGCCCAAGCCAAGGCCCCGGCACCTGGTTCCTCACAGTCCCGGGATTCCATGAATGTGGCGGCGGCGGCCTTAGTCGATGTTTTCCGGGGGGATGGCACCGGGCCTACGGTTCGGGAATTTTTCCAACAGATTAAGCAGGCCGCTGCCTTAGGCCATTGGTCACCAGAGGACAAGTCGCGGGTAGTGGTTTTGAAATCAAAGGGGCCGGCTGCCACCTTTTTAGAGACACGGTTTGACCTATCGAAGCAAGTAGATTTCGAGGAGTTGGAGAAGGTGTACACTGATCGGTTCCAAGGTAAACATACGGACCAATTTCATTTTATGCAGCTGCAAAATGCTGTTCAGAAACGGGGGGAAGGCGTTTCGCAATTTTCTGAACGTATACGGCAATTAGGTGCGCGAACGGTACGCCAAACTGGGGACTCCGGGTCCCAGAAGATAGTTGAGGAGGAAGCCGAACGTCGTATGTTAGCTTCCTTCCTTCACGGGCTGTCGGGGAAGCCGGGCGAAGTAACGCGTTTCCGTTTCCCAACGAAGTGGGAGGAGGCGTTACAATTGGCCACGATGGTCGAGGCTGAGGAAGCCTCAAAATCCTCGGAAGCTAGTCCGTCAGTCTTCCAAATAACTTGTTGGGGGTGTAATAAGACGGGTCACAGGGAAAGTGAATGCCGCAGTAGGGATCGGTTTCAAGGTAATAGAGGTGGAGGCTATAGCAGGGGAAACTCGAATGGGAGTGGAGATAGGTACGCGAGAGGCGTGTCCCCGGGTGCAGATAGGGGTTTTTATTGCCCCACTAGGGGTAGCCGAGATGACCGTGGATCAAGTCGTCGGCCGGGTACTAACGACAGGAATGGGGGTCGGGCCTGGTCAGACAGGAGCAGTAGTAATGACCGTCGTTTTGACAGGCGGAATGATAGGGGTGTTAGTCCCTCGAGGCACGGGTCGGACAATAATAGGAGGGTGCAGTTCAATTTGTCGGACGCTCGTTGGCGGTCCTTTGAGTTGGCCGATATTACCTGCTACAGGTGTGACCGACGAGGTCATTATGCCAAAGATTGCCGGGTCGACAGGGCTAATGTAAACAACGCCGTGGGGCAGGGGCGCGGCCCACGTGGGAGCAGCCCTTTAAACTCCCGGGGTCCGACAGAGCAGAAATAAATCACCCGACTGTTGGACCGCCCGTCGCCGTAGAGGAGCTAATACCTGGTATCCGAATATCAGCAGGTGTGGACTTAACACTGACTGGGAAAATTGGGGGTGAGCTATTTACATTTTTAATTGATACCGGGGCATTAATTTCGCTACTTAAGGGTGAGTGCTTTAAAGGGGAGGTTAAAGAGACCTCGATTCGTGCCATGGGCATCACAGGGGATGTGTTGGAAACGACGGGAAAAGCCGAGACGTTAGTGGAATTCGCCGGGGAGACGTTTGAGTTAGGATTTCACTTATGCCGGCTAGATCTGCCTTATCACGGGTTGCTCGGAATAGATTCATTGAGAAAGATAGGTGTAATCATAGATTTTTCTCTAGATGAAGTTAGGCTTGCCGCACTCCAGACCGAGAGGGGGCGGGGCACCGGTACCGCACCCTCACCACCTGGTGCCACCTGCGGGGGACTAGCTACCCCTCGCAGGGAGAGGCATGAGCAGGGTGAACATGGACCTGGGGAGCCTGGGGCGTCACAGGGGCCATTGCCTGTCCAGGGGGATAGTAGGGTCTGGAGGGTGGTGACAGTGGAGCCCGTGGTGTTAGAAGCCAGGAGTGAGTACCTGCTAGGAGCACAGTTGAAACTTAAAACGGGTAACGTGAGCCGGGGGGATCCCGAGGTAGTTTGTGTGGATAGAAGCGTTGGGAAGTGTAAGGACGGAGCGGTCTGTATAGCCAACGTGGTGAGTCGAACATTTAAGGAAATGTCTGGGGACAAGTTGTTAGTACAGTGTCGAGTGTTTAATACGAGTAATGAACCGTTATTGTTGGAAAAAGGATATTTCTTGGGCAGTGCAGAGCCTGTAGTTTCAAAATCCAGGGTGGAGGCCCTGGTCGGTACCGTTGTTCAGGCTGGGGAGGAGAGTGCTGGGCTCAAGTCCTCCGCCCCAGGCCTGGACCAGCTCTGGGACGGAGCGTGGTTTGTTGTCGGTGAGAGGCCGACGCCTAACGGCATCCTCACCAACCAAGGGTTCGTGAGCGGACGGGACGTGGAGAATGTTGAATGTTGCGATTTTCGTGGAAGAAATGCGGTCGAGCAGTTGTTGGATTCGAGTGCAGCGGGAAGCTGTGGAATTAAGAGTGATACGAGAATTTTTGAGCACGGGTTAGTTGGTCAAGTTAGTTGTGTTAATGGAGCTAAAGGGGACACTATAAAGGGGCCCGGGGATATGGCAGATCTAGTTCAGAAGTTACGCGATTCTGAGTTGGAGGAGGAAGAAGACCTGTGGGGGAGGTTTTCAAGGACAAAGGGGATAAGAAAACGTTAGATTTAAAGAAATTAATTAATTCAAAATTAGCACACTTATCTGACTGTGACCGAGCAATTGTCTTTCCTGTTCTATGGAAATACCGGGGTTTATTCTATGACGGTACCGGACCATTGGGTTGCACCACTATGATCGAACACAAAATTCCCACGGGGGATGCGCTTCCAATAAGGTCAGCACCGTACCGGTTACCCGAGTCCTTAAAAGGCGTCGTGCAGGAGCATATAAGTGACATGCTCGAGAGGGACATAATTCAGCCATCTAACTCCGCGTGGGCGTCACCGATAGTTCTCTGTCAAAAGAAACGGCCTGTAGATGCGGGGCCCGATTACAAACCACAATTTCGGCTAGCTATTGACTATCGTAAACTTAATTCGGTAACTCAGAAGGAGTACTATGTACTTCCCTTGTTAAATGAAACACTTGATTCCCTTGGGGGAACAAGAATCTATAGTAATCTTGATCTATTCTCAGGATATTTTCAAATTCCCGTGGCACCGGAGGACAGACACAAAACTGCGTTCGTGACCTCGGACAGTTTCTATGAGTTTAAGAAAATGCCCTTCGGTTTGTGTTCGGCTCCCTTGACGTTCCAGAGGGTTATGGACAGTGTCCTCAAAGGACTGAAATCCGCTGGAGTGTTGGTGTACCTCGATGATATTATCATTGCGACCCGTACAATGGAAGAGCACGCGGAGAGGCTTGGTGACGTTTTTCAGAAGCTGAAGGAAGCTAATTTTGTCCTACAACCAACTAAATGTATGTTCGCCAGGGATTGCATCGAGTACCTAGGGCATGTAATTTCCAAAGACTGGGTGAAACCCGACGACCGTAAGACCTCAGCAATATTGAATTACCCAGTGCCCAAGGACCTCAAACAGGTCCGAAGTTTTGTAGGCCTCGTAAATTTTTATAGAAAATTTATACCTCGTTTCAGCGAATTGGCTAGGCCGCTAACAAAATTGACCAGGAAAAACACACCATTTGTGTGGGGCGCGGAACAACAGGAAGCCTTCGAGTCCCTAAGGGATGCGTTGCTTACGAAGCCCATTTTGGCTTATCCCCAGTTTGACAAGCCGTTTATCGTCGTGTCCGATGCTAGTCTAATTGCCATAGGAGGGGTATTGGCACAAGAAACCGATGGAGTAGAGAAACCAATCGCGTATTTTAGTAAAGTGCTGTCAGATGCGCAGCGCCGGTACTCCGCAACAGAGAGGGAATTGTTGGCGGTCGTAACGCTCGTAAAGGAATGGCGACCGTATTTATTGAACACACGGTTTACTATCGTGACGGATTGTGCCTGTTTAAAGTGGATACTTTCCCTTAAAGACCCAAACTCTAGGCTTATCAGATGGGCCCTAACACTTTCGGAGTACACATACGCTGTTGTGCACCGGAAGGGAGTCCAAAATGTTCAGGCGGACGCCCTCTCCAAAGTGTACTGTGTTGAGTCAGAGGTGCTAAAACCCATTTGGTCCCGGGAACTGATTTTGAGGGAACAGGAAAAAGATGAATTCTGTAAATCAAAATTTAATGAAGCAAAATCATCGGACGAGTAAAAATTCATCATTGATCGGGACAACGTTCTGTACTTGAAAAGTAATGAGGGCTGTAAGCTCATTATTCCAAAATCTATGGTTCTCAAGGTATTATACCAACATCACGATACAAATTTTAGTGGGCACATGGGTATAGCCAAAACTCTTGGGGTAATTCAGGCAAGGTATTTTTGGCCGGGAATGGTGAAGGACGTGACTGACTACATAAATAGTTGTCGGGAGTGTGCCTTACGGAAACGGGGCGACATAAAAACGGCGCCAATGGAACTCTTTGAGCCAGAGAGGGAGCCGTGGTCCCTGTGCTCGATTGACATAGTCGGTCCTCTTCCTGTAACCCGATCAGGAAACAAATTCATTTTAACCTGTATTGACCATTTAACGCGTTTTGTTGAAGCGATACCGCTGAAGGACCAAACGGCCGAGTCTGTGGCCAAGGCCTTCGTTCTTAACATTATTGCACGTCACGGAGTCCCAAAACGAGTGCTAAGTGACAAGGGTACTAATTTTCTATCAAAATTGTTCAAGGGGGTGTGTGAGTTATTGGGTATCAAAAAGTTGCAAACGACACCTTATCACCCGGCGGGAAATGGTATGATAGAGCGACAACATGCCACTATCGCAGCAATGTTGTCACATTATGTTGATAACAACAATCCCGACTGGGACGAGCATCTACCGCTAGTATTGATGGCATTACGTAACGTTAAGAATAAAGCTACCCACTCTACCCCGTTCTTCCTCCTCCACGGTAGGGAAATGGAGCTACCAAATGATGACGACTTGAAATGCAAAAATGTTACGGAACCGCAGTGCGCCGCGTTAAGGGATAGGCTGTTGCAGGCGTATGAAATTGCGCAGGAGGCGACACAGAGGAGTAGGGAAGCGAGCAAGCGTTTCTACGATCAGAGTACAAAATTGGTAGATTTTAAAGTTGGAGAAAAAGTATATGTATTCCATCCAGAAATAAAGAACAGTCCTGGGTCGAAATTTAAGAAACCTTTCAGTGGTCCACACCTGATTTTAAGAAAACTCTCGGACGTGGTATACGAAATACAAATTGAAAACCGCCCTGTTAAACTACACGTAAATAAATTGAAGAAATACAAAGAATATTTGCGGGAAGGTATTATCTCTAACTACGCCGCAGGTGCGGAAAACCCTATCAACGGGAAGGATGACGCGATGGAAGATACTAAGACAGGAAATGAGATAGGGTCGACCGAATATGATAACTCATTAGATCTATTATTGAATTTTGGTTCGCCGCAGGTGATAGGGAACTCCGACATACTACCGGATGTGGTAACGGAAGAGCAGCCTGATACCGGGGCGGCAGGCGATCAAACCGCGGTGGATGATTCAATTTTTGGGGGAATAGGCGAACTCACGTACATAGACGATGTAGGCGACAAAGATTGGGAGCCACCCGCTGGGGTAGGCGGCGAGGTGCCGGCCTCAGTAAACGACGGGGGCCCAGCAACCAGAACAAGACGAAAACAGCGAGCGATGTCAGATTCATGAAGTTAATTGTAAATATTAAATCACATCGCTAAATTAATTAATAACTTGTCACATGTTATATGCGTATAATAGTTAGTAATAAATTTTTGACTGCGAGAGGCCGACACACAGCTGGCAGCGGACTTAATTATAGGCTAGGTAGAATGTAGTCCAAAACCATAGATTAGTAACAGGTGGTGGGGATAGTAGAGGCATTATAATGCGACATGATAGCACTAACTTGGAATTCCGTCCTATTTCAGGCCTTGTGGTGTGTGCACTTGCCCAGGAATCTTTCAACACTTGGGAATGCCGGCAAAGCATTTGCAACTTTCCTCCCTCAGGGGTGGTATTCATTCGCGAACGCGAAGTGACGCTGTCAGGAGACATGTGGACGGTGGCTAGTGCTATGGACGTGCAGGGGTACGTGTCGGGCGTAAATGCCATTGCGGAAATGATAGACAGCATGACGAAACAGACCGGGTTGCAACTAGTAGCGTGGGACGAATTAAAACGGGCGAAATTAGGGGTTGCCGGGTTAAAAGTGCGACTAGAATCAATCAGCCTCCTCACACCGGGGAGGAGCGCGGGCAGGCAAAAACGAGGGCTAATTGATGCGGTTGGCGTGGGGATGAAATTCCTATTTGGGACCATGGACGATGCCGATTTACACACTTTGAATAACCATATTACTAATTTGGAAACACTTTCGGGGGAGACTATCCACTTAGAAAAAGAACAGTTATCTTATGTTAAAAAGCTGCAAGATAATCTGAAAATTTCGGAACAGGAAGTAAAAACTATAGCGGAAATAGTGGACGACAACTTAACACGTTTTTCTAATGTCATTAAAAGCGTTCAGGGAAATATCTCACTCTTAAACGCGTCGTTATATCAACAAGCACGCATTTATTCATTTTTTTAGAAGTACCGAATTTCTTATCAATTCCGTTGATAATGAGTTATCGCGGGTACAACAAGCTCTTGACACACTAGCACAGGGTAAAATTAGCTCACAGATAATATCGCCACACAAGTTACTGAAATTGTTAAACGAGGTAGTCTTAAGGTTGCCTGAGGGCCTTAGTCTCTTAATTAGCCCGGAAGCAAGTTTGGTTCACTTGTATTATAGCTTTTGCAAAGCCTACGCCGTGGGTTATGCAGACTCAATTAGAATAATATTTGAAATCCCATTAAAATCCGCTAATAGACATTTTGAAGTTTACAAAATTTTGTCGCTACCTGTGTGGGAAGGAGAGGTGCAGAGATACGTGGAACTCGCAAACCTGGGCGAGTACCTTGCCGTCTCAGAGGACCGTCAACGCCACTTGGTTGTAACCAGCGAGTTCCTGAGAAGATGCACACCGGGGAAATACGCCATTTGCCCACCTGATGTCCCGGTGATTCTGCGACCCGATGAAAGCTGTGAGGCATTACTCTTCAGGGAGCAGGGAGCTGACATTCCACTAACTTGCAGCCGAAAACTGTACCTCCACTTGCCGGAAACGAAACTCTACCGGGTCGCCGCCAAGAGCAGCTGGGTGTTCAGCACTCCGAAAAAGCTAATCATCACTATGGAATGTCCTTCACAGGAGCAACCGAAAACAATCATGATCCAGTGATCGGGGGTGCTTCCGAGGTCTTCAGGATGCCACATCCACGCCAGAGATTTCGTGCTATACCCTATAACTCGGGGCTATATGCAATTTGAGGAAGTCACTGAATATAAGATACCTGCATTGCCGACAATACTATCCACTGGGGAGCAGCAGAAACTCATTGACTACCATCACGAATCAATTAAGTACCCCGGCATGAAGTCTCTACACGCTATCATAAATTCCACCCTACAACCAGGCACGAGCTACGCCCATCTGGAGCAGTTACTGGCGATGGCCGAGCGTCACCACAACGAATGGAAAAAGGACACCTCTAATCATCACACCTTGCTGGTCGGGGCGATAACCTTCATCGCAGTGATTGTCGCTGTAGCAGCATACCGGAAGCGAACGAGCCTACACACTGGATGGGTCCGGGGGACCCTCATTCTGCGGGGCAGACGCAACGGAGGGCGAGCCACCACGACGGACGAAGGGACCGGCGAACAACAGCAGGAGGTCGTCCAAGAGGAAGTCGCCATGTTCAACTACCCATGAGATTGCATCTACGCCAGTGTCTACAGGGAACTAGACTGTCACAAGGTTGTGTTAAGGTGAACTCTCATAGTGCGGTCACTATCATAATTTTTTTTTAGTTGTAATAATTATATTAATTGTGTTATTAATTTCATTATAGTGTTAACTATGGGCTACACTGCTGTGACATTAACCTAGACACTTATGTGAAACGGTAGTATAACCACATTGGAGGGGTCAACAGTGAACAGAAAGAGTACTGATAAGCACTAATGCCACTCTATAACATGTTGGTACACAGGTAATCATAGAGCCTAAGTGTTCAAGTCGAGGTGACATCATGGAACTCTAATGGAGTGGTGGCCAGTATTGCATTATTATTATTACGTTGAGTGAACTAATTATTGCGTAACGCAAACCTTGTAGGAACTGTAAGCTCGTGTATATATTGGTATTGGTATTCATGTGTTATATTCTCTTAAAAAAAAAAAAAAAAAAAAAAAAAAAAAAAAAAAAAACTATTTGTTGCACATTGTAATTGTAATTGTAATTGCGCTTGTGAAGTAAATGAGACCACTTGTCGTTAGTCTCCTTCATTTTTTTTTTTTTTTTTTTTATCAATATAATATTTTTACTTTTCAATAGGTTATTAGTTTATGAGTGTGCTATGTGCAATTATTGTCAATTAATTGTCGAATATTGTATCGGAAAGTGAGAAAATAATTCCTTACATTTCTTTTGTTTTATCTTTTTTTTTTTGTGCATGTTAGGTGTAATTTCTTTAGTTGAGAATTTTGTAGTTTTCGGTTTGTTGAAAGGATTTTCGGGACCTGCGCGCCGTTGTAGTGCCGCACACCGGTGACCGGCAAAATGCGAGCGGTGAGGCCGGCAGTTTGCTTCGAGAAAATGGCAAGCGTTGCGTTTGAGCCTGTTACAGGCTCAAAACGAGTTAAGATGGGGGCGGGATGTACTCAAATTATTAAATTTAGATTAAAATTAGTACTTGGTCAAATTGATGACTTAGACATCTAATTCATGTTTGACTAGTCACATTATCAGTTGCAAATAATTACATTACCGAAAACAAAAACAAAGAAACATTACTAAAGCAGTAAGAAATTACCTCTTAATGTCGGAGGACAAGTTTTGTTTGATGACGCGTCACCAGGTCCACGCTGATGACCGAAGACTTAAACCACACGGTAGTGGTAGTATTCACGGGGAATCAAAGTCTTCTTTCGTCGGAATAACTTCCTTAGTCCCTCGAAGCACATCGCGCCAACTATTGCACTTAACTGGAGAACCTTATCATAAACGACGTTAACCGCCCGATAACGACATCCGTTGGCCACCGCTCGCCACTGAATGAAACTTATTCACATTGTTGAATTAATGATTTTAACCCATGTAAAGACCGAATTTAGGCGCAGGTCCATTATATGCCTATGTATTGTATGCTATTAAATTGTAATCTTCAGCGATATTATTCAACATTCTTATCATTCTTAAGTGTAACTTAGTAGTGTAATTTACTCTTGCAACCATGTAAATTGTAATTCCTGATGTGTTCAACTTGCTTAGTATTAGTATATCCTTGTTATGGGAAAAGAGAGAGCAGGTAATCAATTTAAAGTCTTGCCTTTCAGAGATAGGCAAGACTTTCGTTAAACGGGGGGCGAGTGTTGTGAGACCAGACAGCAGATGCAACCACATCTGATACTAATTTATATTCAGTTGCCTTAATCTCAAATTATGCCGGTACATAGCCAGACTATCCCACAATTATATTCTAGCTGTAAGGGCAACAATGACCCTTACCCCAAATTACTAGTCGGGAACTGACCATCAATAACACGCATATCATTATTCTTAGCTCAAAATTATAGAGCAGCCGTGGGAACAGCTAAGCAACCAACCTTCACATAATCGAAACTATTATTTAGATCCCTTCATTAGAAGCTCACTATTTCATAGCGTTACCAAAATTGATAGTCACAAAAAGTCCAAATACACGTCATGCGGTTGACCATCACTGGGAATGCCAGCCGGCAAGCCAGGTGTTATCTCCCATATAAAAAGGCCGGTCCTGACAATCACGGCATTCTCGCTGCCGTCGTCATGCTGCTCGTCTGTCTAGGTGAGTTTTCACGTTCTCTCTCTCTCTCTTCTCCCCCACGTCATAGTAGCGACTTAACTGTTTGTATCTTAGTATTAACCTGACATAATAAACTTATATTCTCTTAATGTCTACTTGTCTTTGAGCTCCCTTTGGACCTTAAGTCCATTACAACAAGCTTCAGGAAAAAACAGGATTGCTGCCAACTACGATATTCTCCACCAGTCGTGGTTAGGGGCTCGGATCAAATAGCAAAGAAAAACCCTTGAAAAGTTAAATTTTGTTTGATGTCCCAAAACGTCGAATCGTTAATGTGGCGCAATTAATTGTTTTTGTCAATATGTGTTGTTTGTGTTTTTTAAAGAACTGTGTAAAAAATTACCACAGAAAAAATGGACATCGCAAGCATCTTCTGAATTGGGAAAGCCCAAAAAAGGTAAAAAAATTTAATTTACCACACCCAAAACATGTTTCTAAAAGAAAAAAAAAACATACATTACATTTGTAATATTAATTATTTGATTTAATGTTTTAAAAACAGTTGCTAGTGAGTATATGATATATTCATGATCGCAATACTCACGACATCGGAACATGACGGGACAGCAGCCCTGGGCACTGAGGTATACCGGGACACACCCGCGGGTCAACTGGGACGGAGTATCCCCCCACAGCTCGAGCGGACAGTCCATGGGGGCACAGAACGGGGACGCTATGCTGCCTGAAACAACACAAAACTTGAGTAGACACTGATCCACCAGACTTGCTTAAATATTGAGACTTAAACAAGTGATACGAACAAAAAACATCATCGTTGAAAATTGTTTCTACAGGACCTCAATTATTGATTTCCCTGACTTTTTCCTGACTTTCCCTGACCCTTCTGAAACACACTTCCTTGACCAAAATTTCCAACAACATCACGGCATTTGTGCTTTAATTACGTGTGTGGGTACAAAAACGTTTACACTATTTAAGCATGAGGTTAAATTTAAGAAAATAATAATAAAATCCACTGACATAAATAAAAATTTAACAACCCAATTGATTTTATTTAAACTAGGAATTATAAAACATACCATATGACCAGCAGCAAGACTACGCATGCCCAATGGGGTATACAAAGGGTTGGCTGAGGGTACGCCGGAATGATCAGTGATGGAAGACACTATATCTACTTCACATAAAGAGCCAATTGATGACAACAAATTTAAGTTAGGTTGATGCTTACGATGTTAAGAGCATTGTTTTAATTTATGTCCAAAGTAAAATATAGTACACACTTCTTTATATTTGTAAGCACTAGCGCTTTAGTTTGCCATTGAGCATTTTTTTTTTTATTAACACTGAGTTAGTAAGTTGATATAGGGTTTGGATGATTGACTGTTCATATATAATTAATCAACTCTTTACTGGATTTTTAAATATGGCCAATAAGTTGTCAAGTGTCACTTGAAAAGCAATGCACTTAGATCTAAATGTTTGTAACTCATCTATCATTCATAAATGAAATTTACCATTGAATCCTTCAGCGCAGATGCACTGAGTGCAGGTCACGTCACTCGTGGGGAAGAAACGTTCACCCTCTTTGTATGTTTTGTTGTTGTACGAACACTTCACTTCCTTGCGGTGGGTTGGGTCGGAAACTGTAACAAGGCGGAAGTTACTTTCTACCAGATTTCCTAAGAGTTCGCAAAAATAATATTAATTTTACTAGTTTTAAATGTTAATATGACAAATTGGAGGTTTCAGAGTTTACTAGTAGACCAAATAATTTTGTTTGCATATTGATTAAAAATTTTAATTCATACATATATTCATTCTGTTTACACTCTTTGTGGATGGAGTTGTTTAATCAGTGTGTCCTCCATGGTATAACATAACCTCTTGGGTACGAATATAAAAATGCTCTTGTCTATGAATTGTGTTTACTCTTGACAGCTCTATTAAGCTTGAAAATCAATTATTTCCTGACCAAGGTTAATCAAGAGGGGAAATAATTATCTTTAAGGGCTTGTAGGGCCCTTCTTTTTGGATGCATATTTACCAATTTAATCTATAAACAACTTCACACAAGCTCTTATTAATAATATCAATATCTTTAAAATCGATTCAAAACTAATCATAATTATTATAAATACAATCATACTCAAATTATAGCAAAAACAAATCAATAAAATTATTCACAAGCGAAATTTGTTGTGACATGTGTCTCACACGATTGAACAAAACGAACTTATAGTCAAAAAAAGTCAAAGTTGCCTACGATCTAGAAACAACATGCAGAGCGCAGGCAGTGGCAATGATAACTCTTGAGGATGGATGAAGGTAAGAGGCATGATTGAGGGAAAACGACTTTTAAACAAAAGGGCATTTGAGATTCTTTGCTTTCTCAATTAATAGACCTTACTATGTAAAAAATGGCTTTGATTGTTTTCACCTAGATATACAGTATCATATTTAAATATTTAAAAAATGCTTTTTTAACAGGTTGACTGGAGTATATCAATGCTGGCTGTTTTGTCTGTACCTTTGTCGCAAGTGACGAAGCTCTTCTTGCAGCATGAGAGGCTCTCCTCGAACGTGTGTCGTCTGCACTCCTGCGGCAGCGGCTCGCAGTTGTCCCCTCCCTTGCCCAGTCTGCAGATGAACTTGGTCCTGCAACAAGTCCACAAACGGCTACTTGCACTGCAAGCTATGAATTGTTACAGTGCGGTCTCTCATTTGTCACAACGAATAACAATTGCAATTTAGAATTTTTTTTTTATTTTTACATGTTAATTGAATAGTATTTTTTTATCTTTAACTTTTCCTCACAGAGTTTGGCTCTGTTCGACATACATCGTTTAGCACAGTCAGCTATCACGTCGCTTCGGCTGCGCGGCCAATCAGAAGCGACCTGATCGCTAGACAAGTGAAGGACTGGACAATAGGAGGTGTAGCGGCATTCAATAATAGGACCTCAGAGGTAAATCACTTGTCTCAAAAAACCTATAGACTTTTCATTGTTTAATTCCATTCTGTTCACGTAGTTTAATCTTAAATTCAATAATGACAAATCTTTGAAATCTTAAGTCTGTTCTTTGTTATGTAATTTCCGCTTCCCCTTTACGAACATTCGGGTCTGCTCCACGATTAAGAGAGCAGTGATGGCAGTGACTTACGCCCAAGATGAGCAGGTGGTAACAGAATACCAAAAATATAAGGACACTCCTTATACACAAAATGGCATAGAGAGTTTCATTTCGCGTAGTTGAGCACTCTTCCTTGAGAGGGCGTGCGAGACAGTAACCTACTTTACATTCAGACATGTCATTTTACCATTTACATTCTAAATTCGATGCAACTGGTCAATGGCAACAATTTTCGCTCAGGCACACACGACGTTTACAAATCACACCTAACCTATTCTAGCACAAACTAAATAATAGTAATCTTAAAGTTTTTTTTGTTTTTTTGCAATTTTAATATTCAGACTCAGTTTGAGATTCACTGAGATGTTTGTAACATTATCATCATGGACATATGTTACTGTCCAGTAAAAAGTTTTGCGTGGGCAATAATTTATGTAGCTTGCATTACAGCAAAAAATAGATTTTGTGTGTTGACCATACATTGAAATTTTATCACTAGCTGACCTTTTATTAATTACAGAATTGACAAGTCTGTCGACTTGACATGTTCTCTAGTCATGAGACGTGCCACCACAGTCAAAACTTACTTACTTACTTGTTACTTGTTACTTGTAGCTCGCATCCGTTGTCCTTAGAGTCAAGGAATTGGACAGGTCAAAGGGTTTATCTTATGCATAGCTGCCCTACAAAGGATAATTCTAATCTAGTTCTTTGTTACCAGAAAGGTAACAGTCAATACTATAAAAACTGGACTCCACTAGAAACTTTTTAACTTCAACTTTGAACTTTGTGATTTTATTGATATTTTGTAATTTTTCTGGCAAAGCTTGGAATAGCTTGATCCCACAGTATTTAGGCTTGTGTTCGAAAAGAGTTAGTTTGTGTTGCTCTGCATGAAGTCCTTTATGTCGGGTGTGGTATTTGTGATTGGAAAAGGTTGGTGAAATATTTTGGGTTTTTATATAGCAGACTGATTCAAAGATGAATAGTGAGGGGACCGTGAGAAGGCCTAATTGTTTGAAAGCATCTCTACAGCTGGTCTGGGGCGGCATGCCCAGGATGGCCCTTATTGCCTTCTTTTGACAGACAAAAATTCTTTCAAGGTTGCCCTTAACAGCCCCCCAAAGAATTATTGAATAAGAAATGTGTTGTTCGAAGAGGCCAAAGTAAACCAACTTTGATAGGGGAAGGCTACCGTAGGTTCTAATTCTACGCAGAATATAGAGACCTCGAGCTAACGACCCCTCAAGCTTCTTTAACTGATCTTCCCATCCCAGCCTATCATCCAATCTCACCCCCAAAAAATCGGCTGTTTTTGAAATTTCAATTTGATCCTCTCCAATAAATAGGTTCGGAGTCCTATTGTTTTTTTAATTTTTTCTTTGGGCAGTTTGGATACACATGTATCTGGTTTTTTGTGGATTTAAATTGAGTTTGTTTGATGAGAAAAAGTTAGCTAATTCATTTGCCTTTTCATTAGACTCTGCCTCCAGTCTTGGCAAGTCTGACCCATTTACGAATAATGTTGTGTCATCCGCAAACAAGTAGACGTTACCTATTGGGACACAGTCTGTGATGTTGTTGATGTAAACCAAGAAAAGGAGAGGTCCCAGAACGGATCCTTGCGGAACGCCGTTCGTAATGATCTTTGGAGTGGAGGAAATTTTTTGAAGTTTTGAAGCAGAGTTTTGCAAAATCTCAGTGATCTGGCATCTTTCAGCTAAGTAAGACTCAAGCCATTTCAGCGCCAGACCAGAGATTCCGATTGAGGCCAGTTTTTCTAAGAGAATTGCAGCATCGACACAATCGAAGGCTTTTGAGAGATCTGCGAAACAGCCAACTACTGTTTCCCCAGCCTCCATCGCATCGATGCAGTTGTTGATGAAATCGATCAATGCCAATTTGGTTGATTTGTTTTGTCTGAAACCATACTGTCTGTTGCACAGTATGTTATTGTGTTCCAGGAAATGGTTAAGTTGCTCCGAAACAACTTTTTCAATTAATTTTGAAACAGACGGTAGGAGGGAGATTGGACGATAGTTACCAGGATCGGTCTTGTCGGACTTTTTGAAAATCGGTTTTACTATGGCCATTTTGCAGTTTTGTGGAAAGGTTCCAGAATTCAAGGAAGAGTTGATTATGTGGGTGAGAGGGCGAGAAACTTCCTCTTTGCAGGTCTTAAGGACATGCATACTTATGCCGTCAATGCCACAGGAATGTTTGGGTGTCAGTTTTGCAAAAATTTCCATAAGATTTTCTGTTGTGATGAGATGAAATCTTTCCAGTACTGTATCTTCACTTAGGTATTTTGGGAATCCAGACAGAACTTGATTGCTAATGTTGGAATTGAGGTTGTTTGAGACATCTACAAAATAATTATTAAAAGCTTCACATACTTCTTCTAGGTTTTCTATGGTTTCTCCGTTAATATTTAGAACAATATTACTATTGTCTAAATAACCCCTAAAATAACAATACTATTGTCTAAACTCACCCCTCCTCTGTTTTCTTGCACGTGCACGCCTCTATACAGGGTGTCTCAAAGTCCACGTTGTGCCTCGTGACCGTGCTGTTGATGGCGTACTCCTTGCCAAACAGGTAACACGTGTTCTCATCTCTTTTAAGTAAGTTATCTGCAATTATGCAACAAATTTAGTAAAGCAGTTAATATTTTAGTTTTTACAGTTTGGGTGCAGGATTTGTTATAAGTCCTACAAAAAATTACAATCAAAATCATGTAAACAGTTATAAGATTTAGAATAATGAGGTGGCCCATGCGCAAATTGCCAATTTTATGGTTCTGTATGAGAGAAACTATCCTAAAGTACATGTATCTTGGTTATGAAGTGACAGAGATCTACTTTTGTTTACAATCTGACTTAAAAATTCGTCTGAAAGTAATCAGCTGTTAAGTTACAATTCACATTTATAAACATCGTACAATGAAAGTTGGTCAACATTTTAAAGCGCCCTCTAGAAATAAATCAAAGGCGAGGGGGGCGAAGCCCGAAACGATATGACTAATTACGATTCGCCCACACGCTACATCCTAAGCTTTAAAATGCCAACTCTATCTTAAAAATCGGTTTAGTAAGTCGAGAGAAAAAGGGACGTAACAGATGGAACCCTTATAGAAATAAGAAGATAGATTAATAATTTTAATTATAAGTATGTTTCCAGGCTAATGCAAAAGTTTCAAACCTGTGGTACGCATAATTATTGGGGATACACAAATGCTGTTTTGAGGTACATCGGAAAAAAGAGTAACAGCCAAAGTTTTCTATTTCACATATAATGCAACTCGCAACAAAAATCTTAAATAAGCCATAACTGGATGAAGACTATTTCAAGCTACAGCTAAGAAGAACCAAAATACATAGACCATTTACCACAAAACTTTAAAAAAATTATAATTTAAAGGGAAACTGTTGCCACTGATCTATTTACCTGGCGAACACACAGAAGAAGATGGAAATGAAACATGGTATTGCATCCTGACTGCTTATTAGGGCAGAAAACGCATTGAATCGCTATTGTGTTTTTATTTAATTCTAAAAATATGAACTCTGCTCATCTAATGATTGCACTCAAATTGTATACAGTAATATAACAACACCAAGTTGTGTTTGTGTAATTTATTCAGTTTAATAAAAGTACAAATGGTTGAAAACTGGCTATGTAAAATCCCACACTCATCCTCCATTCATATTTGCCTTAAAATATGTCCCGGTAGCATCGGTGTCTTAAAAAGTAATTAAGCGACTCAAACTGTCTGTGAAACAATCTTTATCTTGTCTTGTGGAGTCCATGACGAATTCAGTTTGAGAGGACATGGCAGTTGTGAGAAAAAAATGTTTGTGAGAGAGCAAGTGTTAGAATGCTTAAATGTTAAAATGTTAGAAAACTTTTAAAGATTTGCACATAAAAAAAATTGACGAGGAAAAATTTAAGTTTTTTTAGAAAGACATGTTATTAACTCTTTTGTGGTTTATAAAATGAATGTATTGAAAATTGTTTTTCAAAGTAAATAACAGACATTTTCAATACACCTTTCATGTTGTGATACCACCTACCCTTAAATTTAGTTCATTTCTAAAAAGGAAGTTTTGGGATCTGTTGGTTTATGCAATAAAAGTTGAGTTTTTCATAATTACTGTATATTATTTATAACTTTAAAAAGGACAAATAAGTTCAAGAAATTTTACATTTCTTCATTGAAGGAACAATGCCACCTATCTGAAAAATTAGAAACTTTACAGGACAGAAGAAAATTTGTTTCGGTTGATTAATTTTTGACTATCTATAATTGAACATTTAATATACAAACATAGTCGCAAATGCAAATTTAATGTTTTATTGGTGATTTCTTGACATACTAACATCATATTACGAATTTATTTGGAGTGTGGCAGTATATACCTAAAGTATATGTACACTTTATGTATACCATATTTATTTATTTATTTTACATAATTTACATGATAGCTACAGTAAAAAAAAATTATATATTACATCTACTTAGGCAGTATTGATCCTTAGATTTTGCGGTTTTCACTCAGATATGCGGTATTCCACTATTAGTTGGACGTGGTACCACTGTACCTTAAAAGTAATTATGATATTCTGTAGACCTAACTTAGGCAGTATTTTCGTTAAAAATCATTATCTTTGCAAAGGATCAGTATTAGAACAGCACTATAACACCATCCCTTGGATATTCAGTGAACTACAACTACCATTTGCATTCGTAATCAAATTCGCAGATCTGTCGCTGGGATACCTAAAACGCAATTTAGGAAAAACTTTTAGATAGGCGGTATTGTTTCTTAAATGACTATTTATAAGTTTTAATAGCCATAAACTATCCAAGAACTTTAAAAAATCAATTTAAATATAAGAAATAGGTAAAAATTATGGATTGTTTATTATAGTGAAGAAGCTAGCAGTTTCTTACCACATTTGTAGCTGGCAGGGCAGGTAGAACCAGCCGACATTTCCGGCTGACATTTCAGCTTCCTGTAGAAGGCATGGGCCACATTGTTGCAGGGATTTGAAGCTAGGGGCAGAACCAAAGACACACGAGAACAATCAGTTTGTGTAATTAAATTTTACCTTTTAATTAATTTAATTTTTTATGGCTCAAACAAAATGTGCTATAGCCATAATACTAGATACTCTATTTGAAAAACATCTTTTATACAATGGCATAAAAATGTATAATAAACTACCAAAAATTTTAAAAGAAGAACAAGACTTCAAGTTATATCAGAGGAAAATAAAAAAATATTATCTTAAAGTGAAGACTATTTTGAAGACGAGGCACTTAATACGGTAATTTAAATTAAGAATAATGCTAAATTGTAATAACTATTTCATGTATCCGATGCAATGTAAATTGTACAGGAAAAAACTATTATTATTTTACTAAAAAACTCAAATTAAGAAACTTTATTGTGAATATAATAAAAGCAAAAAGTACTGTCGTTTAACCATTACATTTTTATTATTACTTCCTTTTCTTTTCTCCCTCTTTTTAAACTATAAAAATAATTTGAAACTGGTATTACACCCTGACAAATTTAATGTGCAGTCGAAAGGCAGAATTTTATTTCCCACCACGATGAAAATTCCCTGAATAATTTCCTGATTTCCCCAATTTTCTTCACAATCTGATGTTCTTTTAATTTAAGCCTTGACATGCAGAGTATAAATAGCGCTGATGATCATGTTACTTCCCCTAGTTGTCATTG
The DNA here is from genome assembly GCA_030545055.2 of Neoaliturus tenellus. Lineage (NCBI taxonomy): Eukaryota > Metazoa > Arthropoda > Insecta > Hemiptera > Cicadellidae > Neoaliturus > Neoaliturus tenellus. The sequence continues at coordinate 31,936,206 of CM061534.1, read as the reverse complement.
CAAGCGCCTCTTTTTACATCTTAAATATCAAAATAAGAATGTTTGTTTTCAAAAAGCAAAACATTGGCATAAAATGGCATAAGACGTTAAACAGATACAATAATTCTCAGTGACTGTGATTGGTTGGATTCTTGACAGTGAGAGGTACAGGAGAAATGGGGGAATTGAAATCTGCATTTCGATCTCACATTCAGCCTATCTTGAACCAATTTTTAATAAAAGTAGCTTTAATTTTTTTTTATGAATACACATTTTTCCAAATAATAATCATCGAAAACGTATACAGTAATTTTGACCACTGCTTACATGTGAGTTTACAATTTTTTGCAACAGTAAGAATAACTTTAGCGAGTTTTGTATGATGATTAAGTGTAAAAGAAAGTAAGCAAGTTGACTGGATCTCCTAAACAATGATGCATATTCCTGTTCATGACACTTCTGTCACTGCTGTATTTTCATCATTTTAATTTAATAGCATTTGACATGATGAACCTAATTATGAACATGGTTAAACATAATTACAGCTCAGGAAATGAAATTGAATTATCAGGACCATAGATTAAGCATACTTGCTTAACAGCCAATGGTATTTAGGGACCTGAAGACGTAGGATTCGAACCACAATTTCAACCTCTTATATACGAATTGGTCTAATTATTAGGATGGTCTTTATGGATGAACTAGTACTCATTAGTGCGGACGTTAATCTTTACCAGGGAATATCGCATCCATAAGCCATCGCTTATAAATATCCACAATTCGTGACCTCCAAGTAGCTGGATTACAGGATGACACCACCGTCCCATTCTATATTCAATTCAGATCCTTCAATTTTTTAAATTGTAATTTGTTTGCTCTGTAGTTAATTCTTGCTATATTGTGGTATTGATTTATCTTTGTAGTCAAAAGAAGGCTTAGAGAATTTGCCTTATCTGAATATGATTTTCACCCAAGTTTGATTTGATGATCATAAATCGTGTTTTTTTTCTGTTTCGGAAGCTAAAATCTTTAATAATAATAAAAAAATATTATCAGTTGAAATATTGAGTAAACAAATTTGTAATAATATGAAAACATAACCAATAACATTGTTTTTAAGTCTAGTTTTATGATAACTTACTTGAATTTTCAGGAGATACATACATCTTGTTCATTGATTATGTTATTTTAGGCTTAGCTGTCACTCTTAAATCATGTCCATAATTATTTTGAAATGTTCAAATTGTTTTATTGGACTCACTACCCTCTAAAAGTCATTAACTTTCCTCTCCCTGAGTTTTGGTCGTCAAACATTCTGATTCGAGGAACATCTAGTTAAAATTTGAATATGTCTTTGTTTACAAACAGTGAGTGTACCGAACCTTGGAAGAACTTCAAAACTGCTTTTATTTTAGTTAGTATTTTTCCGTTCACTCTCCAGTCAGATTCATCTTAAAATACCGGTACTCACTATGCAGGCATCCTCAATACGCGGCCCTCGGGACAATTTTATGCATCGCTTGTATAAACCTTACTATAAAGTTTTGGCAACCAGTTGTAAAAGACAAATATCCTAACTTAATTGACTGTGCTCAGAAAATTATGTAGGTATATGTCTGTAAATCTAGCCTACATTCAGTGTAAGCTGAACTTCATAAAAACAAGTATAGATCCAGATTATCAAGTGAGAATCTTGAAAGCATTTTGAGGGTTTCAGTTTCTTCCCAACCTGCTAATGTAGATGCCATATAATAGAGATCTGTGAATGATGTTGCCCATTGGTTTCAAATAATTAACAAAATATTTTACTCAGATTCTAACAAATTTTGTCACAATCAATGAACAGAATATGTAGAGCCTTTTCAAAATTGCAACCCGCTTTCAACGAACTCTTTACAATCTTGAGACACACGTCATGAACGAATGCTTAATTTTGTCTAACGTTAAACCTATATAGATTTCAAAAATGGGTTTTTTAAAAGAAATTAATATTATGTAAAAAAGAGGCAATGAGAAAAAAACATGGCGGATGCTCAGCCCATTTCAGGATTAATAGTAATACACATTCAGTAGTGTTCATAATAGTCCATCCTTTTTTTCAACCATTGGATTATCTTTTTTGTCCATTAGTTGAAATAGTATTTTCGCTCCTGTAAGGTTTTATTATTTTATAGCGTCTCAAAATTTTAACACCACCTCAAAGTCGACCGCCTTCCATACTATAAATTTTCGGCTCTCCTAATAAAAACACATATTTTCATAAAAACAAATTAAACTTTTTTAATCCTTCTACATTTTATAGTGTTTTTCCCGTTCTTTCTCATTTATTTGGAAGGTTTTGGCCGTTGATGTTTTCCCCAGTCTTTGGAACAAACATCTTTAATTTAAACTCTATCCATCCTATATATTCTACTATTTGTAAAACACCCAAAAATTATCTTGGGAAGTTTTTCAGAATTCCAACACTTCATTGGCTGCTACACTATTGATTTAAATTATATTCAATTTTCATTCAATGTGATTATTTTATTCTCGTTTTAAAATCAAACTAAAACAAATATTTTAATGCAAGCAAAGAAAGCTTTTCTCAAAGTATGTAACTAATTGCTCATTGTACCCGTCTCATGAAGAAATACAATTAATTGTTTATTTGCATTCATAAGATACATGTCAAAGTTTTCTTTCATTTGAATTAGGATGTAAACATCAGCTGTAAATTTTTAATAATGTGTAAGATTATAGTGGTTTTTAATTCGATAAAAAAAAATTACTATAATATTGCCACTTTAACCATAGTATTATTAGTATAACCATAATAAAAATTGGACAGTATATTTTTTGCACTTTTTTGTTTATTTACAAAATGATAAATTGAGCACATTATTGACTTTTAAGGCTCTTTGTCATCCGATAAGACCACATCGCCAAGACTTGGCTTTTCCATGAATTTTCTTTGGCACTAATACGACTTTCGGAGCACAGTTTTTTTTACTTAGGCTCCAAATACTATAGTAAGATGCACGAAAATAGTCCGATGGAAATTTTAACAGCTGTGTCCCCCCTCACCCCCTCTTGCCCTGCAATGTTGTCATTTGTGGTTATGTTTACCATGTGTAACACAGCATAAAAATGTGTTTTAGAATAAATCTGGCAACAATGCATCGACTATCATCGGACTTTTTTCGTGAATCCTACTATAAACTCTCCTTCCTTTGTAACTTTGTTTTTATTATTGTAAGCATATATTGTTTTGTTGATTGGGAGTCTTTGTTCTACTGTTACTGTTAGATAATTTATATTTAATTGTTTATTGCTTGTTACTGGGTTTTTGTAGATATTTGTGTATGTTATTGCTCAAAATATTTATTAAATTAGTTTTAGGCTTTTTTGCTGTTAATTTTAGTTAATTGTTTAAATTGTAAATGCTGTATTAAGGAAGCATGAAAAATAGTAATCTTCAAATTTTTGTGTGAACTGACTGTAAGACATGAACTATTAAAAATGTTTGTTAAATTCTAGTAAAAGCTACAGACAAGCCTAAGTGAGGCTTTTGTAGCTATGTTTATATGAAACTTGTAATGTATATACTCATCTTGATGAATAAATAAATAAATAAATAAATATATCAGAATATTGCAATACATAGAGTGACAAGACAATATTTTGGAAACGATAATATTGTTTTGTCTCCAGAGGTTTTGTTGTAACTTGAGTTTGATTCCGGCAACCAATACCACTTTCGGTAGACAGGTTTACTTTTGATACGATTAGGAACTCTCCTTTCCATTGTGATTTTTCGATCTCGTTTTAGTTTTCTTTGATTGTTTGTGAGATTCATGCGTTTTGAGTAGAATCTCAAGCTTCTAGCTCAGCAGAGTATGTTCTATCTCGCTGACTTGTGCATCACAACTGGGAGCTTGCTGTTGGCTTCCTTCACTTTTGTGGAAACGGATCCAGCTCCTCAAGTTTTTCATTGTGTTAACCATCATTTTTTCATCGATTTTGTACATTCACAAAGGTGATGGTTCAATTTTCAGATATGTTTTTTGGTCCAGTGTATTTTCCATCGTTCTTTCATCAGAACATTCATTTCTATTGAACTTTCATTTTTGTTCTTTCATTTTTGTTGAACTTTCGGCCCACAGGTGATGGAGATGGCAGATGCATGAGTCCTTCATATTTCTCAGTAGCATCATGTTAGGTTTTCTCTAGCCCATATCCATTGTTTGTTAATTTCCTTTCATTGAACCTGTGGCCAATCTCTCTGTCCTCTCTCTATTTTTCATACCAATAAATGGGTGCCACGCTAGTTGGAATATTTGAGAGGCATCGGTCTTTTTTTTTTAAGGTAAATTCCTTCCAAGAATCCAGTAAGTTGCAATGAGGAGACTTGTCATTTTTTTTCCGATTCAGTGGAGGTACAAGAAGTAGCAGGAGTACACTCAGAAGGTCGCTACAAAACGGATAAAACCAGAATCGGACAGACTTGAGGCTTCGGCCTAGGTCCACAAGTCCGTCCCGATCGATCTAATGAGCTCTACATTACTTGACACTGAGTATTCAATCCACTGGATAGTGCACAATACCCTCGAATAATAAATCGACCCATACAGCACTTCACGTCGCACTTTTTAACCCACGTTTAAATTTGGAAAATCGTAAGCTTTAAAAGAAGTGCCACCCGGGCAAACGTGGGGTCAAAAGTGACAACGGAAGATCTGCTTGGGTAGATTTACATTCGTGAGTAGAAGTGCCCCTATCACAGTCGAAACAATCCTCCGAATCAATGTAATATATCTCATACGATACATCGGGTGCAAACCGGACCGTTGGAACTGGGTCATCGCCTGAGACCCGGGGCTGCCGCAGCAAAAGCCGACGAAACAGACCCAAGGAATCGGTCTGCGTCGCCACAGATCGAGTCTGGACAATGCTAGGTTCATCAGTCTGCACAGACGATTCTGTGTAAATACTTTCTACTACCTCTTGGCCGTCCAATGTGACCCCGTCGGCCCCATCGTCAACTTCTGGATTCCCGAACAGAAGATACCTGAGCACGACGCAACTCAGGGATACTCCACCTATCGTGACCCCCACAATGGTGCTGAGAGACATTGTTTTAGTTCCCTGTTGATAAAAATTAAAGTTAGTCTAAGATATATACTCGGCTGCTGAAAATTTATATGCCACAAGAACCCTTTGTGAGGTTATGCTTATTTACTCCATTTTACCTCATAGAATGTAGGCCTAATAAAAAAATAATAATAATAATAGGCCTATGAAAATTGCAAGATAAATACCAGTATCACAAAATCAGAACTCTTCCAATTTGTTTTTTATATCATGCACAAGTATGGCTGGAGAAATGCTTAAGCATTAATAAAAATCTCAGCCACATAGTGAACTGCAATTATGCACCAACCTTCCATCAAGAATCTCAAACATTATTGTATGCTCACAACATGTTTTGCTGCTACGATGGCACAGTATTATCAAATGATAACAACACAAGATAGAACTACCTGACCCAATTTTTGACAGGTCACGGCTATTTTCGGTCGTACCTGAACCGTATGGGAAAGACCGGTTCACCGGACTGCATTTATTGCCCGGGTGTTCCCGACGATGCGGAACACACATTCTTCCGCTGTCCCCGTTGGGAAGGGCCCCGCCTGGAGGCCACACAAATCTTTGGTGCATTTTCGGTGGACTCGGTCTGCCAAAAGATTTTGGAGGATGAGGGCAACTGGGATTGTTTGTCACAGTTCGTCCGGGGCATCCTCCTGGAAAAGAAAACCGATCTGGACCGTGAAGTGGCCCAGATCCCTTGATCGAGCGGCTGGATAAGGAGCGAGCCCCACGGGCGTAAGCCAAATTTAGGCCTAGCCTGACGTAATGTGACAAACAATTCCAGGTTAGATTCCTAAAGAGTAGAGGAGGTTTTTTAGTGGGTAAACTCGTTTTTAGGGGAGCCCCACACTACAGGCTGGCCACCTGTGTGCGTAATGCATTTTTCCGCCTCTCCCTCAAAAAAAAAAAAAAAAAAAAAAAAAGATAGAATTGTCCATGAAGGATTCATCAAGGTTTTATCATTTGATAAGGTCACCTTTACAGCGTAACAAGTTGTGAATGTACAATGATTTTTGAGATTATTAATTTAACTCAGCTGTCACCAATTTGAAACCGTATAATTTAATATTAATCTAATATTTTACTTCCAAAAAAAGTGAATAAATGAGTAAATTATAAAAAAACATTAAACTTTTTAACATTATTACCAAAGAGCGAGGCCGTGTAGTTACAGTTAGGTACCATTTCTCAAAATCAATAGAACTTTAAACTTTGAAACTGCAAAATTAATTCTGATATATCATTATACTGAAAAAATAATTATTTTCAGTTACCCTCTCAAACTACATAGGACTTTTAGATCAACCTAAGCTACAAAAGAAATATCCCATCTTGCTGCATCCGAAGGGTGTAAGCTACCACATGAACACAACTAGAAGTCATTAACTTTGACTACCAAAAACTGTAACAAAAACTCCACTATGGAATAACAATAACTTTAATGAGGTTTCAACAGTTTTAATTAAAAAGTCCGATGTGAAAGCATCAAAGTTAAATTATATATAAAATTAATTTCACTAAACATTATTTTAACAATGGGCCATAGTTGTTTGTGTAATACATTTATAAGTTTCAGTTTAGTTCAGTCTCAGTTCACAGTTATTACTTTTTTAAACTGTGATAAAGAGGAAATATTTGTGTGCCAAATCTGAAGTGGGAAAATGTGACGGAAAATTAACAAATGATAAGTTAAAAAGCAGGGGTAAAAGCTTTGATACATTCGGTAAAGGAATGCTCTTTTGACATATGAAATCAATCTGAGATGGTAAAAAATTTCAGTCAATGTGTGACATAATAGCTTTCTATTGGCCTTGTTTGTGATCAGAAAGCATCTGCATCTCTATGGGAGAAGAGAATGTAATGTGAAACGTCTCACAAACACACTTCCCCCTCATCTTTGCGATTCCATAGAGTTTACTTAGGTCATAAAACCATAAGTTCTTTGCAAACAAATACAAATTTTAAATAAATTTTTTTTAGTACCGATTTTTTAGCTAAACAAAAGCATAGTTTGCCAATACATTCTTGAACTATTAGCAATATAACTAAAAAATAAAAGAAGACGTTAAAAATTGGCAAAGCATATTCTTTCGCTGAGAGAGGTCTGCTTAGAAATCTGACAAGAATAATAGTGGTGAAGCACTTACTTTGGTTAGAGTTTGGTTAGATGTTGTAGGAGAGTCCTCCGCTTAGTGCCGGTGGTCTTCTGTTTATTTGATAATCGGATGAAAAGATATTTTACTGACAAAAACTTTTGTCAAAGTAAATCAGTTTCTAGGGAAACAGTGTGGAATTTCTTGTTGCCAAGCTTCAATACCACTGTACAACTTCTTGTGAACAGCAGCAAAAACAACAATATTGTGGGATCTTAACACGTTTGCTACCAGCCGCCGGTCAGGCCAATCCCACAGCCCACAAAAAAATCATGGACTTCCCTGTAGACCGGCCCAAGTGTTTGTGACTTATGCCACAGAATAGAATAGAAACTGTCCAAAATTCCCAGATAGCACATAAACGTAAAAAAGACGTGAAAATAAAGTTTCCTTTTAACATTTTTGACGTTATTATTACGTCAAGAAACGGATTTATAACGTTTTTTTCACGTGATTATAACGTGCGAGTGTCACACTTTTTTTACGTTAAAAAAACGTAAAAATACTACGTGAATATAACGTTTTTGTTTCACTTAATTTTTACCTTTTTAACTTATGTTTTACTGAACATTTTACAATTTTTTTTTTTTCAAAAATTTCTAAATGAATGCTTTTTTTCTAACCAACACATTAAAAAAATGTAAATAAAGTCGATCAAAAATTTCTTACCTCCACCTGGATTTGAACTCTCAACCTTTCTATCACTGTCCTAGCGCCTTTACCCTCTCGGCCACTTCTGCTGTACTTCGGGTGGATTTAATTTACTATTTATACATTTAATACTCAACCTTCCTTGTACTTGAGAACAGATGGCTCGGTGTATCTGTGCTCATGGTTTTTGTTGAGTATATTTTAAAAATTGATTTTATCCGCGTTTCGTCTCAGATCAAAAACATTATTTTTGGATCTTGATGGCGGCATACCCAGATAGCACAAAAACGTTATTTTTACATGAAAATAACGTTTTAAATTTTACTTTTAACGTTATTTTTACGTTAAAAAAAGGTGAAAATCACGTTATTATAACGTGATTATAATGTGAAAAGCGCACTCAATTTCACGTTAAAATAACGTGAAAAAAAGACGTGTAAATGACGTTTTTGTTTCACTTAATTTTTACCTTTAAAACATTAAGTAAAAAATAGGTAAAAAAATTTTGGTGAAAATCACGTTTTAAATTTCACGTTTTTTTTACTTTCACATTTTTACGTTATTTTCACATGAAAAAACATATTATTTTTTTACTTTTACGTTTTCACCTTTTTTTCACGTGAAAAAAACGTGATTTTCACATTGTGTGCTGACTGGGTTAGTTTTTACACTTCAAAGTATCTTAATTTCATTAAATAAAAAATATATATACAATTTTCTCTTAATTTTTGGTAATTTTTTGAGTGCCTTACGTTTGCGGCGCATGGTCCATCACATTACAGGAAACATGTTTTCACCTCAGAGACCAAGTGACGCATGTTAGCGTCGGCACCAATTTAACCTTATTTTTATTCATGACCTTTGAAAAATACGGCTTATACATAAAAACATTGTATTGAAATATTTAGTTAACAAAAAGAGTTGTTTACAATTCATTTGCGGAGTATAATTATTAAAATGTTTTACAAGTATACAAAATGCAAATGTTTATACCTTTTTCTTGCACAATAAACTTTTTTCAATGTGTCATATAAGAGATTTTATGAATATTCGTGTAAAGATATCTCAAACAGGTTAAAAAATTTTACTTTCAAAAATACATTAAATAAAAATGTATGTAATATCATTCCAGTGACGTCAGTGACCATCCTAGCCACAGATCAAGTGACGCACATATGCGGCGGACAATCCCGTAGACCGTGCCTAAACTGTCTAACAATTCAAATAGACCGTACCGAAGAATTTCGTATTTAGTATCATGGAACCATCGCCGCAGATTTGTGGCGGTGGGCTCTGAGTAGAGCGTAGAACTCACCCGCCGCAAAATTGCGGCAGCGGTGTGTGGTTACAATTTTTTTTTTTAACATTGTGGTAGCGAATGTGTTTTTTTTTCAAATAAGTTTTACAATATGGATCCCCCTATGTGTCACCTGCATAATGTAGGGTCTAGGCTGTGACAAGCACTCCCGGAATGGTTACGTAGGGTTTTCGAACTCTGGAAAGTCAGGGAAAAATATGATCAGGGAAAGAGACAAATACCCCCGTCGCAGCAGACCTGCGTACTCAGCGAATTTCCAAAGGATCTTGAGATTTTGTATTTTCCTCATAAACACCATGGGAATGAGTATGTAGGTTTGCTGCCATTGGATGTTGTTGGAAAATGTTACTTTTGTTAGAAAATGTAGTAGTTAGGTAAGATAAATATCAAATTGTATCAATATTAATTATTAACACTTTTAAATTTTCCCCATAAACCCCATGGGGGTGAGTATAGGTTTGCCGCCATATGGGTGTTGTAAGCAAATATCAGTTAAACCCTACCTAGTGAATGTGCATACCAAATTTTATCAAGGTATTGCTATAAATAAGCGAGATACAGGGTTTTGTTGATTTCCCATAAGATTAACATTGGAAACCTATATTTAGCTTTTTTCCGTAACCTGTTACGCCAAGTTAAAATTGAAAATACTAAATTGTTTGTTTTTTTAAGCTCTTTTAAATGGGTTTGGTTAAAGTTATTGAATTTTAAAAATTAAGGTCCAAAAAAGCCAAAAACCCATTTTTGACCCCTTTGAAACCCCATAAAACCCTGTTCCCTAAACCCGATCATGGTGGTTCGCAAACTCATGAAAATAGATCTGGTCTTACACCTTCATACAAAATTTCATCAAAATCGGAGGTCCCCTTCAAAAGTTATCAGTACCACGGACACATAGATATATATGAAAATGAACGAACGGTGTTTTTGGCTTCTGGGGACCTCAAAATGAAAAAGTAAAGCGGTCCTAGGCTTAGGTCAAATACCGTAATAGTGTATTCCCTATAGGGAAATTCGCTAAAAACGTTTAAAAAGGTCTTACTTTGATGGAATATAAAATAAATAATTTGATTCAATTAATTTGTAAAAAAAATTATAGAAAAATTAGTTTTAATTATAATAATTTGTCTTCTATACGATAATAAGTTGAAGTTTTAGAGTATCTTAAACAAGTAATTGTTATCTCTTAACACAATAATTGCTGGAGGCATAACACAGGGTCATTCCAAAGATGTTTTTCTTGTGTTTTTTCTTATAACTCATCTAGTTATCTAAGATTACAATCTCATTGTTATTTTCCAAGAACTCTGGACATTTTTAGCAGTTTGGGTCATTATGACTGAACTGTTTCATATTATTTTATTGACGTTTTTCAACTAAATATAATTCCGAACAATCTGATTGTATTGTAATAAAAGAAATAGAAATACTGAATAAAAAATTACAGACATTTTTTATATTTGTAGACAGTACACTGAACCAGTTCAAGCGTTGATTGATAATCTGGTTAACATAATCGACTATCTATTGTAAAAATTTTATTACTAAAATGAACTACAAAAAGTGCAACTCTCAATATAAATATTAACGAGATATTAACACCGACCTTGGGCGGAGAGAGAGTACAGAGCCAACACCAGGAGGGTGCAGAAGGGCTGCATGGTGAAGGTGTCACCGCGGCGGACGACAGTTGAGTCCATTATCCAATCAGAGCTCGGGGCCAAGTGTTAACACGCAAATCAGAACGGAATTGTTACTGCTTCCTGTTTAGGGCCGGTAAGTGGTCAATGTATGAGTCTCTCCAGTCAGTGATCCCACAAGGAAGTGTAACCACACTTCACTGTCCAAGATAACATTCAACCGTTTAATAGAAACTGGTGGATTGTTCTCAAAGTTATGAAATAAAACTTAAATCGCGGTTTGCAAAAAAAACATTTTTACAAAAAAAATTTAAGAGACTACAAGTTAATTTTTTTTATATATATATTTCAAGATGGGAAGACAATTTGTAGTTTCTTTCTTTGAACATAATTCTATAAGCAATGTCTGAAGGGATGTGTGTTCCACGATCTCGAAATCTAGCGGGTAGATTTTTCTTAAACTTTGTATTTAAGAGTGTTTTGGCCCAAAAATAAGTTTAGAAAAGGCCTCAATCCCAGGAAAAATCGAATTTGGTCTAAATTTAAGTTTAAAAATTGTAATTTTTAACATTAGTCTTATGGGTTGCTATTTTGGCAACGAAATAACAATGAAAGGTATACAAAAATAAAGGAACATTAATGTTAAGCAGACTTTTTGAAACAGCTGTTAACTGTGAAGAGGTATGGTTGGTTGTTGGGGGAAATTTAAAAGCTCTATTAACGTGATACTATATCAAAACTGAATTATAACCAACGAGCAAGGCTCGATTAACCTGGTACTTTAGTGTTTAAAGAAGTTAATTTAAGACACTAATGAAAAAGAGTGTGTTTTCACAAATTCTATAAAACTGTAACATAAAAAAAATAGTTGGGGGCCACCAACTAGTCAATTGTTCAAATGGTCAACGATTTTAAATAAACGGAATAGTATTAAAGTTTTGACTGGTCAACGGCCCTACCCTGACACCCGCTATCCCTCTCGCGCCGTGCGGAGTCCTCGGACTAAGTATAACTGGACCGAGCCCTGCCATGCAAAACTGAACCAAAAAACGTGGAAGTCTGGAGCCCGACGGGTGGCAAAAGGATCCGATGTCGCGGGACCCGAGCGAAGAACATCCAAACAGCGCTTCATGTAACCTGACATTTAAGCCATTCTGAATGAAAGTAAAAAGGTTAAAATTATATTAAAATTTTCATCATGAAATTGTGAATCTAATGGTATGTATTTAAACTTTAAATGATCTGCTATTAATTTTTAATATTAGTTAAACTAAAATTCTTTTTAGTCCGTCTTAATTAATGACACGACAAAAGTAGTAAGCGAGAAAGTTTTTTATTTTTGGGTCAGGTAAAAAGTGTCCGCGAAGAAGTTGTAGAGGACATTCCAAATAATTTTTTTTATCTTAAGTAATCTTTTCTAACATTAGCCGTTTCCGCTACAGATAATACTTTATTTCAGTGGATTCGGCGCGAGCGCTGATTCTTGGATATCCGCGAGCTCCACGCAAGAGCGCGAACCACACGACACAACATACACAATACCGTGCTATCAATAAACTCTATTGTCTGGCAAATGTATATAAAAATTCAGTAAGTATTTAGGACACCGTGAAGAGAGGATGTAGTTGCTGTTTGTGATCAGTTTTTAGTTATGGCTATGTAGTTTTTATAGTTTTTTAGCTGTGGTAAAATCTTTAATTGCACCAACCGAGCTGACGGACAGAACAAAGACCTGTCATTTTTCAGGTGAGCTATTATATACGAGTAATTTTAGTTCTAAACATCATAGTAATATTTTTAAATATATTTTAAATAACATGTTTTATATCACATATGTAGATTTAATGCTAGGAAATCGCAATCGAGATTGTCATGTCAACATTGTTTTAAATGTACTGTAATTTTGTTAAGAGATTTTAGTAAAAAAGATACGTTGACTTTGTAAATGTGGCTACTCTTAAAAGTAAGTTAATATGTATTGCTCATTGTCAAAGCTTTAGAATAGGCCTAAATTGTTAACAATTGTAACCAAACGCAAATATCTATGAATTTTGTAAACAAGATAGAATTGCTTGCATGCAATGAACTGGGGACAAAGGTTTTTTCAAAACATCCATCAGTAGAGGAATGTGGGGTTGACCCTCACTAATTAAAATTAATTAAGATGATAAGTTTAATGTTTGTTTGTTAATTCGTCACCATGATTTGGCTAAGAAAGCAACTGCCGAAGCAAATTTAATGTATCTCCAGGAACTAGACAAAAATAAACAAGTTAATTCTATTTAGTCATGTTTAACAGGGATTGAAAATAAACAGTGTATGAGTGTTTAAGTCTTTTATTCTACCACCCATTTATCTCTTCAAACACCAATTTGTAGCAACCTGAAATAATGTTACTCTCTGTTGCATACAAACTGCTCTGTAATATCAGCTCATATCATAACAAGTAGATGCGAGATAATCGCGCGCTCTTCCGCGAAATACTAAGACGCTCTAGAAAATAATTTGTACAACGATATCTAAAGGTCTCACAAAGAAATGCTTGAGATAAAAAATAAAATTCAGAATCTTAGCTACAATACTCCCGCTGACAGTTTTTATTTGGCAAAAAAATAAAAAACTTTCCTGCATCTTACTTTTTTCATGTCATTACTGAATTGAATTAAAAGTAAGTTTGATTAAACTATGTATTATTATTATTTACAAAACCTTTTCATAATCTATTAAATACTGTAAGAATCACCATTTCAAGCAGAAAATTTTAATATAAAATTAATGTATTTATGTAATGGTTTAGTAGGTAAAAATACAGGTTTAATGAAGTGCTGTTTTGGTTTCCGTCGCTCGGTTCCTCTGCTTTTTGCCACCCAATGGTCCTGAAACGTCCACGATTTTCGCCCATTGAATGCGCGGTCCAGTTATACTTAGTCCGAGGCGGAGTCACAATAAACCACATACTACAGGGTTGTCCAACCACCAGACGACCCTGGCGGAGACCTCCGCAAGTTACTACCGCCTTTTACTGGACAGAACGTCGTTGAGCTCCCTCTTGATTAACCGTTTAGGCAACCGCGCTGCAGGCCAGAGTTTGTCACGAATCATCTGATACTATATTGATCAAAACTTATAACTGTAACTTGATTTGACATCTTTATATGGTACTTTGTAATTACTGAAATCCACTTTTATGCACATTAAGTCTTTATTGATTAGTTAACTCCCAATAAGGTGTACAGTATGCTTAATCAATGACCTAATTGATTCTAAATCTAAAAAAGTTACGTGTAATATTTATAACCATCCATCCATTTGTTGTATTTACCATTGTAAAATAGCACAGCCTTTCAATGTTAGGAACAATATTGCTTAGAAACAACAGAATTTACTTATTTGCCTTCATTTGAGTGTGAACAAGTTCAAATGAAGAAAGCCATCTAACAATATCTGTGCCTATTATGACAAAATCCATAGTAAATTGTTAGTAAGCTACCTTTACAAGAATAAAACATAAGTGTACTTCTCAAGAACAGACATTTTTATACTTTATTGTGCACAATCCCTTGGGTAAGCCGTAATTTATTTGGACGAGGGGTGGGGCATGTGGTTAATTCTTACAATTATCTGCAATTATTAAAAAAAAAAAGAAAAGAAAAAAAGTTGCATCATCTGCAAACATAATTCTACCTGCGGATACATTGTCAGGAAGGTCATTGCACATTCTCCTTGTGGTGGAGGAAGTTCACTTAACATTTCATCTACTAAATTTAAAAGTAATCATTAAATGAATTACAAATACCTTAACAATAGAATTATGTATATTCAAGCAAAGGATTTATTTTTGTATTTAAACAAATTTTAGTTTCAACATTGATAACTTTCCAAGTTGTTTTGTTTATATTATCTGAGGGCCTTATTTTGCTATAAAAATAATTTCTTTTTGCCTCTACCAATTTTAATTTGTACAGCCTATTCTCATTTTCAACTTGTGGTTCTAGGTCCTGTGATTTTATTTGTCTTGCTATTTTACCTAATTGAATCAATTAATTGTCTTTTTCATCTCTATGTTGTGAGACCAGACAGCAGATGCAACCACATCTGATACTAATTTATATTCAGTTGCCTTAATCTCAAATTATGCTGGTACATAGCCAGACTATCCCACGATTATATTCTAGCTGTAAGGGCAACAATGACCCTTACCCCAAATTACTAGTTGGGAACTGACCATCAATAAGACGCATATCATTATTCTTAGCTCAAAATTATAGAGCAGCTGTGGGAACAGCCAAGATCCCAAACTTCACATAATCGGAACTATTATTTAGATCCCTTCATTAGAAGCTCACTATTTCTTAGCGTTACCAAACTTGATAGTCACAAAAAGTCCAAATACACGTCATGCAATTGACCATCGCTGGGAATGCCAGCCGGCAAGCCAGGTGTTATCTCCCATATAAAAAGGCCGGTCCTGACAATCGCGGCATTCTACCGACCACCGTCATGCTGCTCGTCTGTCTAGGTGAGTTTCCACATTCTCTCTCTCTCTTCTCCCCCACGTCTTAGTAGCGACTTAACTGTTTGTATCTCAGTATTAACCTGACATAATAAACTTATATTCTCTTAATGTCTACTTGTCTTTGAGCTCCCTTTGGACCTTAAGTCCATTATAACATCTAAACTCCTATATCCTATCCAAGTTTGGTTTTTATTATTTTTTTATATACAAAATTGAAAAACAAAGTATTGGAAAGTACTATCAAAACTATCATATGTTTTATTAACTGGAGAGTTATTATAAACATACATCCAATCTTCCTACTATAATAAATTTTCAAAAATCTTTATGTCTTCCAGCAAAAATTACCCCCCCCCCATAAATTGATGTTTTGTTCCTTTTGAATTTTTAGTATTTCTCACATCTGAGCATCATGGTCTGACAACAAAAAGTAATGAATCCTGAAATTTATGACTCATTTCTACCAATATTTGTAAAAAAAAATATTCATGCAAGACTCAGAAGATGTAGTGACTCTAGTTGGAAAATCTACCAAGTAGTTCATGCCATGAGATTTTAGTATTTTTACAAACATCTTGTCTCATTATTTTCCTCCCATAAATTAATATTAAAATCCCCAGTGATAATAATATATTGTTCTTTATTAATAAAAAAAACTCAATGAGAGAGTTAAGCTTTTCCGGAATTCTTTTATTTAATTATTGCTTTTAAAATGTATTTCAATTAGGGAGAATTTTGGTATTATGTATTGTCAAAGTCAAAAGTTAGTCAAATCATTTTTACTTTCAAAAAGTATCCAATATTAATTTTGTAACAAGAGAGAAAATCCCACCATGGCCAGAGTCAGTGTGTGAGGTTTGATTCCTAAAGTAACTTTCTCTAAATGAGAAAATAATAATAACAAACACATGGTAATTCACCAACAGTCTTTTTAACTTAGTATCATTTTTTATCTTTCACTTTTAAAAATTTCAAAATGTCATTGTCTTTCAGCGTTTTATTTATTATTGTCTATTAATGTTTTACATTTAATTAGCCTCGATAAGCCTAACAAATGTGAAGTCAACTATACAAGATGTATCATACTTACCTTTGATGAAAATAAACTCTTGATTCTTGATTAATGTTTAAACCGATTTTTTCTACAAACCAGGATCAGCATTACATGTTAAAAATCCTCCCAAATTCAATATCTTAGTTAATACAGTTTTTCACAGCTGGGGTATCAAGTTTTATACAGAAAACTGTTGATAATGTGTTTTTCTTATATGGAATTCTTTTGAAACTGCAGGATTCCTCTTGAACCTATAGAGCTATTTTCCAACCTGTAGGGCTCTCTTTTAACCTGTAAAGCTCTATTAGTGCCTGTAGTGCTCTTTTTAACCCGTAATGCTATTCTTTAACTTCTTCATTAACAAGGCATACACCAAAGATAAATGAGCTATTAGAACCCCAGGTCTGTAGAAGAAAAGGCATAACTTCTTCCTAAGGTCAGCTGAATAGGTATTTTGTGTGTTCGGGATATGAAGCGTAAAAACTAAAACAGAAGTCAATTCACGTTATAATATTTACCATTACACAGCTGACTGAAAAAGAGAATGAAGCAGTCTTGCCACAGGTACGATATTTATCGTAACGACACCATATTCCTCTATTTTACATTTGGATTATTAGTAAATAACAAACCACTAGGTAATGATCAAATTAACAATTATCAATCAAGGTAAATCTAAAACCATAAATTCTACCCTAGTTTGCTTTGAAATTTGTCATTTTAGTAATAGTTGAGACAAAAAATCTCCAACAAAAACCAGAACAATTGTTGTTTCCTGCAGGGTTGGCAACACTTGCAGGTAACCCAGAGTAAAATGTTGGTTTTTTAACACTTTTTTAACCAACAAAAATTCTGTGGCATCATCCACGGGATGTCGCAGAAACTGACACCATTGCTCTTATGGGATGTAGCTCACCTGGCACTACAGTCATCTTGATTAGAACCCACAAAGTTGAGAGGTGTTGATAAAACAAACCACTGAGTATAAAAAGGTTTATTAAAATGTCAGTATAAAAGTGTAAGATGCTCAGCTGGTTCAGACGGTTACGTATATCTGATGCCTGTGCAGCCCGCCAGCTATCAGCAGCCAGACGATGACTCCGATGACGTTCATCGTGAGCAGTTCCCCGTGGGAAGTGACGTCAGAGGGCTGCCAACTCCATGGGAACGTGTGTTTTGTAACGATGTGACCCACGTACAGCAGGATGGCGTTCATGCCTGCCAACACGCGTGACAACATTGATTATTTCTAAGAACAAGCCTTACTCTAAAAAAAAGGCATTTTGCTACACTTTAATAAGAGACAGGTATATTTGTTTGTATCATAGTTGGGAAAGTTAGTCAATAAATTTAACTAGTTAGAAGTTATTAGTTAGTCTCGTAAAAAGTAACTGATAGAAGTTATTAGTTAGTTAGTTTAAAAAGTAACTGATAGAAGTTATTAGTTAGTCAAAAAACTAACTGATAGAAGTTATTAGTTAGTTAAAAACTAACTGATGGAAAATGGAGTTAGTTTTAGAGAAGTTTGTTTTGGGGCAGTTTTTTTATAGGATATCGCATGAAACGAAATAATGACACATCTTGGTAACTAATTTGTGTTTATTAACATTCACATTGTCACATTTACATTTATTTTAAAAACGTATTAAATATAACGACGCAATATAAACAACAAGTTGCTACCACAGAAAAAATAGCTCTACACACTTGTCAGAGATTAAACTTCAACTGAATACATAATTTGAGATTGTGACGGCCCAAAAATCCCTAGACCCATAAATAATACTCTCAGTTTGCACCACCCTAATCATAACAATTTTACCGTCACTAAATATCATATTTTAGGGCATGGTGCTTTATTTGTAGTCTAGCCCATCTTGGCAAGACAGCAGTATGACAGTATCCTCTTGGATAATCCCACCGTTCCCGGCTCAGGCGGCGTACGGGTTATGGAATGTGCTGACGTGGTGTCTGTCATCACCAAGCGGTGCGTTGAGTTGTCGACAATGTCCAGTTTTAGTTTCATTAATGTCCGTAGTGATCGAAAGAGCGCTCCACTAATCAAGGCACCAGCGTGAAGCAGCAGTGCTCTGGTTGGTTGACACTGCTTCAGCGTGCTGACGAACAATCGTCACCTCGCCCCAGTCGGATCCGTGAAGTCGTGTTAAGCGCCTGCGTCTGGCGTTGCGTCGCGGCGCCACCGCCGCGCCGCGTCAATGGCGGTGGCCCGAGTTTCGGTTTATCGAGTGTCCTCTGTCCGATATTAACGATATTTTGGTAGCGCCCGGTTGTGAAGAGTTAAAAGATAAAGTGTTCATTTGATATCCAAGTAGTGTTATTGTTTTTTTTATTGTAAAGATTGTATTTATCGGCTAACCTGAATTAAATTAATAAATTCGTTTTGTGCTTGTTAAAATGATTTATTTCATTCCCTAATAAGACGTGCGGGGTTATAAGATGACAAATTACCAAACATTGCCCCTCCCCTTTCCTTTTCCACCCCTCGATGCTTGCGGTGTTGTTATTGGCTGCGACCGCATACCGGCATACCAAAGCCACTGGACTTTCCCCGCCCCCCAACATTCCGCGAGTTGTTTGTCCCCAAGGGCGCTGACCCCGAGCGGCCTAAGCTCACGGCCACACGCAACCCTCACCGGTCGCGTACTTAGGTTTTTTCGCCCGTCCAAAAATCTAACGGTTTAAACTCCAAAAATACTAACGAATATATTATCTATTCGTTAGCTAAAAATCTAACTGAGTAGAAGTTATTTCTCGTACTTTTTAAAAACTAACGAATAAAATAGAAGTTAGCCGAAAAACTAACGAATAACGCTAATCGTTAGAATTTCTATTCGTTATTCCCAAGTATGGTTTGTATGTATGTGGGCAGACGGATCTCGAAAATGGCTCTAACGATTTTGGTTAGACATTGCAAATCAATGCATGAAATAACATGTTAACTGGGCGGCACAAGAGTATCCCAGTTCCAAAATGTGGTCGCCCAGTGGAGGTTGCTGATGCCGTTAACTTTTATAATTTTCAAAACAAAATCATACATTAAACAAAATAATAATTTGTGAATATAATAAACAATAATACCTGGCGGAATGCCTGGTGTTATGGCAGTGGATGTCTGTTCCTTTTAGAAGGGGTTTCTCATCCATATAAAGGATCACCTCTCTGATGTACAGTGCGACAACTGTCAGGATGTTTAGTTCAGCAAAACCTGCCTGAAGCTTTCCCTCCAGTCAAGACCCTTGATAAGGCGGATGGCCCTTTTCTGAAGGAGGAGAATACGCTGCAGATTTCCAGCTGTAGTTCCTCCCCAGGCTGCGAGGCCATATGTCAAGTGGGACTCAAATAGAGCATGGTATGCGATCTTCGTTGTTTTTTCATTGCTGGAGTGTTTAATTTTTTTCAGGACATAAAGACTGGTGTTGAGTTTTCTGGACAAAGTGTCAATGTGGTGGTTCCATGATATTTGAGCGTCAATAGTTACACCGAGGAATTTTGTGTAGTTTTCAACCTCCACATCAGGTAGAGTTTCTGTGACATCCTGTTTATTACCAAATAACTTCTGATGGGTAAGCGTCAACACCTACTCAAGGCAGCATTGATAATTGCCTTTTGAGTGAACAACAATAGCTAAAGGCTCCTCCCCATGCTATAATAGCTCTTCTAATAAAGACTGTACGTATGCGAAATATGTGGTTTTAACTTCTTTTGCATTTAAGAAGGATAAGTTGATTAAATGCAAAAATACTTTTCCTTAATTTTTTGTTTGAATAGCCAATATGAGCTGACCAATTAAGTTTACTATCAATTACTACTCCCAAATATTTCAAGTTGTCTACCCTTTCAATAAATTGGCAGTCACGCGAGGTGCTATCAACATTGCCACAAGCGTGTCACCAGCCTTTCCCTGAGTTATGACGAATGTCATTCTAGTTTATTTACTAAGTAACAATTGATCTCAGTATTAAATATAACTAAATATCAAACTCAATACCTCAAATAATAGTCAGCAAAATATTTACACTTACAACATGAAAAAATAAATATGTCATTGTATATTTACAAGTTTGGACTTACCTGCATGCCTGAACTCTCCACCGCTCCACCAATGGAAGTGGTCAATGATGATGAACAGGAAAGTGAAGAGCAGCAACGCGGCAGATGATGTGAGCAGAGCGAACGACACCGACCACAGCTGCTTGTTGATAGGGATCGGACCTGCGTTGACGGACCAGCCACAGAGACAACCAGCACACACGGCCTGGTGATGAGACAAACATTACATACAGCACTGTGACAGATGATGTGAGCAGAGCGAACGACACCGACCACAGCTGCTTGTTGATAGGGATCGGACCTGCGTTGACGGACCAGCCACAGAGACAACCAGCACACACGGCCTGGTGATGAGACAAACATTACATACAGCACTGTGACAGATGATGTGAGCAGAGCGAACGACACCGACCACAGCTGCTTGTTGATAGGGATCGGACCTGCGTTGACGGACCAGCCACAGAGACAACCAGCACACACGGCCTGGTGATGAGACAAACATTACATACAGCAGTGTGACAGATGATGTGAGCTGAGCGAATGACACCGACCACAGCTGCTTGTTGATAGGGATCAGACCTGCGTTGACGGACCAGCCACAGAGACAACCAGCACACACGGCCTGGTGATGAGACAAACATTACATACAGCAGTGTGACAGATGATGTGAGCTGAGCGAATGACACCGACCACAGCTGCTTGTTGATAGGGATCAGACCTGCGTTGACGGACCAGCCACAGAGACAACCAGCACACACGGCCTGGTGATGAGACAAACATTACATACAGCAGTGTGGCAGATGATGTGAGCAGAGCGAACGACACCGACCACAGCTGCTTGTTGATAGGGATCGGACCTGTGTTGATGGACCAGCCACAGAGACAACCAGCACACACGGCCTGGTGATGAGACAAACATTACATACAGCAGTGTGGCAGACGATGTGAGCAGAGCGAACGACACCGACCACAGCTGCTTGTTGATAGGGATCAGACCTGCGTTGACGGACCAGCCACAGAGACAACCACCACACACGGCCTGGTGATGAGACAAACATTACATACTGCAGTGTGACAGATGATGTGAGCAGAGCGAACGACACCGACCACAGCTGCTTGTTGATAGGGATCAGACCTGCGTTGACGGACCAGCCACAGAGACAACCAGCACACACGGCCTGGTGATGAGACAAACATTACATACAGCAGTGTGGCAGACGATGTGAGCAGAGCGAACGACACCGACCACAGCTGCTTGTTGATAGGGATCAGACTTTCGTTGACGGACCAGCCACAGAGACAACCACCACACACGGCCTGGTGATGAGACAAACATTACATACTGCAGTGTGGCAGACGATGTGAGCTGAGCGAACGACACCGAACACAGCTGCTTGTTGATAGGGATCGGACCTGTGTTGATGGACCAGCCACAGAGACAACCAGCACACACGGCCTGGTGATGAGACAAACATTACATACAGCAGTGTGGCAGATGATGTGAGCAGAGCGAACGACACCGACCACAGCTGCTTGTTGACAGGGATCGGACCTGCGTTGACGGACCAGCCACAGAGACAACCAGCACACACGGCCTGGTGATGAGACAAACATTACATACAGCAGTGTGGCAGATGATGTGAGCAGAGCGAACGACACCGACCACAGCTGCTTGTTGATAGGGATCGGACCTGCGTTGACGGACCAGCCACAGAGACAACCAGCACACACGGCCTGGTGATGAGACAAACATTACATACAGCAGTGTGGCAGATGATGTGAGCAGAGCGAACGACACCGACCACAGCTGCTTGTTGATAGGGATCGGACCTGTGTTGATGGACCAGCCACAGAGACAACCACCACACACGGCCTGGTGATGAGACAAACATTACATACAGCAGTGTGGCAGACGATGTGAGCAGAGCGAACGACACCGACCACAGCTGCTTGTTGATAGGGATCGGACCTGTGTTGACGGACCAGCCACAGAGACAACCAGCACACACGGCCTGGTGATGAGACAAACATTACATACAGCAGTGTGGCAGACGATGTGAGCAGAGCGAACGACACCGACCACAGCTGCTTGTTGATAGGGATCGGACCTGTGTTGATGGACCAGCCACAGAGACAGCCAGCACACACGGCCTGGTGATGAGACAAACATTACATACAGCAGTGTGGCAGATGATGTGAGCTGAGCGAACGACACCGACCACAGCTGCTTGTTGATAGGTATCAGACCTGTGTTGATGGACCAGCCACAGAGACAGCCAGCACACACGGCCTGGTGATGAGACAAACATTACATAGAGCACTGTGGCAGATGATGTGAGCAGAGCGAACGACACCGACCACAGCTGCTTGTTGATAGGGATCAGACCTGCGTTGACGGACCAGCCACAGAGACAACCAGCACACACGGCCTGGTGATGAGACAAACATTACATACAGCAGTGTGGCAGACGATGTGAGCAGAGCGAACGACACCGACCACAGCTGCTTGTTGATAGGGATCAGACCTGCGTTGACGGACCAGCCACAGAGACAACCAGCACACACGGCCTGGTGATGAGACAAACATTACATACAGCAGTGTGGCAGACGATGTGAGCAGAGCGAAAGACACCGACCACAGCTGCTTGTTGATAGGGATCAGACTTTCGTTGACGGACCAGCCACAGAGACAACCACCACACACGGCCTGGTGATGAGACAAACATTACATACTGCAGTGTGGCAGACGATGTGAGCAGCGCGAACGACACCGACCACAGCTGCTTGTTGATAGGGATCAGACCTGCGTTGATGGACCAGCCACAGAGACAACCAGCACACACGGCCTGGTGATGAGACAAACATTACATACAGCAGTGTGGCAGACGATGTGAGCAGAGCGAACGACACCGACCACAGCTGCTTGTTGATAGGGATCAGACCTGCGTTGACGGACCAGCCACAGAGACAACCAGCACACACGGCCTGGTGATGAGACAAACATTACATACAGCAGTGTGGCAGATGATGTGAGCAGAGCGAACGACACCGACCACAGCTGCTTGTTGATAGGGATCAGACCTGTGTTGATGGACCAGCCACAGAGACAACCACCACACACGGCCTGGTGATGAGACAAACATTACATACTGCAGTGTGGCAGACGATGTGAGCAGAGCGAACGACACCGACCACAGAGACAGCCAGCACACACGGCCTGGTGATGAGACAAACATTACATACAGCAGTGTGGCAGATGATGTGAGCAGAGCGAACGACACCGACCACAGCTGCTTGTTGATAGGGATCAGACCTGCGTTGACGGACCAGCCACAGAGACAACCAGCACACACGGCCTGTTGATAAGACAAACATTACATACAGCAGTGTGGCAGATGATGTGAGCAGAGCGAACGACACCGACCACAGCTGCTTGTTGATAGGGATCGGACCTGCGTTGATGGACCAGCCACAGAGACAACCACCACACACGGCCTGGTGATGAGACAAACATTACATACAGCAGTGCGGCAGATGATGTGAGCAGAGCGAACGACACCGACCACAGCTGCTTGTTGATAGGGATCGGACCTGTGTTGATGGACCAGCCACAGAGACAACCACCACACATGGCCTGGTGATGAAACAAACATTACATACAGCAGTGTGGCAGATGATGTGAGCAGCGCGAACGACACCGACCACAGCTGCTTGTTGATAGGGATCGGACCTGTGTTGATGGACCAGCCACAGAGACAACCACCACACATGGCCTGGTGATGAAACAAACATTACATACAGCAGTTTGGCAGATGATGTGAGCAGAGCGAACGACACCGACCACAGCTGCTTGTTGATAGGGATCGGACCTGTGTTGATGGACCAGCCACAGAGACAACCACCACACACGGCCTGGTGATGAGACAAACATTACATACAGCAGTGTGGCAGATGATGTGAGCAGAGCGAACGACACCGACCACAGCTGCTTGTTGATAGGGATCAGACTTGCGTTGACGGACCAGCCACAGAGACAACCACCACACACGGCCTGGTGATGAGACAAACATTACATACAGCAGTGTGGCAGATGATGTGAGCTGAGCGAACGACACCGACCACAGCTGCTTGTTGACAGGGATCAGACCTGCGTTGACGGACCAGCCACAGAGACAACCAGCACACACGGCCTGGTGATGTGACAAACATTACAAACAGTGCGACCGACTTTGTAGTTGAATGATCACACATAATAAGGTAAAAAAATTATGATTATACATCATAAAGATGTAATAAGAAATAATGTTACAAAGTTTTAGTTTGGAAACAAATTTTCAAAAGATTACATTTTATTTTTTGTGAAAGTTTAACAGAAAATCAAGCCATAATTTGTTTTTGTACACTTATTAGTCTAGGTAAATTGGCATTATCTATAGTACTCTTATGTTTTGAATGTGTATGAACAGTCTACAGGAATAATACACCAATAGGAATAATACAATAGTCCGTTGAAATAGTGCTTATTTTCATTTCCCAGATAATTTTTGTGTTTTGTTTTTCATTTGGGGTTGTACGATTTTTTAAATCTGTATTACTTTAAGTTAGATTTGGTACTGACAATGACTTTTTCTATATGTATTCACATAAAGGAAAATTTGCAATAAAGGAGTTTTGTTCAAATTAAATTTCTAATAGTCCAATCGGTGTGACCTCCCATCACAAACCTTCCCTTGTGCCAATTGGATGCCAAAGAATAGACATTGTCAGGTTTTTTGTCATGTATTCCTTATTCTCTCTGAAATCTGAAATTGTGGATGATATTTCTACTTTAGGTTGTTAGAGCTATATAATTATTTGATTGACTTAGGAAGAAAAAAACTAAAAACTGTCAAATATTCATCATTGGCCTATCCATTTCTTTTGTATTTTTTCTATCTTACAATAAATTAGAACTGCATATCGTAGGATAGAATGACACACACACCATCAAACAGGCATCATTGGCGGAGGTATATGGCAGGGGGAGCTATTTTGCGGCATCAACTAGATTGTTGCACAACTCTGTAAACAAGGGCCCCTCTAATACATATTCGTGGTGTTAAAACTAATAAACGTATCTAATGATCATAACTACGAATTGACGTTGCATTTTTAGAATAAATACTAAAACTCACTGTTATAAGAGACCAGAAGAGCCAGCGTAAGGAGCGAGAGACGGTGGAGTTATAGCTGAGGATGATGTATCCAGCCTGGACCCCCAGGTAGACTGTCAGACAGGTGGTCAGGGTGCCGAGGATACCTGGGAACAACAACTGACAGTCAGAGACGGTGGAGTTATAGCTGAGGATGATGTATCCAGCCTGGACCCCCAGGTAGACTGTCAGACAGGTGGTCAGGGTGCCGAGGATACCTGGGAACAACAACTGACAGTCAGAGACGGTGGAGTTATAGCTGAGGATGATGTATCCAGCCTGGACCCCCAGGTAGACTGTCAGACAGGTGGTCAGGGTGCCGAGGATACCTAGGAACAACAACTGACAGTCAGAGACGGTGGAGTTATAGCTGAGGATGATGTATCCAGCCTGGACCCCCAGGTAGACTGTCAGACAGATGGTCATGGTGCCGAGGATACCTGGGAACAACAACTGACAGTCAGAGACAGTGGAGTTATAGCTGAGGATGATGTATCCAGCCTGGACGCCCAGGTAGACTGTCAGACAGGTCGTCAGGGTGCCGAGGATACCTGGGAACAACAACTGACAGTCAGAGACGGTGGAGTTATAGCTGAGGATGATGTGTCCAGCCTGGACCCCCAGGTAGACTGTCAGACAGGTGGTCAGGGTGCCGAGGATACCTGGGAACAACAACTGACAGTCAAAGACAGTGGAGTTATAGCTGAGGATGATGTATCCAGCCTGGACCCCCAGGTAGACTGTCAGACAGGTGGTCAGGGTGCCAAGGATACCTGGGAACAACAACTGACAGTCAGAGACGGTGGAGTTATAGCTGAGGATGATGTATCCAGCCTGGACCCCCAGGTAGACTGTCATACAGGTGGTCAGGGTGCCGAGGATACCTGGGAACAACAACTGACAGTCAGAGACGGTGGAGTTATAGCTGAGGATGATGTATCCAGCCTGGACCCCCAGGTAGACTGTCAGGCAGGTGGTCAGGGTGCCGAGGATACCTGAGAACAACAACTGACAGTCAGAGACAGTGGAGTTATAGCTGAGGATGATGTATCCAGCCTGGACCCCCAGGTAGACTGTCAGACAGGTGGTCATAGTGCCGAGGATACCTGGGAACAACAACTGACAGTCAGGAACAGTGGAGTTATAGCTGAGGATAATGTATCCAGCCTGGACCCCCAGGTAGACTGTCAGACAGGTGGTCATGGTGCCGAGGATACCTGGGAACAACAACTGACAGTCAGAGACAGTGGAGTTGTAGCTGAGGATGATGTATCCAGCCTGGACCGCCAGGTAGACTGTCAGACAAATGGTCAGGGTGCCGAGGATACCTGGGAACAACAACTGACAGTCAGAGACAGTGGAGTTATAGCTGAGGATGATGTATGCAGTTTGGACCCCCAGGTAGACTGTCAGACAGGTGGTCAGGGTGCCGAGGATACCTGGGAACAACAACTGACAGTCAGAGACGGTGGAGTTATAGCTGAGGATGATGTATCCAGCCTGGACCCCCACGTAGACTGTCAGACAGGTGGTCAGGGTGCAGAGGATACCTGGGAACAACAACTGACAGTCAGAGACGGTGGAGTTATAGCTGAAGATGATGTATCCAACCTGGACCCCCAGGTAGACTGTCAGACAGGTGGTCAGGGTGCCGAGGATAAATGGGAACAACAACTGACAGTCAGAGACAGTGGAGTTATAGCTGAGGATGATGTATCCAGCCTGGACCCCCAGGTAGACTGTCAGACAGGTGGTCAGGGTGCCGAGGATACCTGGGAACAACAACTGACAGTCAGAGACAGTGGAGTTATAGCTGAGGATGATGTATCCAGTCTGGACCCCCAGGTAGACTGTCAGACAGGTGGTCAGGGTGCCGAGGATACCTGGGAACAACAACTGACAGTCAGAGACGGTGGAGTTATAGCTGAGGATGATGTATCCAGCCTGGACCCCCAGGTAGACAGTCAGACAGGTGGTCAGGGTGCCGAGGATACCTGGGAACAACAACTGACAGTCAGAGACGGTGGAGTTATAGCTGAGGATGATGTATCCAGCCTGGACCCCCAGGTAGACTGTCAGACAGGTGGTCAGGGTGCCGAGGATACCTGGGAACAACAACTGACAGTCAGAGACAATGGAGTTGTAGCTGAGGATGATGTATCCAGCCTGGACCGCCAGGTAGACTGTCAGACAGGTGGTCAGGGTGCCGAGGATACCTGGGAACAACAACTGACAGTCAGAGACGGTGGAGTTATAGCTGAGGATGATGTATCAAACCTGGACCCCCAGGTAGACTGTCAGACAGGTGGTCAGGGTGCCGAGGATACCTGGGAACAACAACTGACAGTAAGAGACAGTGGAGTTATAGCTGAGGATGATGTATCCAGCCTGGACCCCCAGGTAGACTGTCAGACAGGTGGTCAGGGTGCCGAGGATACCTGGGAACAACAACTGACAGTCAGAGACAGTGGAGTTATAGCTGAGGATGATGTATCCAGCCTGGACCCCCAGGTAGACTGTCAGACAGGTGGTCAGGGTGCCGTGGATACCTGGGAACAACAACTGACAGTCAGAGACGGTGGAGTTATAGCTGAGGATGATGTATCCAGCCTGGACCCCCAGGTAGACTGTCAGACAGGTGGTCAGGGTGCCGAGGATACCTGGAACAACAACTGACAGTCAGAGACAGTGCAGTTATAGCTGAGGATGATGTATCCAGCCTGGACCCCCAGGTAGACTGTCAGACAGGTGGTCAGGTTGCCGAGGATACCTGGGAACAACAACTGACAGTCAGAGACAGTGGAGTTATAGCTGAGGATGATGTATCCAGCCTGGACCCCCAGGTAGACTGTCAGACAGGTGGTCATGGTGCCGAGGATACCTGGGAACAACAACTGACAGTCAGAGACGGTGGAGTTATAGCTGAGGATGATGTATCCAGCCTGGACCCCCAGGTAGACTGTCAGACAGGTGGTCAGGGTGCCGAGGATACCTGGGAACAACAACTGACAGTCAAAGCCTTCAATTATAACAGTTTTTCATCAATAATAACAATATTTTCTTGAATTTACTCATCACAGCAAAACTCTGAATTTCCAACGGATTTTACGATTTAGCACATATAGGTTCATATATACTATATATTGGAAATATAGGTTAGGCAAATAAGTTAAAAAATATATATGCTTACAACATTTTTTTTTTAATTTCAGGATTTTATTATTCTTTTTTTAAACACAATGGGTGTGAGAATGTACGTTTAGTGTATGTTTAAGATACATACTAAATTTAGCACATAAAGTAAAAAAAATATGCAAGTTAAAAAATTTTGTTGATTTCCCATAAAAAACATGGTAAAAACATTTTATTTTCTTGTATCCCTTTTAGCGTTTAAAATCCAAAATATTAATTTAATAATTGTTTAGCTCTTTTTAAAAGTTTGGTTTATATTGAATTTATAAAAATCAAGTTAAATGAAAGAAACCATTTTTGATTCTTTTACCCCATAGGGGTGGAAAAAACTGAAAAATTTCTCGTCAACAAGGCCTTATACTCTTTAGAAGAATTTTCCTTAAATTAGTCTAATTAATAATTACCTTATCGTTGTGTTTTAATAACATGTAAAACCGTTTTGTATTGATTTATAAGTTTATTTAGAAATAAGAACAGCCTTGACACCATTCATGTATACTGAAATGTATATATAATGAATAAAGAAGGTTTGAGTTTGAGTCTGACGGTCCGGTCCCTATTAGTTTGAATTAGCGGGACTCTTCCGTATATCAGATCTGTACTTGACAATTATGTATCATCAGTTATTTCACCTTCCGGGTCGAAGGGCACCGTCGTGTGGTAAACCTTCCTGACGGGGCTGCGCTGGTACAAGTGCTCGTCCCCGAACACCAGGCTGTCAATGTACCTTCGGACAAACGTGGCGTTACAAAACAACGGACATTACTGAAAATCTCTAAAACTAAAAGCGTTATAATAATATCGAGCCCTAATCTCACTTTCCAGCAAACATGTATGAGAAGGCAGAGTGCCTTATGGTTTGATATTAGGATGTGTGTGTGTTCAATGTGTTTTAATGTTATAAATTGACAAAAAACTTAATGTTAACTATGTGTTAACCTTGCGGCTGTACATGCTGATGATGCCTCTGAGAAATAGGATGGAACAATTGTCCATTTCAAATTAAATACAGGACCGCTGTGGTGGAAGGTGAGTGTTACTAAGGTTGATGAGTATGAGCCATACTTTCATTCACTTTTGAGAATTTTAGAATTTCACCTAATTATTTCTACCACTATAAAAAGCTTTTTTTTATTTTTCAAATATAATTTCATTCCAGGAGCATCAAAAGCCTTACTAAGGTTCATCTAGCCTACCCTGAGATATTTATTGTTTTCAAAACTTACCAGGACTCCCAAAACAAGGAATCCACTGCTTTATCTATATGTAGACTTGAAAGAATATCTTATCTTCACTAGCTTTGTTTTGGCGTCACAAAATGTCAGTCCAGTCAATCAGTCATGTTTGTTGACGTAGAATATGTTCTACTTGCACTATTTTATGTTTTTTACTCTCAACACTGCTTTTGTTTTCCCTATTATTTACCGCTCTTCCAAATATCAGACTGTTTGGCTGTTCAGAGCATGGCTGAGGTTACCTGGCGGCACCGCCGGTGCAGTTGGCGTGTGCGCCGTGGTCGCCGAGGCCGCCGGGCCCCAGGTAGCCTGTGGGGCAGCCCGGCACCGGGAGGCGCAGGGAGAGGTAGACATGAGCGCCGGTCAGCGCCAGGACCACCAGCCACTGGCGCCAGGTGTCCACCAGCTCCGACACCGACAGCCACCGGCCGTACTGCCAAACAGAATGTCCTATCACTGAGGATGAGCTCAATTGATAACGACTGTTGGTAACACTGGGACGTGAGCCGACGCAGCCGGCCATCAACTTGTGGTACTCTCTGGGTTTGAGTTTCCCAGATATTACTCCCAACATTTACCCCATCATATCGTCTATATCAGCATTCAACATGATCAGACCGTGGAAAAGTAATCACTAGTAATCACTAGCGATCACTGGTTATTGAAGATTTCTATCATGTGAAATATCATCTGTCTATGACAAATGTTTAGAAAAAAACGGCTGCAACAGAATCGTTCTAAATATTGTACATTCTGAAATATTGACGATTCTGCCCGGAGATAACGACGCAAATAGATGTTAGCAGGTTGCTTGCTCTATGGCCAATTAATGTGACATGAATCATATTGAAAACAAGAAATTTTCTGTTGAAAAGTCTCCCACTTAGAAATTATGGAGAGGTCTTCTGATAGGTAACTTTCTTGAGGGAAATTTTTTTTCGTAGTAACAGATAAAAATTGTAGTATTTATGTGAGGTTAGGTTAGTTTGGTGAAGGTGGTTAGTCGTTGATTGATAGTTGCGAAGGAACAGTTAAATGGTAAGAGTTTGGCGAGACAGATAGCAAAATTTGTCTTGCAGGTTACTGAAACAACGACAACTGACCGTAACTAACGGTAACTGACGGTAACTGACCATAACTAACGGTAACTGACTGTAACTGGCCGTAACTGATGGTAACTGACCGGTGAGAAAAGTTACCAGTTACCTGCCACAAGGGATCCTGAATCTGGAAATATTTTCCAGTTCCGACTCACCTGCAGGCTGGGCTGTTTCCTCATGAAGCCTGTCTCCAGCGCAGCGGTCACCAGGTGTGCGACGCCGAGCCGTTGCAACACCCCGCACACTCGCGCGGTCGCCAGGTCGTTGGCCCCGTAGGTGTTGAGCACGAGGCCGAGCACTACGAGAGTGGCCGCGCGGCGCAGGGACACGTAGAGGACGTGAGCGCGCGACACACACGAGCGCAGCTTGGAGCGGTGACTGATCACCAGGCTCACCCCCATCACCCACGCAAACCTACCACAGAACACTTCATCTTCAGTTTACCATACAAGTTTTTGAATTTCAGGCCAATCTTGAAATCTTGTTCCATGTTATCATCTGTTTAGTATAGTACAATAAAAATAAGAAATAATTGGCCTAATTATTTTTTATTGTAGTTTTTTCTATACTATTTTTGTTTTTTTAAGTCCATATAAATCATTGAGTATTTTTATTTAGGTTTTTTTTACAAGTGAAATTAAGTTTAAAGCTTGAGATTTGTCAACTAAGTGAGATTTAGGCTAAATGCTCTCTTATTTTTAAAATATCTTAGTTGTATCATTGACTTTGTAGACTACGTGAATAGACCTCCCATCCAATGCATTTAGTTTGAGGCAAAAATTGAAGTTCGGTGGACGCCGCACCAGAGTCGCTGCCATCGTTGTTGTTATTATTCAGCTTAATTTACAGTGCTGCCAAACATTTTACCAAACCATAAACATAACTTTCAGTTATAAAATGTTTCATCCTGGTTTAGAAGAGTGGTAATACTGATTTATCTATCATATGTTACGTGTACTTCGATGTACGCCGCACGAGATCGCACCACCATCAATATGCTTCACACACGCCTATGCTATGAGAAGTCTACTCACGTAGTGTACAAAGTCAATGGTTGTATGCTATCATTGCTCTTTTTCCTACTACAGAATCATGCAGATTGATCTGGCTACTCACCAAGGGAAAACCAAATCCGCGACTGTTAACCCGTTCCAGGCTGAATGTTCGAAAAACCAGAACTTGCCACCTCCGTAGTTGACGAAGATCATCAACGCAATGGTCAACCTGCAGACAACATCACCACATTCCACTAATACAAACTTTAACTTATTAGATTTTCTAAAGTCAAATCCAAAATTCTTTATTTGTATTTAGACAACACAACTGTATTACAAAGTCACTTTCTTTAACAATAATAGGGTGTATCAAAAAGAATCATCCAATTTTACAGGTTTATAATTTCAAAACTAATGATCATACGGAGTTATTTGATATTATTATGACCAACACTACAAAGCCCGACATTGCTACAGGTTAGTGGATTCCGTGTCAGCCGTTAGAGTTTACCCCCTGAACGTGTCCAGTGCCTGTATCCGGGGCGAGCTCAGTCTCCTCAGCGGTACCAACTCAGATTGTACCAACGGCAGCGAGTCCGATGACGAACTTGGATTGCCCAGGTCCTGCCAACATCACATACAAATGTGTTATCAAAAGGGTGACTACAACACACAGGACTGTAATTTAAATGTGAACCTAATGACTAAAATATTAGTGAGCTCGGTTGAGATCTCATGTCCATCCTCTTTCTCTCATGATCTTACTGGACTAAACTGGTTGGAATGTAATTCAAAACGGGCTACTGATTTTGTGTTATGATATGAACAAAAATGTGGCTATGAAACATATAAATTTCTTTTCAAAAGCTTGAACTTCCCCGCATTTTTTTATTTATTTATTTATTATTATTTTTTTTTTTTTTTTTTTTTTGCTTAAACATTTTGAGTTGGTTCTGCACTAATAGTCTTAGTTTATGTTTTAATAGCTCGTGTGATAGAAATGAAATAAGAATGAAACAAATTTTTCTGGCAAACCACCTAATATTTACCAACATTACATACAAAATTTTGGGAGAAAATCACTTTCTAGACTTATCAGGGTTAAGGCTCCAGATGTGTCCTTCCTTATGTAAGTATTCATTTTATATTATGCAGCCATGAATAACACACTAAATTAAAAAAAAGAAGCATGATGCATTCTCAAAAAATACGAATTTTCAATCAGGTGTTAGAAGTGTGGTAGTTACATTTTGCATGTCGATTATGACTGGGTCCCTCGCGCAGAGCTGACGCAGCCAGTGTGAGTTGACGACCAGACGAACCGCACTGACGATGAGCAGAGCGACCGTCAACCCGGCTGCACCCAGCTGCAGGGCTGCAACACGACAGCAAATAAAACTACAGCACAAAACCACATTATAGTGATCCACTTTCATACCTCCAGGATAACAGAGGGAGAGTGTGATTTTTTTATTATTCAGTCTCAGTTTAAATCACTGAATTGCGGCAATTAAATATCTAAAGGACAACTGTGACATTATTGTTGATTTTGTTATTTTGAAATCTTATGTTCTACATTTGAATTATTTTTGTTAGAATGATTGCCATTCAATTTACAAGGGGGGTATACTGATTTTCTTTTTTAGTTAAAACCAGGGAAAATATTTGTCCATCTTACACAGAACATACAATCATCAAACATAGTTTTATCGCTATTTCAAATGTTTTTCTATAGTTAGATAGTCATTGTCTAACTTTATTAGGTTCTCGTGTTCCAACAATAATTTCTGCCATTCCACACAGTCTAATCGCTAGCAAACGCTATCCGCGGGTCCATTGAGATTAAGTGCTGAAATAATACGCCCGTACAAGCAAAAGGCGGAAGTCAAGGAGTCAGTATTATTTATTATTTATGAATTCCATCTATTCCGAACAAACAAAGTCCGGTCCCAAATAGTTCAGGTTAGCGGGACTCTACTGTACTTTTAGTGCTGAAACTTACGTAAATATGCATTTTCTCCTTCATCCTCAACTGTGAATGTGCAGTTTCGCTCGTTCTCAATTCTCCAAGTTGCAAGTACATGCTGCCTCAGTAAAACAGTTTGTCTGAAAACATTAAAATTCATTAAAACATACAGATGAAAAATATTTATCAGATAGTACATAATCGTACGGAAATCAGATGAGTAGCTCGAGCAATACGAGGACATTCCTCAGTCCGTCGATGAGGAAGGTTCTCGTATCCCTCGAGCTCCTCTTTATCTGATTACCAGCTCAAGCCTGCCCAGTCGACCACTTGGTGCATTTTGTTAATTTATTAAAACTTTAAAAATTTTTTTACTTCTCTTATTCTGTTGCTATGCCAGTGATGTGCGAAAAGTGTGCCAGCGACCTCGTGGGCTCCAATATGAAATGTACAGACTGTTCCATTCAAGTACATCAAGCGTTTGCCAGTACTATCAAAAGAAGCAAGCCGGGGAATCTGCGTCGTCCCACAGCGAAAGCGTTAATTAAACAACAATCTCATTAGATTGTAGGCCTACGCCAATCCATTATATAGTTAATATTGAGGACAAGTTCAGTATTAAACGCTATCTAAGTAAGCACATTTTGAAAACCTTTTTTTATTTAAACCTAAATTTGTATATCTTGTTTCTTCAACTATAATTTAAACATAGTCTGTAAAATTAAAAAATGACTAAAGTCAATATATTAACTCAGTAAAATACATGTTTATAGTGGTAGGTAACTGGTGCAGTAGTGGTCGGTTACTGGCAAAAGTGATCGGTTATTGGCAAAAGTGGTCGTTTATTGGTGATCTTGCACAATTTTTTTCAATGCCCCAAAAATGTTCCTCTACGACATTTTGGGTGAAAATAAAAATATTTAACTAGGTTAAGTTTTTGAAAAGCCAGCAAAAACATTTTTAATTTGCTTATGAGTAATTTATTGTACTTTTACAAAGATAAAAAAGTCTTAACTGGTCGGGTATTTGTGTATTCACCCTACACATGAATCTGTCGGTTAGGCCTACAAACCTAACATACATCCAATTACCTGTTTTTGAATGACACAAATTCTATCAAAATTTAGTTTAGATGAGTTTCCCCAGAGCATAATTGAATATCTGATAAAGACAAAAAGGTCGAATAAAGGAAGTGGTGAAGAGTTTGAATTTTAAAAAGTAATTTTCAACAAACTAACCTAGCCTAGCCTATTCAATTTTAATATTATTTTATTTAACTTTTAGCATCCATACTACATTTTTTTGTATATTTCCTAGCATCAAAAGCCTTCATTTCATGGTGTTTGCTCCTCTCTTGCAATTCCCCAGGAGGATTTTCTTTATAAAACTTACACGTTCGGAGTCTCACATGTTGGAAATTAACGGAACACCATT
Organism: Neoaliturus tenellus; assembly: GCA_030545055.2. Taxonomy (NCBI): domain Eukaryota; kingdom Metazoa; phylum Arthropoda; class Insecta; order Hemiptera; family Cicadellidae; genus Neoaliturus; species Neoaliturus tenellus. The sequence continues at coordinate 31,900,580 of CM061534.1, read as the reverse complement.
AGTGATCCACTTGGATGCATCCTTGGAACTTGGATACCTTGGCACTTCAATACCTATGCATCCTTGGAACTTCGCTCTGCAGGGCTTCATATATGACATAGCATTTCAATTAAGTTTTGCCTAAGTCATCCTGAAGAAACCCTCTCACTCACTTGCATATGGTTTCATTTGGCAGTTGTCCGACAGCGTACAGAGTCAGAGGCTTGACAGAAGATGCAACCAGAGTCAGCGCAGCATGAAACGGCACAGAAGTCCAGTACTGCGGCTCACACTACGACAAACAGTTGCACTCAAATAACAGATATTCTGAGTGCCATTTTCAAACGCTATATTATTATTATACCGTAACAATTGATAATAAGGACTGGGAGGCTATGGTCGCATGCAGCCTACCAAATTTTCACCATGCATGCGACATGATGGTGTAACAGAAACCACACAATATAGTCCTAACTCTTTGATGCTGTTTCGTACACAGCAAGCTGTCAAAGAGTAAATACAACTAACCCAATTCTAGTCCCAACTTAGTCCCAATTCTTTGATTCCAAGGCTGCAAACTTTTGACTTTTGAAAGGGCTGATATGGTTAATAACCCAAAAGCTGATTCTTCAAAAATTTTTAAAGCCGCGCATCATGGACCTGTGGTTCGGAAGTCACGTTAAGCCGTTGGTCCACCTACATAGAAAAAAAAGTGCAGGCATTTCAGGTGAGGAGAACTATCAGTTAATTGCTGATCTCCCTCCACTAAAAGCCATATACGATTATTATTATTATTGACTAAGATAATAGCAGCACAGATAAACTTCGAGAAACTGTAAGATGCCTCTGAGCTCACCTGATAGCAATCCGAAGATAGAGAATACAAGTCTATAGGGTAGTCCAACTCATTGTTCACCATCAGGCAAGCCGTGTCATATCGTAGATTAGAAATATTCCCAGGGCAACTACTCACCCCATCCATCTAAAAATGATCAAATACATTTATATCTTATTAAATTTTTTGTTTAACAATTAAATACTAAAAGATTATTTGTCTAGCCTACCACCCTAAAACAAGAAAAGGCTTAATCCTTGTCATAGTTGAGCACCCACAAGGCAAACAAGAATATAGGCTCTAACAAAAGGTTTCATCAAAAGAGTGTTTAGTTAAAAACTAATTTTTACCAGTAAAAAAAAAATGTAAAATAACATTTAAAATCTTAATAAGTCACTAGAGATGACTCTTTGATGCAGTTTTTTTCAGTTTTATGCAGTAACAAGGCCTAGTTCAAATTCTAAACTATATTTTTTTGTTTTGTGTAGCCGTGTGTGTGATGTTCAGGGAAAAACATTTTTCAACATGGATTATGCTAATTAAGATAATCTTCCTAAATGAATCCTGATTTGTAACCTTGGTCTGTAGATGTTCCTAACCAGAACAGTATTATTGAAAATTCTGGTAAAAACCATTGGGGGTTCAAATATAGTGTCCAGAGGCTAAATTGATCATATAATGATTTGGGTAAAGTACAATAAGATATATGGGCCTTAGCAAGACAACAAGAAGGATTTCTGGGTTTGCCCGGAATGGGAGAAAGTTAGAAAATCTTAAACAAGTTCTCACAGGCTCCTGACAAAAGTACCGTAACCTTCTTTGTTTTAAAATAGGCAACACTGATCATCCGAATAAGTAATTGGTTCAGTTTCATAGTGGCCACCGTTCCATGTACTCCACTATTTTGAAACATAAGTTATGATTTATTATTTATATTTACAAACACATGAGATATTTTCAATGATTATTTTATAGCCTATTAGTTAGGGCCTAGTTTAGTTTGTTGACTTGGATGCTCTATAAGTAAAATACCTCCCTTCACTAACTACTGGCATACCGTAATATTTCTTTAGCACCTACACTAACATCGAATGAAAATACCATATTTTCATTTGATATTAGTGTTGATTAAAATTCTTTATTTCAGCCGTTAAATCCGTTACACAGCCGTTAGGTCATAATGCCAGTTACATTGATCAGACGGCGGCGAAACTTCGTTATCCGTCTCCACCGTTATTATCGATGTGGAAATTTCGATAGGCCTATTGCGATAATATTGCTATTATATCGATGATACAATTACACGATACGATTACGATTTTATCACCTGATTTAGTTTCTCGTTCTAATATAATGAAATAAACCTTTTGACAATAAAACAAATACCGTATATATTCAAACAAGTAGGCTAGGCCTAACTGAAAATAACAATAACAGAAAAAGTAAAATTGTAGCCAATGTAGAACTAACCTGTAACAAAGAACAACACAAAATAAACTAACCAAGTTTGTTGTGTAGCTGTATCTAAATTAAAATTGTGAGAATAAGCAGACTTCGTTAGATCTAAAATAGCGTCACACACAAATGCTGCCAAATACAATTCAGAAAGGTTTTTTTTTTGCTATTGTATTGAGGGAATATGCGTTTTAAAATGTTTCCAAACACCATTGATTTGTTGTTATAAACATCGCTGTCAATTAAAGTGACGGAGGTTTAGGGTTACACTGTTAGGTTAGATTATTATCATGATACATATCTTTTCTCAGTATCGTTGTTGATTCGATTGTTTTCATCGCTCAATTTCAATCGCAATATCGAAATTTCCACATCGATAATAACGGTGGAGACGGATAACGAAGTTTCGCCGATATTAAGTCTAAAAGACCAAGGTTCTAACAGGCTGTAATAATAACTTATGGCGTATCCATATCGATTAAAATAGGCTATATTTTGGTAGGGCCTTGATAAAAAATACCGGGAAGTCCAAGTCCAAGATCTTACCTATATTTTTAAGCGTAAAACCATTATTCAAGTCTTAAACCAGACTTAAATAACTATTGAAACTAGTGCAATAACAATTGCGCAACTCATATCTCACACTCCTGTTGATGGGATTTTCAGTTGTATCATTAAAGAATCTCAATCTACAATGAGTATTTTTAAACAGCTTATAGGACTACACAAAGTTAACTTAGTTGTCCTTAAGTAAAAAACTTAGTTACAGTCCTTTTATCAATGGCTTACCTTATATTGATTAAAATAAATCCAATTATAAAACTTAACTAACTTACAACACTCATTGTCAATTTTCTAAAATCTGCTTTCTTTTGTTGTAGCCTACAACTAGGAATCAGTCGGTGAAGTCAGTCAAGAAAAGAAAAGATAAAAATTCTAACATCTCTTTATAGTCCTATTCATACAAAAATAAACAACTTGACCATATAAATAAAATCTGACATTCTGACAGTTGTATCAGCTGTTGTTGTTAATGCATAGAGTACACAACCTTTGGCTGTGCCTCTGCCCGGAGCAATGGCAAGCTTTTTTACTTTTTGCTTGAAAGCGGGATCGGGGCTCGGGACATACCTACGAAGCAAACGATACCCCAGTCCAAGGAATCTAAAATAAATAAAGGGAAGGTAGGGGTCAAGACAGGCAACGCTCTCTATGCACCAGGTGTTCTTTTGCACCTATGACGTCATCATTAGCATTATCAGTATTAGTAAATGGTGATGTCAAAGGTGCAAAAAACACTTGGTGAATAGAGGGCGTTGCATGTCGTATTGACCCCTACCTTGTCTTTGTTTATTTTAGATTCCTTGCCCCAGTCTTGAATTAATTAAGACATTGACTTTTATTTCATCGTGTACACTTTTAAAATGGATGATGAGGATTTCACATTAGTTGAAAACAGTGAAAGTTTGTTTACAATAGAAAGATCTCCTGAAATTGAGGTAGAGGTTAACACTGATGAACATGTTGCAAACATGGCAGCATACCTGCATACTCTTTCCCTATATTTTTCATGGAGAATGGACATTCATTTCCTTATTTATGAGCACATGATGAAATTTTGTTTACAGGTATATCGAATGAAAATACCATATTTTCATTTGATATTAGTTTTGATTAAAATTCTTTATTTCAGCCGTTAAATCCGTTACACAGCCGTTAGGTCATAATGCCAGTTACATTGATCAGACGGATCAATGTATTATGACGGGGATTAGTATTATTAATTTTGTGTGCTCTTCAAAATTAATAATACTAATCTGGAAGTTTGCTGGGCACGCAGGTCTGCTGTGACGGGGGTATTTTATTTTGTACGAAAAATCATGAAAAAGTTGCCGGCACACCAACCGTCACTGGGCGACACCAAACGCACTGGGCGACACCATATCTTGGAACTGGTCTACACTCGAGTCGTACCCAGTTAACATGTTATTTGTACACTGCCACCGTACACCACCAATGACATGTTGACTGCCAGCAGGGCCGCCATGAGGGGGGGGGGGGCAGATTGCCCCGGGCCTCATCAAGGGACAGTGGGCCTCATCATCAGGTGTTTTTTTTATGGTAGCAACATGTTATTGCTGCGTAGAATATTAACACCATATACGTATTTTTAAGACCTATCAAAATCATCAAACCGTAACAAAGTGTTTCCTATGACCTAAGTAGTGATCAGCCTTTATGAGTCTTCGCGGTTTGAAGCTCTGTGTTTGTGAACAGACGTTGCACCGTCCCGAGCCACCATTAGAGGAGATCGAGCTACACCACCGTGCTCGCGCCACCAGTCCACCTACCTTTAGAAGCGATGTTGTGGTGCGCCCTTTTAAAAGCACGAAGTACGGTACTACATACAAAAAAAAAGTTTACAATTCCTGAGTATATCTGAGTTGATTGAAATGAGTGTGGTTTCTCCATATTATTTCATTAGACGTTTAATACAGTTGTAAACAAAATAAAGTAAAGCATTTTTAAATAAATTGTATTTAAAATTTTTCATATAAGCTTATAGCCAATTCAAAATACTTAGGCATAAAACCATGTGGTAGTTCTCCAACAAGAACTCTCGGACCCAGCCAAATAAAGTACAGGTTTGATAAAATATCTCATATACTGTATATCTAAATACATTTATTACCTGTACCTTGCAATAATTCTAATAAAATATTATTATGAATCACTAAAGAGATGGAAGCAGATTGTGTGCATTAATGCAAAAAATGTCCAAAGTAATGAAAATAGAAATGTGTATATTGTATCTGGTTCGACCATGGACGGCAGGGATATGGGCCGAGAACAGGGGGGGGGGGGGCCTCACACCGGAACTCTGCCCCGGACCTCAAAAATTCTCTCGGCGGCCCTGACTACCAGTGGCCTAGCCTTATGTGCTTGATTCAAGGCTAGCCCCTATGAACTGAGGAGAGAGTCCCACACTACCCGTAGCCGCCAATACTAATTACTGTAACAACCGCAAGATCTCTTCTCGCCCCCCCCCCTACTCCAACTCTGTGACTCAACTAATAACCCAAGAGGCAATGAAGATGTCATTATTGTTATCATAGTTTAACTTTAGATCACAAAACAAAATATCAATGACCACTACACACTCAAAATGTTTGTATAGTGCCGATCGGCTTGCTGCCTTTTATTCTACTGAGGCCTAATCACAGAAAATTTAAAAAATAGATGTTTTACTTTTCATGTATTATTAATATTGATTTTAAAAGATCTTGGTGAAAATATACAATATAAATGTCCCAACTAAAGCCGACGGCTTAATAACGAGAGCCTGGTAAACTGGTACTTAGGGGAGGGCCAAATAGTATAGGCCAGCGGTTAGTACGGGGCAAGTGATATGTTTCTCTAAAGTCTAAAACGCCAACAGCACTGAGAAACACGTAGGGGAACTGCATGGCTTGCCATTATAAATAGACAGTATTTGGTAATGTCCGCTGAGCTAGGTCGCTTTTAATTTACAGTTGTTTAGTTTTGCTCCCGAAAATTGTTGCTCCGACTACTTTTGAGAGGTTCCTGTGCTGACTCTGGCGGTGATAAAACAGTGTAACTAAGTTTACTATGGTACTTACCTGATATTATGTTAATACAATTGTGAGAAGTTCCCTTGAATTCCACTAACCTTCCTTTGAATCCGCCATGTTTTTGTTTTCAATGTCAGTCGGGTAGTATGGGCCACTATGAAATGAAATGAAAAGTGCCTTTATTGCCATAATTCTTAAAACTAAACAATCAGTACTTATCACTATTTCAACAATGGTCTCCTGGACCGTCTGTTGCGGTTTGGCTACACCTGGTCAGCAGAAAAAAATACAATATTTCAGTTTGTTGAAAGACGTAACATAAAAATTTTTTACAGCAGATTTCCTGAGTATATTTCTTACCCAATAAAAAACAAAACAAAACAAAATTTTACTATAAATGTGTCAAATTGTTTTAATTTTTATTATTTTTTTTATGTCTCAATTTTAAGTAAGTTTACAATAATTTTCATAAATTACAATAAGCAACATAGACTTTCCTTTTTCAATTTGTTACATGTATCTAAGAAATATTAAATATTCCAACACAGATATAGACCTAGACGTATAGTAAATTTATTTTGAAATTGAGCTTTGTTAGCTTTAGTGATTTTTATTTTTCATGCGAGATTCTCTTAAAAATTAAATTCCTGGACCCACTCCCATCTTGTTTTCCATGCAACTTTCAAATAGTTACTTAACGCCCGCCAATCCCTGCCATTTAAAAATTCCAAATATTCATTCCAGCTTAATTCTGTTTTTCCGAAATAAAAACGTCTAATTTCCGATAAAAGAGGACAAATTGCAATGAAATGAAAAGTATCTTCATCTTCCTGTCTGTTGCAGAGAGAACAATAATTACAATTATTTACAACCCAAGGTTTATAATTAGTATGGGCCACTACCCAATGCGGGTAGTATGGGCCTCAAAATGAATTGTTTTATTTTGTATTTTTTAGGTCAGAATGTCGAAGTTTACGAAGAAAAAGGAAGGTGAAAGTCTTGGGGAGTGGTTGGAGAAAGATATGGTGCTTGCAGTGGCGGTTATTAGTTTTACTACTTATTTATTTTGAGATGCAGGGGACGGCGGGTAGTATGGGCCACTTAAGGAAATAATTATGTATAATTTATATTTTTTCTCTAAATAAAATGGAATTACAAGCCCTAAAGGTTTATAATTATTTAATTTCTAATTAAAAATATGTTTTGGCCCGAAAGGTTCTGTTCTTTTTTATTTTCTGTGTTTTTTTGGTATGGCCCATTACTACCCATCACTTTCTGATTCCTTAAAAATTAGACTAATTTTTAAACTTCATAAAATTTTTTCTAACAGTGGGATATATGTCTCAAAGATATTAATATAAATAATATATTGTAAATAAATACTTTTTCGTGATTTCAACCTTATTTTATAAAAAGTATAAATTATATAAAATTATTTACTTAAGGGGCCCGTACTACCCGGCGCTCCCCTGGTTATTTTTCCCCTCTAAACTCCACTGCCCTGTAAACCCGGTTACATTATACCTTTAGAGTATAAACCCACCCTTCAGTCCTTTTAGTCCAGGCTCTGAACAGATTGAGCATGCAAGAAAGTCTAACGAAATTTGACTTTGGATTATTGTTGAGGACATTTAGTAGATGTAAAAAACCGATGTTGCCACATTTCCAGAATGGGCACAACACGGGGGACGGCCTCTAGAGGAAGTCGTAGAGGAAACTGTATTGGCCTATGTCATGTTGTATATCATTTTAAAGATCTTTGAATGTAGATTCGAATGCCACAAACCCGATCTCCAAAAGTCAAATATAACGCGAGTTATTGCATTTTGAAATTTCGACAAAATGCTTTTTATGCAAAGTTTGACTACCGCCATTTCTGACTCGAGGGTTAATTTAAGGTCGGCTTTACGGCATTTCTTTCTGTTAAACATGATCCTAAAGCTCACGTTAAATATTTCATAAAAGATTTCATGGGTTGTCCCCAGTCGGGCTGAAAATCTTAATGTAATCATAATATTTCGGACAGCAATTGAAGACGGCAAATGAAGACTTAAAATAAAACATTGAACTTGATTTTCAGGATCTTTATAAAGAGGAGAGAGATAGAATTTAAATAGAGTTAAAAACAATGTTACCAACTCGACATCAAATGAACATCTGAGCCAGAAATGGCAGGCAGTCAAATTTTGCATGAAAGGATTTTACTGAAATTTCAAAACGCAATAACTCACGTTATATTTGACCTTTAGAGATCGGGTTTGTGGCATTTTAATCTACATTCAAAGACCTTTAAAATGATATACAACATGACATAGGCCAATACAGTTTCCTCTACGACTTCCTCTAGAGGCCGTCCCCCGTGTTGTGCCCATTCTGGAAATGTGGCAACATCGGTTTTTTACATCTACTAAATGTCCTTAACAATAATCCAAAGTCAAATTTCGTTAGACTTTTAGTGCATGCTCAACCTGTTCAGAGCCTGGACTATTTGTAAAATTGACCAGGCATTTCAACCCTGGTATTGATGAGGGCCTAAAGATATGTAACCTGGTTTATATAGTGAAATAAATCTAAATAACAATGGATTTGAACTAATAAGACATGGGTTTAATTCATGAAAATTTTATTAAAAGGACAAAGTAATAACAACAATACTTTTAAAATATTCATTTCATGTAAAACACACATCACTAAAGTAATTGCTGTTAATAACAACAAATAATGATGTATAGTCTATTTAGTATTCCACATTAAAAAACAGAATAACAGGGACAGATTTAGAGAAATATTTTATGACTCTTTTCTTCAAGTTAATTACTAGGGCATTTTAAAATTGTTTTTGCAAACCAATATTAAAAAAAATTAATATTCAACCGTAAATGTTTCATAATTTATTGAAGAACTTATTCAAAGATGTGAGATAATATGTTTCACAACAAACAACAATAAACATGCAGTAATAGATGCTCAAAGATCCTTATAAAAACTAATGTCACAACCATAACATTTCACATCAAAATATAAAATAAGAAGCAAATTATAGACTAAGGCCGGTTCCTACGTGGGCGACAGACGCGACGCGACGAGAGCGACTGAAGCAATGCCAGCGACACGCTTGCATCGCCATAATGTTATACATGAGTAGGCCAGTGGCAAAAGTCGTTAATTCCATTTTTTTCGAAATTGAGATTTTAGTTGCTATGGAAACGTCATGTTGACAGCTATCGTTTCCAGCCAATATAAAACCTGTGCAAAACCTGTTATATCTGAGTTAAAATCAACATTGAAATACGTACCAATTTCCAAAAGCTGTTACATCCTCCAAGGCTAAAGATACAAGACTCGTTAAATCCAACTACCATGTTTTCAGTTTCTAAAGCTGTTAAATCCCAATCACTTAAATGGCTGCTTCAAACAAACAGATGCAAACGCTGTTATTTCCATGTTTCAACTGTTCCTCTAACATAGATTTTTATTTTATTTATTTGCTTACTCTATGGGGCTTATTCAGTATTCCCAACAAATCTATCTCTATGTAAATCATTTTAATTTTATTATTGACAGTCTGTTGTTTGGGGTTTGTTTTGATTGAAGCAGTTGCATTGAAGGATGCAGTTTTATACTATCTGACACAGATGCCCTGCTTTTAACAGGTTTTGCATCTTGAGCCTAAACAAAAATGGCCTCTCATGCAGTTATTTCCATTTAGAGATGCAAAACCTGTTAAAATGAAACTATTTAAGTAAATAACTCAATTAAAATTGTTGTAATTATAGAGCCTATAATAAAGTAAAAAAGCCTATTTTTACATAATTTTTTAAAAAAATTCTAAGGTTCTGCCTCAATAAACATTATTTCAATCAGTTTTTCTTGATTTCCCTAAAATTTTGAAATCTGGATTTAACGACTTTTGCCACTGGCCTACTCACATTGTATATTGTTGTCGCTCTTGTCGCCCACTAAGAACCCTCCAATGCTTGTACATTTGTTTCAAATTTTGTCGCTCTCGTAGCGTTGCATCTGTCGCCCACGTAGGAACCGGCCTAATGCTTCGTGAAAGAAACCGAAACACCTCCACACATTGCACAATTACAGTAGTCGAGTCAATAATAGCGTACGCTTTTCATTTAAAAGAATAATCAATAATCCTTCTTTAACTTCTTTTTATTTTTGAGGGATATCTATCTTTACAGACAAACATGTATAACAACAATATATTTTTCCGAGAAACACAATGTTTATTAAGAACTGCAACAAACATCATTGTTAAATATCTGGTAGACCATCAGAATTAAGCTATTTAGATACTAATCCCTCTAGACCCTACAATGACACTTTTCATGATTTTTCCATCCACAGGCAAGCCTCGATAATCCGATTACTTCTTTAATCCAACGCTCTTCAGCAACTTCTGTTAGTATATTTATACATATTTTTTACTAAGAGCATAGGTCTAGCACAAAAGGAATTTCAACTGTGCATCATGAGAGTTTGGTTTCAAAATTTTTTCATACTTTATCATTCATCACATTAATGTGATTTATTAAATACACTCAAAAGTTTTCTCGACTTTATGGTATTTATTTGAAACATACTTGGTACTGTAATAAAAACATTTTAATTAATGCCTTGTGATAAACATTTGGATTAACGAGGCTTGTTTGCATTTGTAGTGATGAGACTAGAAAAAATTTACTGAGGTAAATTGGATAATGACACAGAAATCCACGACTAAAACAATAATTAGCTAAAGTGTAGAGCAGTAAAGAACATCCAATATTGAAGAGTGAAAGGGGTAACACATAAACAAGATAATAAAATCAACACAAAAAATAACAGTAAAATAGAAACAAAATACTATCTCAAATACTAAATAAAACTAAAGCCCAAAAATATGGAATTATATGACTTAGCTCAGTGATGACTTGAATCTATAGAGTTTGTACTAGGGGAATTCCAACATCCTGGAACTTGATATTGTAGAGATCGTCTACTAATTGCACCAAACACTCTGGCAGCATTTGAGATCCCTCCCTTTCTAATCAAATACTGTGGAAGCTCTCTTAACCGACCTTGGATCTTGGATCAACCGCCCATTGTATTAACTGACCATTTTCCAGGGATATAAAAACTTCGTGCAAGCCGATGGTGCGATTAATGATCTAAAATTACTTTTATGTTACAAGGGTCGATCATATATGTCAATGTAACAAATCAAAGTTAGTAAGTTGCTTTTAATGTTTCGAGGTGACAGTGTTTACTGATCTGTTTTTTGTGTGTTTATTTAACATTTTTTGATACTGTACTATAACTGTGTGTTTGCTTTATTTGCTAACTGATTGTGTTGGGAATTATTAACTTATTGCATTGCGAACAATTCTTTAACATTTTGACTTGTTTTATTGATTTTATCAACCATTGCAACAATCGCCAATAATGATATTTCAAGTAACATCATAAAATACATTGTGAGACCAAATTTAAACATGTTGCTTAATAGGGTCTAAGTACATGTTTAAAATTTAAATAAAGGTTATAGATCAATGACAGCTGAGCATTTAACGAAAGTATCTATCGTTTAGTAAAAATAACGCAGTTTGAACATCAGCTAATTTTTTCATTACGATTCAGGTTATAGTTGCTTTATGCGTCCAATATCAAAATAGTGTGATCTTATGTGAGTGGGAACAATGATTTGGTCAAGCAAAATCCATGTTTGAATACATCCATACGCATGAATGGGTGGGCATCTATAATCTATAAATTTTCGACATGTTTATTACACCAATTTACCAATTTTAGGTTGGTCTCTGATAAAGTAGGCAATGATTGTATTTACCCTTCAACCCACTCGTGAGATATTTAGAACACTTGTGACTTAAAAGCCATCATAATAAAATCAGTGATTCCAAGTATTATTTGGGTTAACCGACCTTTTTCCTTATCCGACCATAGTCTGGTCCTTTAGAGGTCGGTTAAGAGAGCTTCTTCTGTACCACTACCGGTACTCCAAAAAATAGAATAATGGTGGGGCTCAAAAAACCTTATTCCCTAAGGGGGATTTCGCTAAAATACGCAAAAATATTGATGAAGTGTTGTATGTTTACAACAAATTAACTTTGGCGTAAATCTTTGTGTAATAAATTAAAATATGTTCTAGCAACTAAGCCATAACGTTTCAGAAAGGTAACAATTCTACAGGGGGTAAGAATCCAGGCAATAAAAACTAAAATTTTAGACATTCTCTTTTTTGGTAATGTAATTACTTAACTAGAAGGCCTATTAAAATCGTAAACAGCACTATCTATTTCTCTCCCCTCTCTTATATTGCCCAGGAATATTTAAAATTATAATAAAAGAGTCTACCTATTTCTTAGTTTTCAAAACAACAAACCACAGAGAAAATGAGCTCCCAGTTAGTCAACTCGCCCCTTTAATGCAACACTTTAAACATGAACAATATGTTAAAAAATGTGAACCAAATCAAAGAAACAGTGTAGGTAACTTGGTAAAATCTACTTAACATTTACACCCTTGGTACACTCAGACAAATAAATTACAAAAATATTGTAGAAGTTTGCTTCCTTGAGCACTCAACAAGTATGGTAGGTAAAGAAACTATTGGTTTCCCACGTTTCAGTAGGGAGTGTACATCTTCTACTTCAGTTCCTGAAATAAAAATATATTATAAAGCCCACTCTGTAAACATTTATTTAAAAAATAAATACAACATTGGGTATAATTTGTGCTACATTGGGTACATTATTACATACTCAATTGTCCCAACTATTTCTGTTTGGTACAATCAAAAGTTTGGGAGGCCTTCCAGATAGTACCATTTCTAGATGGTACAATTTCTCAAAGGTATACTTTAAATATAACATTTAGATAGAGAATATCCATTTGCCAATCCTAGGGTGTGTGTTCTTCTATCCTTGCTTCCGTTTCCCGTTCTAAAGCATTTAAAATATTTATCTTATCTCCTCACAACTACCCAGCATGCCTTCACTTTTCTACAGACTATACTGTATGTGGGAGTTGGAAATAAGAACACGGTCGGTAGTTTTACAATTGCTCAGAGGGCCGCACGGACATAGGTGTTTCCGGTTTTAGGACATGATGTAGACTTACTACTGGAGAGGGGATTTTGGAAGCGGTGGACGGGTGGCGTGATGTGACGTCATAGGATCAGCCATGAGCTGCTTTATCCTAGATCACCAGATTTTAAATACTGCCAATACAAAGATACAATATATTAGATTGTCGTACATTTCTGGAACATTAATAAAATAATGGTACACAGACTGTCTGCAGTGCCAAACTGTAATGTAAATGTCTATGTGTATCGGCTAGTACCAGAAAGATCGTATCCCGCTACCGTCCTGTACCGTTCTTACGGATTTTGCAATCTGCCTTGTAGGAATTAGAAAGAAAGGCAGAAAGGCCTTGGTGTGAATAAAATAATGTTTGTTATTTAATCTAAAAGAGCAAATAACATTTAAATAATTGTTAATTTTCCACTGAGCTTTTTCCTTACGCATTTTCCAGTTGTTCTATAAAATCAATATTTTATATGAAATGAAATTAGTAGTCCTTTATTCTCTAGTTAGTTTTAAAAAGAGGTTTACATGCAGTGTTTCCCAACCTTTTTGTGCTCACGTACCACCTGATACTTTTTCAATTTTTGCCGTACCACCCGAAGTTACCGACCCCCCCCCTCCTTCTACCGGGGCCTACGATACCAGTACAAATACAGCCTAGAATATTGTTTTCTCTTTAATATATTATACTATAGGCCTCTAAATAATGGTGTGTGAAAGATTTAACGCAAATCTACAACAATTAGACCATAAAAGACCAATTTCAATTGCATAAACATAAATTGGAATGAAGAATAAAGCTATAGAAACATCAGACCTAATGTGATTATAAATTAACATCAAACATTGGTTTCCAGTTGAAACTAGGAACTGCTAGCTGCAAGTTTTATAAAATAAGTTGAGTACAATAATATTGAAAAAAATATTTCAACTACACACTTACTACAAAAAGAGAAAGTCATTTTAAATTTCTACTTAAGTAACTAAAACAATAAACCTTTACCGAACGGAAACAAAGCAGGTGTCCCAGTGGTACCAAGTGATTAACTTAAAATTCTATGTGGATATGACCAAATAAATTTTCCTTCACTTTTCATTGTTTCTGCGAAGCGTGTCTCGTTACTTTAAAATAGTACAAGGTACATCTTAAACTCTAAAAAATTTAAGTTTAGACGAGTACTGGACACTATTCATTATTCATTCATATAAATGTACATACTCAAAAAATGGGAGTCTTAAAATAATTTTGTTTGCCAAGTTGGTATACGAAATTGCTTAATGTAAGAAAAGGTGTTGCACCTATTGGAGTCTCTTAAACTATGTAACCCAGAACTGAGCTGACCAAAACAGTCGTCGGCGTCAAGTCGATCAGTAATGCTTAATTGTTTCTGTATTAAATTTATACTTCTTCCTTTGTCTGTCGCGTACTACCTGAAATGCTCTCGCGTACCACCAGTGGTACGCGTACCACACCGGTTGAGAAACACTGCTCTATTAGAAGCAAAAACCAATATGCTTAGACCGTTGATGTATTATTTTTATTTATTTATTTATTTTTTTAAATTGCTGTTGCTTGTGAACTTGGCCCCCATAGCTCAATGCCATATTGCAAAATAGAGTAAAACATTGCGTTGTACACTATACCATAAGCTTAGTTTTTGGATCAATTATATTTCTTAAAACAAACATTTGAAAACAGGAAGTGTTTAATTTTTTAATCTCTTAGTTTCCCCTCCAATATAAACCACAAAAATAATACACCAATAGCATTGAAGTAGGGTACTCCTACGAAAGTGTACCTTACAGACTGATTTTGATATCTCTCTGGGCAGTACAAGTATTGGCTAGAAATTCACCCAGAAGTGATCCCAAAAGTTTGTGTAGGAACGGCCTACGATTTCTTCTTGAAAACAGAAAACTCACAAGAGCTTACATTTACATTAGAATGAGTGTAATCTATTGTAATAACGGAACAGTTTCGTTGAGAGTTAAACCTCAACTGCTTCTGGCCCCCAATTGCAGCGAATATCCCACACGATTAATTGCTACTACTGCTTCATTACATTCCAAACTTAAGGAAAATCAATACTTTTTCCAACCATAGGGATCAAGGAAAAGTTAGTGGATGGTTACAAAAAATTCTGTTTGCCCTGCCTTGCCCGTAAATTTAAAACAAATATCAAACCTAGTACGGGGAGGGGGTCTATAACCATCTCCTGATTCAAATCAAATCTGAAGCAAAAATTATATTATTTAAGAAAAAGCTTAAAGAACATTTCACAACATTTTTTTCGAGATAATTAATTTTTATATCTTATTTTCAAGGTTGTACCTTAGCTATTTATTTGGTTCCACAAATCATGTTGAAGACTCTCAGCTCAACGTTTTTATTTTATTTCTCTCATTTTCAGATTAAAATTCATTAGTGAAATAAAAATTCTGAGTGAGTAGTTTTCAAATAAAAAGAAGACAGGCTCCATTTCTTATAATTTTATGGCATCTTTGGTAGGCCTACACACAATTTGAGGATTGAATACAAAATTTTGAGGTGTTAAAAAATAGAATAACAAATTGAAGGAACTTTTTAAAACTATAACTATTTAAATAGATAAATTAATCTTAATTTTCTAAACAGTATAGAACATTGAAATGCAAAGTGAAAAGCCATTACATAATTGGCACGCAAACTAATGCCACAACTTACACACTTGAGTCAAGATTACAACTGTGTAAGGCTAACAGGTTGGTTTAAAATAAAAACAATTCTGCCACATTCAGAATTGTAGTTGAGATTCTTTATTTGTAGAAAAAGGCCATAGCCTAGAGGGGTCGGCAATGATAAACAACATCTCGTACGCCACCTGAACATACAGTCTACCTTGAAAG
The DNA here is from genome assembly GCA_030545055.2 of Neoaliturus tenellus. Classification (NCBI taxonomy): domain Eukaryota; kingdom Metazoa; phylum Arthropoda; class Insecta; order Hemiptera; family Cicadellidae; genus Neoaliturus; species Neoaliturus tenellus. The sequence goes on along the minus strand of CM061534.1, from coordinate 31,884,732 downwards.
CCCTTGAGCAAGCACTTGGTTTGCCAGGCCAAGAGACATACATAGTATATTTCATAACAAGAGTGGAAAGTGTCTTTTCCAAGCCGAGATCGAGTTTACGATCTTTTCGATCAAGGCACGGAATAACACTTTCTACTCGAGTTATGAACGATATTTTTCATCACACTGTAGATAATTAATAATAGTAATTAATTAAATAATGCAAGTTTAAGAAACCACCTATGGATGCTCAATTGATTTCCGCAGTACAATGAAAACAGTGATTCTGTTTTACACAGCTGATTACATTATTGAGAACAGCTGATTTAGGGAATAATATACTCTTAGCACTGCTAGCGCTACTTGTGTCAGTAATCATAACTAATTACTAGTGTGGGAAAATCAAGAGCTGATTTTCCCTCTCTAGAGAGGGAAAACGGTTTTTCTACACTCTCAGCTGGTGATGAATATAGCTATTTCCCGTACAGTGTGATGAAAATTACTTTTCAAACTGTGGGCTAGATGAAGCAGTGACAAAGAATAACAGAATCAATAAAATTCAAATTTTGAATAGTTAAAAGTAATGTGTCTGTTTAGAAATATATAACTCTTTACCTACCTTTAAATCCTTGTATTTGAATCAGTATCACTTTCTAATGCTTCAACATATGCCTCTCCAAGTATTCCCGCCGGCAGAAGGACTGACTGCACAGGGTGCAAGGGAAGGGCCGTTTACTTCTGTGGATCAACCTGTGAGCGTTGAGGTTGCCCACCTTGATGAACGACTTTCCGCAAACGTTGCACGAATGGGGCCTTTCGCCAGTGTGGCCAAACAGGTGGTTTTTCAGGTCTCCACTCTGGATGAACGTTTTCTCGCACAGCGTACACTTGAACGGGCGTTCCCCCGCGTGTATGACTAGGATATGCCGCTTGAGGCTCGCGGCTGTGCTGAACAACTTGCTGCAAGTGGCGCATTTGAAAGGCTTCTGCTTGGTGTGAACCATCTCGTGCACCTTCAAACCGTCACTCGTCGTGTACCCTTTGTTGCACACAGAACATTCGAACGGCGTCCGTTTGTTGTGGGTGACGATGTGGCTGATGAGGCCCTGCTTGGTGGTGAACCCCTGGTTGCAGGTGTCACACTTGTACGGCCGCTCACCTGTGTGGATAAAGGAGTGGGTCTTGAGGCTGGCCGACGTGGAGAGCACTTTGCCGCAAACGTCGCATCGGAACGGCCGTTTCTCCGCCGGAAGGTGCGTCAACAAGTGTGTCTTCAGACTGGCACTGAGGAAGAATGCTTTTTTACATAGAACACACTGAAAAGGTCGTTTGCCAGAGTGGCCCAACGAGTGCTTTTGCAAGCTTGTACTTGAAGTGAAAACTTTCTTGCAAACTTTACACTGATGGGTAGTATCCCCTGTGTGGATTAAAAAATGAGCATTCAACTCTTTACTTTCTGTGAATCTCTTTTCACATAGTGTACATTGGAATGGTTGGTTTTCAACCTCATTTTGCTGACTAGTATCCATTTTTGGCAACGATGTATCTTATTGTATATTAGATAAACCTGTTAACAATAAATAGGTTTTTGGTAAGTTTGTTATAAAAAACTGTATTCTACATTAATAGATTGAGTTTAGAGTCCTTTCTAAGCAGCAATGAAACTCGTGAAGGCTATAAATGTGATGTTTCAATAGGAACATCATCAATGTGCCTGAAACAAAAGAAGGAATAACAGTAAAAACTACATTAATAGTAATTTTTTTAAATAAAAAAGTAGTGCGAAAAATGTTTATGAAAGTATAAACTTTGCTTATATGAACATTATGAATATTATTTGCTTATTTGAATTATTTATTGTTGTTGAGTATATTTGTTTATGTGGAAAAAATATATGCAAGGAAAATAAGGTAAAAAAAGGATGTTTGCACGTGTGCATGAAATATAATTTATATAAATGTAATTAATAGAAGAATATTTAAATTATTAGACCTACTAGGGTATGCATGTATAAAAGCAAAGACATTTTAAATACTGCTGCACTCTAATAATCTTCTATGATTTTGTAATGCGTATTGTAAGTTCCCGCACGCGCCCTTTATGGCGCATGGGATTTTGTAATTGTAATTGTGAAAGTGTTTGAATAAAGTTCTTCATTACTTCATTACTTCATAAACTTTTGCCAATTCCTTCAGATCAAATTAAATATTAACTTAATCACATTTTTATTTCATTTTATATTTATTTATGGCGAAGCCAATTTCACTGTTTTAACATCAGGGCCGGCCCTAGGAGAAAGTGAATAGGTGCCCCTCCCTCCCCAGAATCACTCGAGCCACTCCATTTCGCCATTATTACATGTTACAAAAAACAACATTTAAAATGAAAATATATTTTGACTGCAAACCGTGGTAGATCAGAGTGAAATACGGTAATACAAAAGTGCTTATAGATGGTGGTTGACTCTAACAATAAAAAGAGAATTAACAATTGTAATTACTTTAAGCTCTCATACAAAACCTTGAAGTCTACTAACCGATAATTATAGTTAAACTAGAAGTAAAATAAATATTGTATGTCTATTTCTTGAGACATAGGCCTAACAGCAATTAACTGGCAGTTCCCTTCGCCTGAAGGGCCTGCGCTTAAATGCTTTCTATGCAGGTGAACCACCGGCTAATGTGACTTGCAAACCACAAGAGCGGCCTGACAATCTTTTTGTCCCGAGCAGGGAGTTGAACCCGAACCTGCTGGCAGGGCCGCCCAGAGCCAAGCGAACCCAAAAATGAGACTTGACTGGGCCCCCTCATGCCTCCCTCCCCCCTCAAATGGAAAGAAATTCTGGAAAAAGTGACAATTCGCTAACTTAATACCTTTAACTGAAATGGCGACCTAACTCAATAGGTAGTTTAAAGCCAAGTATGAATGAGAGATGAGTGTAAGATGATTGTGGCACGGTCTTGTAGTCTTGTTACTTACTAAGGCCGACATTCTCCTTAGACAGGACTGTTAATTAATAGCCCAACAGCCAATGGTATCTAGGGACCTAACTTACAGTTTAACCACAATTTTGACCTCTTATATATACAAATTAGTCTAATTATGAGGATGGTCTGAGATAGGTATGTAATCTCCCAGGACAACTTTAAAACTGGTTTATACTAGTTGCGAAGTTGACATTGGGTACAGCAAACGAAGTTGTCATAACACTGTGGTAAGTCTTTTGGCTGTCCACTATGACAATTTCCCTTCCTTCATAATCCATTCATGTTCAAGACAGTGGGGGGTTAATGCGAACTGCATGTAAATCCCTAGCTGGAACATATGTAGACAGCAGGGGGTGAGGAGAAATGCTATGGGCATGGAAACCCCTAGCTGGAACATGTGTTCAAGACAGCAGGGGGTTGAGGAATGCGACATGCATAGAAACCCCTAACTGGAACATGAGTGGACAGTCCCTTGTCTCACCCTTTCTCTTCCTTCAATATCCCATCCTTCCAGGGGCTTGCGCAAAATGCCCATTAGAGGCAGACGTGCTCAACGGTTCGGCCGGGGTCTCCTTATCCACGAATAACAACAACAAGGTATGTAATTTTGGACACATATTTAGAGGAGGATTAAAACAATTTAACATTTTACTTTTCATTAATTTAAATAAAATTAACTCGACTATCTTCTTTACGTTCCCATGAATCAAATCAAATCAAAAATTTATTGCACAAGTTAACAAAACAAGTAAACTCAAGCATTGTCAAGTATCATTAATATAGCCTTGAAAGAAAGAATACAATATAGGATCTATATGAGGTTAAAATTCTTAAAAAACTATAAAAGGTTATAACAATAATATAGATTAAAACAATCTAAATCTATATATTAATACGCAAGCATGTTTCATTTCCTCCTTTTTTCTCAGCTTGTGTGCATCGTAGGAGAAATCCGCGCATACCGTTAGAAAGGTGTTGAGCTGTAGATGAGCAGAATCACGTTTTAATTCACATCAGCCCACGGGGCTACGCCCTACAGGCTTTCAAAGATTCAATGTTAATCTTATGGGAGAAGGATAATTGATTGAATCATAAGACAGCTGTTATAATAACAAATGCTAACAAATAAGGAAAAACACATGTTTCATTTATAAATTAATTGGCTCAAGATCAACTGAATTTTTGGTCGAATTTCGACCAGTGGGCAATCTCTCGTTTACATTATTATTCGGAGATGGATCCTTAGACAAATGTGCCATAATCAACTGGCAGAACAGCAGAAAGTACAAACACACTTTTTACAATAGCAAACTTAAGAAACATCTGGTGTTAAACTAACAAATTCATTATCTTCTAACATTTCCCTAACACTATAGTATGATTTTTAATTTAAAAGTTTCTATACGGTACTTTTTTTTAACTGATTTTCACTAAGAGATTTGAAAGAATTTGGGATTTTATTGTATAGCCTGATACCGTGGTATAAAGAGTTAACTACCAATAAAGGGGGAGGCTACCATATGCAATGCCATATCCTCCATTAAGGTATGGCTACACATAGCAGGAAAGAATACGGAAAGGAAACGAATGGGACACAGACAAAATTCTGATGGGGTGGCTACACATATCGGGATACGGACAGGACATTTCTGGGGCGGGAGTTTGCGCGTGCACAAGTCAGACGTCGGGAGGTTGCGTGTGCAGCCGTCCGACACTGCTCATTCCGCCGGCCGCCACACTCACTACACAGAGCTACCGTCATAATTTTCTGATAGTGTTGGGAGGGGTCCTACACACACCAGGACGGGAAACGGACAGGACACAACAGTGGCGAATGAATGCTCTTCTGGCGATCCATCCGACACGGCGAATGTCCTATCCTAATCCTTTCCGTGTCCCGTCCTGTCATGTGTAGCCACTCCCATTTGATAACACAGGGAGCATTCATCAGAAACTGTCTTGTCCATGTCCTTTTCTGCTATGTGTAGTTGCACCTTTCATAACAGGCCGTGCCATAAAATGTAGCACCGTCGCAATCCTTTGGCCCCGCTTGGACGCTTGGCTTTGGCTCCTTTCGTAGACCTACTGCCTGTTACCTGCACTTTTATCTTGTTCTATTTTTGAAAACAATCCTCTGCATTTTAATATCAAAGGCTATAAATTCATTGAAAATGATAACAGTGAGATTAAAATAATGTCGTTTAAAAGAACTAGCAAAGAGCTGTTTTTAAAGAGACAGTGATTTAAGCAGCATACTGCGTTCTTGCTCATAGTAAACCACTCAAATCTAGAAATTTCTAATTGCTGGTAAGCCTACTCACTAGTGCAACACACTTGTACAACATCTCACCTCATAAATCTAAAGAAAATAACAATATATTAAGAATTTTTGATGAAATCTGATCAAAAAAATTTGAGTACGGTATTCCTTATGAACAACATGCAGCAGTCTCGTGCAGTCTCACTGGCCACAGCATTGTATTTTTAACGACGCTATGGCAAAGCCTTCACAATTTATTTTCTTTAACTGTCTATAAAGCAATAATTTCTTGCACATTTCCTTTTTTATAATTGCATAGTATTCATTGTGATAATTTTATGACAAAAACCACAAGCAAATTTAACATTTGTTATATTTTTCAATAAAAGGATTTTTCGTAATTTTTATAAAATTATTATATTTAAGGCCCGTGGCCGGGATCCCTCGGACCCGGGCCCCAGGGATTCCCCCCCCCCCTGTGGTCAAGCCTGCTTGCTGGGTGATAACCCGGAGCTCTAACACTGAGCTATGGTCGCTGCCATGATTAAACTGACAATTTAATACTAGAGGTTATAAAATTTATCCTAAAACCAAATTTAAAAGGATGTTGGACTTTAATACTGTTAAAACATAAATTTAAGGTAATTATTGAGTTTAGCTACGGCCATCGGAAAATGGAAATTTTTTTTTCAAAATGTCGGAAATTTCACGCTGATTCCGAAAATGATAGTTTTTTCCCGCGGAAAAGCTCGGAAAACCCCGGAAAATCGGAAAAACCGGAAATGACTTTTTACCTTGAATTTATCGGTGTGGGTATTCAAATTAACCGGGATGTTAAGCTGATCACGAATATGTAAAAATTATTTCGATCCGATTTTAAATAAGCCGGAAAATGCGGAAAAAGTGTCGGAAAAGCTATAAAACGAACTATTTTTAAAGTATATCATGTGGGTACTCAAATTACGCGGAATTTCATGTAGAATATGAATATGTTTATATCAATTGAATACAACAAATTAATACTCAATAAAGATAAAAAAAAACTTAGAAAACAAATAAAAACACACTGAAACTTATATAACTTAAATGAAGCTCTAACAATGTTATAAATGGTTGTTATTTAAAATAAATTATTTGATATTAGGTAGTACTATATACATTACATATTATTATAACATACCATAAACTAACTAGGAAACCTAACCTTTATAACCTAACGTAAACCAACCTAACTTAACCTAACCTAACCTAACCATCATGTATGTGGGTACAACTATGCAACATTTTATGTGAAATGAGAATACATACTTGTTTATGGAATAAAACACATAAAGTCAGTACCCACACGATGGTTAAGTTAGGTAAGGTTAAGTTAGGTTAGGTTAGGTTAAGTTATGTTAGATTAGGTTTCCTAGTTAGCTTATGGTATATTATATGAATATGTAATGTAGATATATAGTACTACCTAATATCAAATGATTTATTTCAAATAACAACCATTCATAACATTGTTAGTGCTTCATTTATGTAAGTTTCAGTGTGTTTTTATTTGTTTTCTAAGTTTTTTTTTTAACTTTATTGAGTATTACTTTATTTTTTGTATTCAATTAATATAGACATATTCATATTCTACATGAAATTCCGCGTAATTTGAGTACCCACATGACATACTTTTAAAAAGTTCATCTTATAGCTTTCCCGACACTTTTTCCGCATTTTCCGGCTTATTTAAAATCGGATCGAAATATTTTTTATATATTCGTGATCAGCTCGGTATTACGGTTATTTTAAATACCCACTCGACATATTTTGGAATAAAAACTTAATTTCCGGTTTTTCCGATTTTCCGGGGTTTTCCGAGCTTTTCCGCGGGAAAAAACTATCATTTTCGGAATCAGCGTGAAATTTCCGACATTTTGAAAAAAAAAATTTCCATTTTCCGATGGCCGTAGCTAAACTCAATACAGAGGAGTACCAAAACTTAAAGAGATATTTATCATTAGGCCTATTAAGTTCACCACCCGAACTAATGGCTGTGTGATGGAATGTCATCTCTTCTAGACAGGAACATTCCTGGAGCACCATGACAGATTCATTTTTGAGAAACTGAGCATAATCATGAGATTCCGTACCGTACATGAGATACGGTACCGTACAGTAATACCACAATAGGTGGATGATGTCTAGTAAATTTTTAATGAAAAGAAGGTACTGTAACTTAGAAGTAGAGGACATGATAAAAATACTCAAAACCAAAAATTTTTAAGTGAATATGAAGAAGATGGCAAGATTATCTAAAAGGATGCCAGAAACGAAAGATGGATACACGTGGCAGATGACAATGAAAATAATAGAGACTTCAGGGAGGGTGATGATTCATATGCCGATCGGGAAATGTTTTCTAGTTTTACAATTCTGCAATTCAACTTTGAATAAATAAATATTTTATCCAAAGAGTTGGGAAACTATCGATGGTCCTTCTGCATAATTAGCCAACACTATCAGGAAATGCCGACGTTATCAGTTTAAACTTTGCCAACTACCTTATCAGGAACGTCTTTTCCTTCCTCAAAAAGGGTGAGCAGGCTTTAATATTGCTTGTTTATTCATATTAAGGACCTAAATAGTTAGTAACAGAAGTACCTATGAAATATTTTGGGGCTGAGGCAGTTAAGTTATTGTAAACAATTGGTGCTTAAGTGTGGTCTACTCTCAAACTTTCCTGGGCGTAGGTTAGTCCTTCATATTAATAGAGACTAGTTTATGTTATGATATGTGGATTAGGGTTAGAACAAATTTTGATGAGTTAAAATTTGTATTTCACAGTAATTTTTTATCTGATATGATATCGATCAATATTTTCATTCAATAGTATCATGCCCAGTTATGCACTTGTCTGAACTGGGTAACTAATGAGTCCATTCATTTACAAATGAAACCTTTTTGTGTGTAGGTAGGACTAAGAATAGAGGCCTAATGACAGGAACTAGCCTAGGTCTAGGATGGGTTGGAATATAGGCCTAATTTAATATTGGACTTTGGCGTAAAGCTTAGAGTTACTAAAATTTAATGAATAAATCCCAAAAACCTGGGGTTTCAAAATCTTTCAAAGCTTACAGGTAGGACAATGCTAAGCCATATAGATAAGTTAGTTAACCTTAATAAAGTAAAATCTTACCATCAAAATTGCAAATCCTTTGTAATTTTTGAAGAGTTAAAAAATATACACAGTAAAATATTTTAATACACGGGTTTTTTACTCAAATTACTTTTGGTCGATAACTCTTAAAATACGAAGCAAATAATGTGATGTTTACTTTCCTATTTAGCATAAGTAAACAGTGCATAATGAATGATATAACTGGCAACACGGCAAGTAACAGCTGTTGCTTGTTGCTTGGCTTGGCACTACTGGCAGTTGGCTTTGGGTTCGTGGTTCCTTATCAAACCAACTCTGACTCACCACAACCACAATATTGAAGAATGATTGAAGATAATTGTATTAATATATAAATAAATACATATTAAAATTCCAGCCACATATATTTAGGCTAATATTCCTACTAACTTTTTCATAGTAAGCATTTTTAAGTTTAATTTTTATTAAGTTACATTACTTGAACTCATAGTTTACCTCAACATTTCCAATAAAAACTAGAAAATCTGATTATTTTAAATTTATAACACAAACTATTTAGATTTTATTGTTTTTCTTGGATCGTTGAATTATATTAGTGGTAACAACATATAATTGTATTTTTTGCAAGGCTGATGTTTTTTTTTTCATGTAGGCCTACTAACTGCTGTCACTGTCAGTGTCAAGTTATAAGTAAGGGACAGGCCAAAAGCCAATCATAACCTTAAATTGATGAAATGTAAATGTAAGTAAATTGTTGCAATGGCCTATCATTATCAGTATATTTTCAGCTTCAATAGCCTAACTTATGTTCCTAAAATTTAAAATCGCACAAAATAACAACTCATATAAGGATCAAATTCCCTTTCCATATGGGCCCATATAGGCCCTTTCCATAGGGCTAGGCTAGTTATTTTTTTTGTTTTTAAACTCCTTGTGTAGGCATAGCCTACAGTAGTTTTAATAATTATCTCTTATTTGCTTTATTATTCTTCATTTTCTTAAGCTATGATTCAAAACTCAGTAATAGCCTAGTGTAAATCAGATCTGTCGAATCGTGACACGGTGAGTCCTTTTTGAGTCATTATTTCTTCTTCCTAGCTCTACCAATGATTGTTGGGCCTGATTGTAAATTGAGTTCTTCTCTGTTCTATATTGTATGATTTTATCAGGGTTCAAGCCTTTTAAAATAGTAGGAATAGGCCGTATGGCATGTTACGCTAGGGCCAACTTGATTTTACTTTATTTAAAACTTTCACTACTCGTCACCATGGGCCTCTTATTATTAATTATCTAAATATTAAGGCCCTTGCAGTGTTTTAAGACAGCCAAGTAGGCTACCACTTCATAGCATTGAGTCTTTTTGGCTAGCCAGAGGTGACGGCTCGTGTTTGTGGCTATAATGTGGTTGCCCAGTATCAAAGCAGGCACAGCTGGCTTGTGAAGCCAGAACTCCACTGCTTGGCTTCACTCGGAATACTTAAAATTGTAGGTGTGCGTGTACTCAAGTAAGTACAAAAAACAAGTAGGCCTATTTTATGGGCCAAGTTAGTACCTACTAAGTAAAGCACCAAGTTCGACTCGAGTTTAAGTTTTGAAAAACTCTTTAAATTTGAGTATAGGAATAGCCTAAATGAAACCTACGACCGAATTAAAATTCCTTTCAAATCTCATTTGTTGAAGAAAGGCAGTGAAGTTTTGTTATTATAATCAACTCAATTGTCGTAGCTAAACTCATTAATTACTGCACCCTTTTTTATGTAGGACAGAGTAGGGTAATCGTGCGTGGCGGGTAATGGTACGCATCGTAGTTTTTTATGAATGAAATAAGTTAAAAAGCTCCAGTATGTTCTGCAGCCTAGCGGGGGACTCAACAACTAATATGCCACCTCGTGGTTTTCGCCACTGAAATTTTTGAAGTTATGAGAGGCCAAAATCTAAAAGTTGTGTGTGTCATGTTATTTTTGCATCTCAGAAAATAGTAAGGTTAGGGATTTCTTTGGATAACTTAATACTTATTTAGTATTACAATTAATGGTTGTCTGTGCTTTATCGTTTGAACCAATTAATTTATGGTTTCATCCCTTCTTAAGATAGTGAGAAAATAAAATACTTTCGAATGCAACATCGGGTAATGGTGCGCGGCGGTGCGCACGATTCCCTTCCAAGTAGTTATAGGTAAGAAAAAAAAATACTTCCCCTTTTTACATTCTTGTTTACAGATGCTCATGAACTGTTCGTCCTGGAGTCATGCAGACAGCTCAGGTGCAGACTCAGCAGAAAATTAGCCTACGTGTGCTAATTCATTAACCCTTGAACGATTTTGTAATTTTTAATCAAAACTTTTGTTAAGTGTATTGTAAAGCTCAAAGAAAGTATTGTTTAGCTTTAAGACATTCCATATGTTATATTGATACTGAATTTAGCCTATATTAATGAAACACATTTATTCTAATTATTTCAACCCATACGTCCCTGCGCACCATTACCCACCCCCATGCGCACAATTACCCGATGAGTGGGAAATCGTGCGCAAGTGCATATTCTTATACAATGTCGTATATTTTATTAATGTTATAATATATATGATAATGATACGGTAATTTTTTTATAAGAAACTACATTAAATACCAAAGAGTTTGACACATGTATTGGTAATTTTTGCCAACATATTTTCTGGGAAGAATTTTTTCCCTTAGGTGCGCACCATTACCCTTCTTTCCCCTACCTACTATAAAAGGAAAGAGGTTAGGTCTCGGTCTCATATTGTTTATGTCGGTTACTGTAATATTCAATCCTATAAAGTCACCAGGTCACACCGACTACATTGTTGTGAAAGATGTAGGCCCTACTGTAGGCTATCAGTATTGGCACTAGGCATAAAACATATTGCTTGATTATTTCATTTGTAGACAAGATTTATTTTTTGTATAGTTTTCAGTCTCACAGCATATTAACTTTCAGAATGAATGTATTTTAGGGCAAGAATAGCCCACAACTGTTTTGTCATTGATAAATCAATGTTCATGTTGATGAGTTTTGTACCTACAGACGGTAGTGATCATACTAAAATATGAAAGAAGCATAAATAAGGAGTGATAAGTGAGACGTTTAACTGTGATTACTTGTTATTTTTATAAAAGGAACTTAATTTCCTTACTAAACTTACTACCTACCTGTAACCTTTTTTCAATATTTAAAAATAATAAAATAGGTATTATAAAATTTTGACACACTGATATTTGAAAAAACCTCAACTCGAAAAACGCTAATGGCTTCCAATAATTTAGATTTTGAATGATGCAAGGTTACAATAGCAAGGTTCTGATTCCAGAGTGGTTGGGGTGGGGATGAGGTGGCGGGACAGAAGATGCTTTGTCCACGTCGGCTGTCTACCATCCCTCTCACAGTGCTGACCGCCATTCTGGTGATGATAATCTTCATCACGAAACAAGCCAAGGATCTCTATGAAAGAAATCAAAAGTACCACCGAATGGAGAATTATAATCAGTTTGTAAGTATACATGATGTTTCCATCCGTGGTCCTTTGCCGTAAGGAATTGGATGGATCAAGATTAGAAACAAAGAACTACGCCCCTTTCACACGTCACGGTTTTGCCCGTACGATTAAAATTCGCATGGCACATTCCAATAGTGGCGCGAAGAATCTTATGAGACCTTTCACACAGGCACGGCGACGATTTTAACTGCACGGCTGCCGTGATGCAGTTGCCGTTTGCCACTAGAATGGGACGGTCGCCGTTCTGTCTAACTGAGTAGTAAAACATTGAAGTTTATAGCCCCTTTCACACGGAACGGTTTTAGTCGTCCCGCAGTTCACAAGGGGAGCGTGTTGCTCGTAGAAAGATGTATGATATCGATGCGGAAGTGCTTATATATTTGGTAAAGAGTCTAAACCTGTGCTTTGGAACAAGGCTTTTATTAAAGACCATTAAAGAACTTTTTTCATTCCTTCTCAGTTTTTCAAATAAAAAGCCCTGCTTCCTCTCTTTTCTGGTTAGTTGGGTGCACCTAGTAAAAACGACGACTTCTCCTTAGTATCTTCCTCGCAGGCTGTACCACAACCACAGGTCAATCGCTTGTTCTTGATTCATTTCAATGACAAAGTACAATACACAGGCACATACAACTGACACTGGGAATAGCCAACTGAAGTCCCACGCCACGGCGCGCCGTACCCGTGCCGTCCCAGCCCGACCGTGCTATGTGAAAACTACTTGTACGGTTTTAAATCAAGCGGTTTTCCCACACTGCTAAAAACCGTGCTGTGTAAAAGGAGCGTTACCTAGCCTAAATTATATAATATTGTTACCATTAGGGTAATTATCAACATTTTGAAAACTAGATTCTACCAAGTTTTTTTTTTTACTTCTTATTTAAATTTTCTTGTATTTTGTAATTCTAGTAGTTTTCCTGGTATACAAAGCTTTGTGTGTTTTAATGACTGTTTAAATAGGCCTATGAGCAGACTACAACCAGTCAACTACTGGCTGGGTAGCTGAGTGGTTAAAGAGCTCGCCTTTGAATCTGAAGGTAGCCGGTTCGATCCTGAGAAAAGTTAGTGCTTTTTGATGGTTCGATACTGGACCCAGCTGCCTTTGGTCATTGGGCTATTAATTAATGATCCTGACAAATAAAACAGCTGATATTTGTCAGTAACAAAGCTACACCTCATCGGATCCATCACAATCATCACACTCATCCCTTCAGTCATACTCACCTTAAAATACGCACCACAGAGTGCGTCGGTGTTTCAAATAAAGTATCTAAAGTATCTAAAGTACATGAGTCCACTAGTTTCAGAAAAATAAAATCCCATCTTAAAATTTTGAAAATTTTTACTAAGGCTAATTTATTGACATCACAAAAGATTAATGCTTTTTAAAAGCTACTTGCCATATCATAATTGTTACTGCCACACATGATTATTTAGAATGACAAGATTTTGACATCTTACTGCGCACAAACTAAAAATTTTAATTCTGAACGCTGTTAAATTATATGGGAAAGTTTGCTAAAAAAATGCAAATGAAGTTAAAAATTTATGGTTTTAATGCTCTAATGATTGAGGAACTTTAAGTCTATTCCTTACTCTACCAGTTTCACAGCCGGTTTTGACATAATTGTAATTAAAAAATAATAATCTTGTATATGTTTACAGATTAGCGAAGTATCATCATCGATGACAGCACTGGAGTCTTCAGTGAACAAAACATCAGACGCTTTACATCAGTTGAGCGAAGTACTGAACCGTCATCACAACAGATGACATCCAGGTGACTGTCATTAACACATTACACATCCACAATAACTCTGTCACCTTACACATTACACACAATATGAGAAAGCCATGGATTGATTTCCTGTGAAATAAAACATAATTATATTTAAAGAAAGCTAATCTGTATACCTCAACCTATCCAAGAATTCATTAAACATTGGTGAGAAAAATTTTCTTGATAAGCCTAATTTTAGATGAAACTTTATCATACTATCTAAAAAATTAATGAATTTTACCTGAAGTCTAAAGTTGTTATCTATTAATTGCTCTCTCAAAACCCCATAAAAATTATCAGTTAGTAAGCATACGTACTTACGTACATAGTGCAAGACAACTATGCACTCTGTGGTGCGTAATAAGGTGTAATATGACTGAAGATTGAGAGTGGTGAATGAGCTGGCCAGAAGTCCAATTTGGCATTGGGATATAGGCCTACTAAAACATTACATTATCATAACTCTGTTATGAACAGCTCCTGGTCTAAAATGAGATTTACTGACCAGTCTTAAACAAGAAAAAACACTTTTAAACAAGTCAGGGGCAATAGAACAGGCGTGTCAAGGTCGAGACTTTTAGTAAACCAGCTGATTTTTTCTCATTTAGCAACATGTTATATTATTTTATTACTTTCTCCCTCTATACCATAGTATATGGAGAAAGTATTGTTTTCGTCAAAATTTTCGAATTTGAGTTGTTGGTGGATTTATCCATTTTGGTTCCCCCTGAGCCCAAAAAAGTGGTTTTCGGAGTGATGTCTGTCTGTGTGTGTGTGTGTGTGTCAGGATGTAAACAGAGCTAGAGAATGCCCTAATGGTCCGATTTTAATTAAATTTGGTACATAGGTCCAAATCCACGATAATTCCAGGCGTTTTTTTCATTTTTTTGAATTTTTGATTTTTAAGGGTATTTTACCCCCAAAAACCCTCAAAAATCATCAAAAATCAAAATTTCTCAAAAACGGCTCTAACGATTTTGATTAAAATTTTGTGGTTTATTAAGCTTAAAATGGTGAATAAAATGATACCACCCGCATCTCCGGGAAAACTCGCGTTCAAAAGTTATAGAGTAAAAAGTGTTTCAAAAATCAATTTTTTGGATTTTCGAAATAGCTGCTGTCTTGAAATAAATTTTACTTATCACCATTAAATCAAGCTCAAAAAACTAAATAATCCAGTATTTTAAATTATTGCTCTACGTCAAGTGGTTGCGGAGAAAATTCAATTTTTCGTTTAGCGGTAAACGCAGTACGTTGTTAAAAGTCACATACGCGCGTAGGGTCAAACGAGCGCTGCTCAGCCGGTAGCTATCCGACTGAGTCATCAAGACATTAATGTTTGAAGCTTTTAACATCTTTTTTACATTGTTGGGAGAAAGTATGTGTCAGTTAACTGATACCGTTTATTTAGCTTGACCTTCTCCGCCTGTTCTATTGCCCTCTACTATGACCGAGTTATCACATTACAGTAGAACCTCATTAAACCATCATTCTCTGTTATCCGTTACTGCATAAATTCACATTTTGATACATTTAATGTGGCTTAATTGACATTATGCCAAAAGTTTATGCGTAATTTATTGTGATTCAAGAGTTTTTATTTGTCATTAGGCATAACATACAAAAATGTATGCATTGTCACATTTTACTTAATCTAACAGTAAAAGCAATCACATCACTAGCACATACAAAATAATAAACCCAGATTCGAGACGGGGCATGATAAGTTGTCTGTCACTTATCTGACCATTTTGGTCTTGAATTTTTAGATTATTATCTCAACATTGGCTCATACGGCTGAAGTTTGTATATTCCTGGAAAACGGTCGGTTAATCTGAAGTCTACTGTACATAAAATGTTTCGTAATGTAATGGTATTTGGTTATTTTTGGGATGATTTTTTCAACTGGTTCCTCTTCAGCAATGAACCCTTGCCTTCTGACTTGTCAGTTAGTTTATCATGTAATTACGGTATTATAATGATGTTAGCTTATTAGAAGCAGTTTTAGTTAACTAATTTGTTTTACAATTTACAGATCAACATGTAGCCGAGTATTCTTCTCTACCGCTTTCTGTTCGCCTGTAGAACTCATGATGGATTCAAGGTTACAGTAATGACGATGTTTCACTTTTAAGGTCAATTTGCTGTAGGCCAGTGTTGACTTGTTTTTACTTACTATAATCAAATAACCACCATAGGTTTGTGATTGAATATTTAGAATAGTTTTTCAGAATCAAAAAACATTTATACTCGTTGTAGTTAGTTTTATATTTTTATCGTTTAAAACTAGTTACAGTTTTAGATTCTTGTTGTAAAATTGTTACCTAAATAAGCTTTAAGTTTTAATGTACTGTTTTTTGTACTGATCTAATTTAAGAATCTCATGTCAGGAGGATCGTTTAGTTACCCGATGAAATTAAATTGTTCAATTGCTGTGGAAGATTGGCTCAGTGATAAATAAGATGAACTAAAAATGACATCCTATGTCCTAATTGTTCGATTGTTATTGCAAAAATATTAAAAATGTAGATTGCAGATTATGTTTAATTACATAAAATATAATAAACTTTACATGTTTTTCATCTGATTAAACTATTTTATTATCATTGATTAGTTTTTGTCTCTCTCCTTTGCCTTGTGCCTCTGTGAATACAAGAATCAAATCAAGAATCAAGAATCAAATATTTATTATCAATAGGCACATTACATTTTGCATTTGATATTGTCAGTGTGGTTCATGTTGAAACAATTGTCATGTAATTTAATAATATATATTTTTAACTAGGGCTAAAACAAAAAAGAGAGGAATAAAAACATAGTTTGACATACATCATCAGCATTCAGGTACGGTACGATGGAATTGGATTGGGAATTAGATTTTTATCACGGAGTTTGGGAGATCCAGGAATTCCTTCATGGAATAGAAAGGATTACTTACGAGCCACTTGAATAATTTCTTTTTAAAGACTCCATAGGGAAGGTTAAGGATATCTATTGGGAGTTTATTGAGACACTTTAGACCCATGGTCCTATAGCTAGATTTGGTCTTTTCAAGCCTTACAAATGGAATATTAATTCTATTTTTGTCTCTGGTATTGTAATTGTGCACATCTGCCCTCGCCAAATGAGAATCCAAATTCTTAAAACTAAATAACAGAATATTAAAAATATATAAATTAATAACAGTTAAAATGTTAAAATATATAAATAAAGGGCGACAGTGTTCTGTGGGATCTACTTTGGCAATTATTCTTAGTACTTTTTTTTTGGATAAGCAAAACATCAGATATATGAGGGCTATTTCCCCAGAAAATGAGACCATAGCTAAGTGTGGACTGAAACAGGGCAAAATAGACAGTTCTTACATAGCTTTCAGGTATTGCATCCCGTAGCCTACGAAAAAGGTAGGTTAGCCTACTCAATTTCGCACAGAGATGCTCTGTATGTTGTGCCCAGGATAGTTTGCTGTCAAGAGTAACTCCCAGAAATTTGACATCAGAGCTGTAGGATTGGTAATTGGGTTGGGGAATATTTCTAAGGCCAAAAACCACTGTTTGTGTCTTTGTTTGGTTCAAGAGAAAACTGTTTGCAGAGAACCAATCTGAGGCAGTTGATAGTGCAAGTTTGGCCATGTTTTCAAGGATGGGGATGTCCTTGTTACATGACATTAGAGTGGTGTCATCTGCGTATAAATAAGCATTACTGTCAAGGCAGGAAGGGAGGTCATTTATGGCCACTAGAAAAAGGAGGGGGCCCAGGACAGAGCCCTGGGGCACCCCACAGTTGCTTACGGCCATGGAAGACCGCTCACCCCCTACATATACCACCTGCCTTCGGTTTGTTAAGTACATTTTGAAAAGATTGAGAGCAGTGTTTTTTACCCCATAAAATTCCAGCTTATGGAGCAATATGCCATGGTCAACACAATCAAAAGCCTTGCTAAGATCTATGAAAGTGGCCCAGGCATAATCTTTATTTTCAAAGGCCCTGAGAATGTCCTGTACCATAGCATCAATTGCATCCAAAGTGGACTGTCCATTCCTGAAACCGAATTGTTTTGAGTTAAACAGTGAGTGATGCTCAAAAAATTGACTTAATTGGTTGTAGATAATATGTTCTAATACCTTGGACAGTATAGGTACTAGACAGATTGGCCAATAGTTGCCTGGGTCAGTCTTAAACCCTTTTTTGAATTTTGGTGAGATTTTGGTAATTTTCAAGCATTCATGGATACCAATACCTCTCTGTTGCTGAGTACCTGGTGACGGTAAACTTAAACAATTCTTTTTAGTCATAGTAATATCAGTCACAGACTATACTTTAAATTGGAAACCCACAAGGCTTTTTTCTTTCAAGAGGAGGTCATGTATTGAGTAAATCACAGCAGAGAGAATGCTTCGTAAATCCACTACCTCCTTTTAACATGTACTGGGTAAATGAGGAACCAACAAGGGGGGATAAGTGTCTCCATAATATAATTATAAATTTTGATGTGAAGAAAGTTAATTGTTCTATAATAGAACCCATGTAGCAGATAATTCAGGAGTGCATGCTCAATTTAGAGATTTAACCTTTTGTGGTAGTTCTGATAACTGTGTTGCAGTTAAAAGCAGAAGGAATATTAGTTGTGAGTCAATTTTCAATTTTAGGAGTTTTATTGATTGTTGAATAAGGTCATAAAGCAAATTGTTCGAGAGATAGCTAATCCATTATGGACAGTGGCACCACGACCAAAAAAAATTTCACAAATAATTAATAGAAGACCTGTGCATTATCATAAACACTATTTTCTAACGTTTGACATATAAATATTTGGTCAGCAACTAGAAATCCAGAGTATACATCTATTTGAAAATAAGTATATTTTACTTGGAAAAATATGGTTATTCGAGGCTTTGATATATGACTACCTTCCTGCGGCCGCTGTCGTCGTCCAATGCTTGAGTCAATAGCTGTGTGTGTTCATCAGTATAAGATATACCACAGACCCCCATCTAGTAGCTCCATAAAATTATAAAAAGCACATGATCACTCTGTGATAAAACTACCAAAGTATTAGTAAAAAGTAAATAAAATCGTATTAATTTCATGATGAATCTATATTGGAGGAATATTTTGAGGTTAAAGTGGTAAAGAAGAATTTGTGAGGTTATGGCTTCAATAGAAACATATTTGGATTGAAAAACCTATGGAAGTTAGGGATAGAAGAAATGGCCAAAGTCACCAGTTTTATAATAAACTTACTAATTTTGCCAATAGTGGGCAAACAATAACCTATTTTTTCAATGTTTAGTCTGGTTATCTGAAGAAGATACACGGGTCATAGGGACAATAGTTTAGTCCATTTCAAGAATTTTTTAAAAGACTATTTCAGGCATTTTGATAAGATAGGATTAACCAATAGGTTAGGTAGGGTATTTGTTATAGGGGATTCCAGTAATTTAATTTCTCCATATGTTTATATTGCTCCTACACATTGACTGAGCTACTTTTGTACTCATTGCTATGTGGGTGGAAAATTTAAATCTAGGGTGTAAGATATTAGGGCAGTTTAAAATTATTTTGCTAGAAAAACCCGGATGACTCAGAACAATATTGGCCTGAGGAGTTGTCGACCTTATTTAAGGGGCGATACAACAAATATCACAAGAATAATATTTTTGGTAATCTCATAATTGGCTATTATCAATTTTTTTTAGGATTGAGAGATCGAAAACAGAAACTACAATTCAATCATGCTCATGCTCCAAGTCCAAATTATCACAGAACATAAAAACCACTTGTTACCTTTTAACTCACTCCACATTTCATTTCATTTCATCAAATTGTGGAAAGTTCATTTTTAACACTTGATGCAATTGGATTCCTTAATTGGAAGATTACAATAACATTTCTTGTCATAAATTTTTTTCTACCCCTATAGAAGTAGGGACATCAAAAGCAGTAGTGGTATTAACAACATGTGATTTTTATTTGATATATTTCATTCTATTAAAAAACCATACAAGTCCTTTTTTACAATAGTATAATTTAAAAATTGGATAAAAACAACTTACAAGTAACAGAGTTTTTGGTTCTATCCGTTCGTAAACAAAGGCAGCCTGAACCTTGAAGGTAGGAGGATGGTAGACAAAGAGATACAAAAATAATAATCTTTCCATACAAAGATTATGTACTTCCGCAAAATCGGAAAGTACCATTACTAATTGAACACATCAACTACAATAGTTATGTGTTCGGTCCAAAATCTTACCTTGTTTAAGGGTGAATAGATTTTTTAAATTCAGTCATGTAAAATGATTTACAATTTTATATTTAAAGCATTGTAATAAAAACCGTGGTATACCAACATTTGAGTTACTCGAGGTTATCTCGGACAGTGCCGTATCAACTATTAGAGCACTCCATCTTTGGAACTTGAATTGATTTTTCCCAGATCATTATACAGTAGTACTCTATTGGCATTGGTTTATGGTTTGTATTTCACTACTAAACTCGAAATAGAATTTTATGGTACTTAGCACGGTTTAAATTTAAATCCTTTGTGCCATTATTATAAAATTTGATTGGAACTTGTAAATACCCCCGTCGCAGCAGACCTGCGTACTCAGCGAATTTCCAATGGAATTTCAGATTATTTACTTTCCCCATAAAAACACCATAGGCTCGAGTATGTTGGTTTTCTGCCATTGGGTGTTGTTAGAAAATCTAATTTAATCAATAATTGGTGAATGTTAACACAAAATTGTATCAAACTCTGGCAATTTTTTATTTTCCCCATAAACCCCATGGGGGTGAGTATGCAGGTTTGCCGCCTTATGGGTTTTGTAAGCAAGTATAAGTTAAACCTTATATAGATAATGTACATATCAAATTTGATTAAGTTTTGTCTATAAATAAGCAAGATATAGGGTTTTCTTGATTTCCCATAAGAATAACATGGAAAACACATTATTGGATTTGCCCCGTAACCAGTTATGCTATGATAAAAATTCAAAATACCAAATTGTTTGTTTTTTTAAGCTCTTTTAAATGGTTTCAGTTAAAATTGATGAATTTTAAAAACTAAGGTCCAAAAATGACAAAAACCCATTTTTGACCCATTTGAAACCCCATAAAACCCCGTTCCCATAACCCGACAATGCTAGTTCGCAAACTCATGAAAATAGACCTGGTCTTACACCTCCATACCAAATTTCATCAAAATCGGAGGTCTCCTTCAAAAGTTATCAGTACCACGGACACATAGATATATAGATAAATATATAGATATATAGATAGATATATATATATACATATATATGAAAATGAACGAATGGTGTTTTTGGCTTCTGGGGACCTCAAAATGAAAAAGTAAAGTGGTCCCGGGCTTAGGTCTTGCCATGGCTACTACCGTAATAGCGTATTCCCTATAGGGAAATTCGCTAAAACCTTATTGAAATGTTCCAATATTGTAGCCAGCATTATAACTCTATAAATGTGAGCAACCTAAAAACTAAAAAATCTTTTGTAGAGTTGAAAGTGCAGCAGTCTGAAAAAAACTATACCAATCAAAGGAAAAATTAGATGACAATAATAGGTATCATAATCTAGGGTGTGACACGTGCATAGTAAACAACTGTCTCTCGGTTGTCCAACCAACTGGAAGACTTTGGACCAAACGTCGATGACTCATCGTACAATATTAATATGTAATAACTTAATACTAATATGTACAAGAAGATAACAATGTTGAAGCAATAAATAACTAGCAATTTATGGGTTATGCAAAAAAGAAGTTAAGCAAGTGAATTATTGGAAAAAAGGTACAAAAAATAACAAATATAAAACCAAAAAAGATGTAGAGTGTTTATTGTTGAAACAGGTACAGAAACAGAAACTTAAAATATTAAAAATAGATGATAACACTAGTCTTAAATGAATATCATTTTTAAAAAATGGGTAATTTCTTCTCTAATTTATGTGGAATTAAAAAAAAAATTAATAAAAATAAAAATTGGTGCAGTAATAAAAATAACAAAATAAGCTATATAACCTTATTTACATTAATCATTAGTTCATACTTAATTGTAAAAATATAGTTTTCTATTCTTGTTAAAAGAAATATAAATTTACAATCGTCTATACAAAGGGAAATTTAGTCTTTAACAAAATATCTTATATTGAAAATAGCAGATGCATCAGACCAAACCTAAGAGGTAATTGTAAAATACATGGAAGACATAGACACGCTACACTTCCAGCGAAAATATTAAATAATAATTGAAAGCTAACTCAGTGCTAGAGGCACTCTACCTAAGTTAATATTTACAGATCAACTTTTATCATTTTATTTACACGCAACAATCAAAACAGCTGCTCTAAAACCAAACAGCTGTCTTGTGAATTGCTCATCAGCTGACGTTAGTCATTTAATTGACGGCAAACTTAATCGTAAGTTTAATTAAATTAAGATACATCATAATAAAATCCTACAGTAATAAGGGTGTAAAACAGACTAAAATATTTAAAAAAAACTGCAGTTAAAATGTGTTGATAAATTTGTTTATTTGTAATTCCAGCCTTTAGTTTATTCGATAAGGCCATCTGATTATTTCGCTTAAAAAAAACTAAAAATTGAAAACCATCAAGGTGGTATAAGCTTTGCGATTACACAATGTTAATAGGCAAAATGATTCAACATCAGTCAATCGTATGATATTCATTTACATTTAGTGTCAGAACAAAAATAATGTTAAGTCGCAGACTATTAAAAGGCAAGACAGGGGAAATTGTGCGTTAATAATTTGCTTAAAGTCTGTCAGCTCGCATGGAATAAACACTATTTTAAAACAAAACAATGAAAAAAAACAACACAATAAACTTTAATTACATAATAAAGCATTTATAAATGGGTAAAATCAAAACCCATTTGTAAAATATATGCTATAAATATATTTTACTATATATACAAAAATTAAATACTAGTTATTTAAGATAAAATGAGACGTACTTTTAACAAAGTACACTGCTTTGTTACAAAACCCGTTATATTTTACATGTTAAAAGTCCTATTTTCTATATTTACAAAAATAGGTACACCGTGAGTCAACGGGACTACCGACGCACCTTGAACACATTGTCCATGCTGCTGATCACACCGTAGAGAAAGACCCAACTGAAATATCACTTTTTTAGCTTTCCGCTTTAAGATTGATTCTTTAATTTCTCTATGGCACAAGGTAACTTTTAAAAAGTACTCATGAACATTTTTAACTATGCAATTGAATGTCTTACAATTTACATCGGTTAGTTGGTTAAAAACCTATTAGAATCCTTTATTGTGATAGAGAGCTTTGTGTATACAGTATTGTGTTTTTCTGCTGGGATAACGATGGTCCATGGCTTTGATAGCATCTTTGTGGTTGCGACAGCAGACACGGCGGCAGGTCCAGAAGTCGACAGTTCAGCCGGAGACTCTGGCGGGGCGGAGCGGACACCGTCTCAAGGCTTCAGGCGTCTGATTATCTCCACCGATTGTATCGGCTGGAACATCACATGGCGGCTGATAGAACCACAAAACTCAGACTAAACAAGACTGTCATAAGATACCAGGTGTTTCAAAACCGACATTATTTTTTGTGAACTTCCCGTAATCCTAGGCGAATTAAGGTTAATAATTTGAAAGAGTAATCTGGTTTGGTTAGTATTAGTATGTCCATGTGAAAAACTACATGTACTTTCTATAAACTCTGTTTCTCTAAAATTTTCAGAAAAATAATTACTGACAAGAAAAATTAAATTTCTCTCAGATCTGCTATGACTAGATATGTTTGGTGATTCTAGCAGTAATGTTCAAAGCGATGATCATCAATATTATTGACGAAGGAATGAAGTAGTGAGGTTGCCAGAGAAGTAACCAAGACAGTAGTAGAGTGGATTGGCGAGTCCAATAGTACAACTAAAGACAAATGGAAACTTTGCAACAACATGAGCACTTCAGTGGTGGTTCACTTGTAGTATGTTGCTGAGTACGAAAAAGACAAAGTTTGTAAATTTTTGTCTTAGAAATGCCGGACGTGTCAGTGCTACTGATGGTACTCACTCAATGTTGTTGATGGTGCACCAGTGCGATGGGGTGTGTCTCGGTCAGTGTGACGGGATGTGTGTCGGCAGCCGGCGGCAGCACCACCGTCCCCTCCTCCTCATCCTGCGTTGCCCCCAGCACAACCGCTCCCATCCCCCGCCCGTCCACCTGCCAACAACAAAACACCATAGAACTATAAACATGGAACGCTGACTGAGTGCAACGAAAACGGTCCGGCGGCGGCGCGCCGCTACCCCCACCCAAGGTCGGTAGGCCCAGGCGCTTCGGTCCACACAATTCAATGGGCACTACGCGTTTTTTAGTACTTTCAGCTCAATTTAAACGTAATTGATTGGTTTATACGACCAAAACCAAATTTCTTTGCATGAAGGGATGTACGGAGCAATAACTGATGCACATATATTTACCAAATATGATTTATTAACCCATTGGCTAACAAGCCCGAGTATACTCGGGGCGGCCGTGAGTGGCCCGGACGTGCGAACCCGAGTATACTCGTGATTGCGTAGTGATGTAAATAAAATATAGGTGCTCCATTATTATTGTGATTTATTAAGACTAGAAGTGTTTATACATTGTATTAAAAATAATATATAGTGTATCAACTAGTTTTAATCTTTTATTTACGTGTTGACATAATACAATACTGCATATAAAATCAGCTGATCAGCTGGCGATGTTTAACACAGCGCGCCATTACGTTGTTGTTTACATCAGTGTTTTGCCGTAACCTAAAACTTGTGATCGATGTATTTGTGTGTTGATAATTCGACTAAATGAGTAATTTTCAGGATCGTATCTCACTACTATTGTTTGAAAGTGAATTTGAGGATGATTTAGATGATAATGAAAACTGCGACGACGAAGTATGAATTATATAGTGGGAGTTTTCTTTTACTTTTTCATTGTATGGAAACTTGTTAAGTGAACCAATAAAACATTCTTTACATATTTCTATTCCAATAAGAATTTAATTTGGAGGTATAATTGTTTTACTGTGTAATTTTGAGGAATTTTCTAGCTAGGAATGCTCCTTCTACAAATATAGGTAAAACGCCAAAAAAGGATGATTTTGGAAAAAATTTTATATCAAAGTCAAATGTACATATATTGGAATAATTTTTTATTTTCACGTAAAAAACTAAATAACCAACTAATATATAATCGTTTTTGGGCTAAAATATTTTTTTTTAGTTCTCTACATGCAACACGATTTGAAAAATTATCTTTTTTTATATAGAACTATGTATACATAGTAATATATATAAAGTACTTATTATGTATATACTATGACAAAAGTAATATTTTCTTAAAAATTAATAATTTCTAAAAAAATTAGTGAAAAAATCATGAAAATGGAGCAACAATTGTTACTACAGTGACAGTTTTAATAAAAGTATTTATTTTTGTCTTATTTCTATGGAAATTAAGGAGCTTGTCAGGTGTCTAATGGCAAGGAAGCCAATGGGTTAACAAGTAAAACAAACAAAAGAAGTTTTTTTACTGAATGAAAACTACACATTCTTCAATAAAACAAGTTTGTTTAGTTTTTGTCTAATACCTAACTTTGATTTATTTATAGAGAGATTTTTTTTTGGCATATGAAAAGCAAACAGTATTAAAAAAGGCAGAACCGATTAATTTATCAGTCTTAACTCATGGCATTCACAAAACTCTTGATTGATTGCATGAGTTTTGAAATAAACAAAAATTGTACTTGGGCTGGCCAGCACCTCACTCTTATCACAAAATAGATAATACTCAGTATTACAGGGAACTATGCACTACTCAGTATTATCTAGTTTGTGATAACAGTGAGGTGCTGGCCAGCCCAAGTACAATTTTAGTCAGTTTTATTAATTTTATCATTATGACAACTTTTAGTTTTAGTGACTGGGATTACAATGAATACTATGCTACTTTATTATTTTGTGCAATGGAAAAAAGTAAAATACCAAATGGCACTAAAATCATATTCAATCCTCACTTGATAAGCCTATTGGAAATACAGTGGAACCTTGATATATCGAACCTCAATATATCGAAATCCTTGATATAACGAAGTTTTCTCATTCCCCTTGAACCTGCCTATCAAACTAATGTTATTTCTACCTCTATATATCGACGGATTAGCGAGGATAACCTCAATATAACGAACTTTTGGAGCACCATTGCATGACCCAACCACCTCTACATATCGAAGTTTTGACTACAAAACCTCAACATATCGAAGTTAAAAAAGAACAACAAGTTGAATCATTGAGCTCATACATTTTCTTTCATGTTACAACCCGTTGTTCTACAGACGTTGCCTTTTGCCGTGCCTTGTGTTCGCAGCGCTGTTCTTGTTTCCCGTGTTTTCAGTTAACTTATTGTGTTAGTGTTGTTCCATTCATTACCTTAAGTCTCCGTTAAACGGCAGTTAGCATTTTGTTTAAATGCATTTTACATGATTCTTGTGAGTACTAATTTGACAACCCCATGTTTGCTATGTATAAGAGTATAAATGTCTTCTAGTCCCGATTGATATTTATTAGCCTACAAATTTTATGTTTGCAGCACTGTTTAGTTTTTTGAGTCACCATTTATAGTGTTTTTATGATCAGCTCGTGATAAAAATTTCATAGAAGGGTACTTATAAACATTAACAACTATAACAACAGTAACAACTTATAATGTTACAGTGGACTGTTATGTTATTGTGCATTACCAAAATGTTGCTTATGTAATCATATTACACCCGTATTTATTCCTCAATTTTTAGGCCTTTTGGAAATAAGTAATGGTAGTATAAGGTTGTCGTGAACCTCAGTATATCGAAGACCTTGATATTACGAATTTTTTATATTCCCCTTCAGGTTCGTTATATTGAGGTTACACTGTAAGTACAGTAGACTCCCTCTTAACCGGCCACCTCGGGACCAGGATGCGGCCAGATAACAAATTGGCCGGTTAAACCGATGTTCATTTAAGAATGCCAACCCATAGTTTTATATGGTCTAAATATAATTATCACTTGGAAAACAACTAAATACACCCATGAAATTCACAACAAACTTAAACCAATAGTAATTTGTTTCTTTATTGTGGTCTTCTGGATAGTAGGTCCAAACACATTGACCTCCGATAGCATTCACTTCCGTCCAGGACGTTACATATTAATTGGTTTGAGAACATCAATATGAAATAACGTTGAATTGAATCATACAGTTGATAAGAAAACTACGTTTCCGGAGAAACACAGCCGGTTAAAGCGATGTTGAGATAAAAAATGGCCGGTTAAAAAGATGTTCTTTTTGTGTTACGGTAGGCCGGTTAAAGCGGAGACCGGTTAAAAGGTGGCCAGTTAAGAGGGAGTCTAATGTAATGGGTGGTTGTGGTGAACCTCCATATATCAAGGAAGGCCAATCATTGACCTTCATTTAATCAATATTCATAAAATCTAGTTTAAATTCCATACACTATTTTTCTGAAAAAAATTTTATTGAAGTTTGGTATTTATTTTTCTTTCTAGCTTGAGCATCCTCAAAGCCACTCTGCCCCCCCCCTCCTCCACTCACCTGCTGCAGCTCCTCCTTCACTCGCTTGGCCAGGTGGCTGCGGGCGTGTTTCCGTAGGTGATCCTTGCGGTAGAACCCCTTCCCACACTCTGCCCCCCCTCCTCCACTCACCTGCTGCAGCTCCTCCTTCACTCGCTTGGCCAGGTGGCTGCGGGCGTGTTTCCGTAGGTGATCCTTGCGGTAGAACCCCTTTCCACACTCTGCCCCCCTCCTCCACTCACCTGCTGTAGCTCCTCCTTCACTCGCTTGGCCAGGTGGCTGCGGGCGTGTTTCCATAGGTGATCCTTGCGGTAGAACCCCTTCCCACACTCTGCCCCCCCTCCTCCACTCACCTGCTGCAGCTCCTCCTTCACTCGCTTGGCCAGGTGGCTGCGGGCGTGTTTCCGTAGGTGATCCTTGCGGTAGAACCCCTTCCCACACTCTGCCCCCCTCCCCCACCCACCTGCTGCAGCTCCTCCTTCACTCGCTTGGCCAGGTGGCTGCGGGCGTGTTTCCGTAGGTGATCCTTGCGGTAGAACCCCTTCCCACACTCTGCCCCCCCTCCCCCACCCACCTGCTGCAGCTCCTCCTTCACTCGCTTGGCCAGGTGGCTGCGGGCGTGTTTCCGTAGGTGATCCTTGCGGTAGAACCCCTTCCCACACTCTGCCCCCCCTCCTCCACTCACCTGCTGTAGCTCCTCCTTCACTCGCTTGGCCAGGTGGCTGCGGGCGTGTTTCCGTAGGTGATCCTTGCGGTAGAACCCCTTCCCACACTCTGCCCCCCCTCCTCCACTCACCTGCTGTAGCTCCTCCTTCACTCGCTTGGCCAGGTGGCTGCGGGCGTGTTTCCGTAGGTGATCCTTGCGGTAGAACCCCTTCCCACACTCTGCCCCCCCTCCTCCACTCACCTGCTGCAGCTCCTCCTTCACTCGCTTGGCCAGGTGGCTGCGGGCGTGTTTCCGTAGGTGATCCTTGCGGTAGAACCCCTTCCCACACTCTGCCTCCCCTCCTCCACTCACCTGCTGTAGCTCCTCCTTCACTCGCTTGGCCAGGTGGCTGCGGGCGTGTTTCCGTAGGTGATCCTTGCGGTAGAACCCCTTCCCACACTCTGCCCCCCCTCCTCCACTCACCTGCTGTAGCTCCTCCTTCACTCGCTTGGCCAGGTGGCTGCGGGCGTGTTTCCGTAGGTGATCCTTGCGGTAGAACCCCTTCCCACACTCTGGCCCCCCCTCCTCCACTCACCTGCTGCAGCTCCTCCTTCACTCGCTTGGCCAGGTGGCTGCGGGCGTGTTTCCGTAGGTGATCCTTGCGGTAGAACCCCTTCCCACACTCTGCCCCCCCCTCCTCCACTCACCTGCTGCAGCTCCTCCTTCACTCGCTTGGCCAGGTGGCTGCGGGCGTGTTTCCGTAGGTGATCCTTGCGGTAGAACCCCTTCCCACACTCTGCCCCCCCTCCTCCACTCACCTGCTGCAGCTCCTCCTTCACTCGCTTGGCCAGGTGGCTGCGGGCGTGTTTCCGTAGGTGATCCTTGCGGTAGAACCCCTTCCCACACTCTGCCCCCACCCACCTGCTGTAGCTCCTCCTTCACTCGCTTGGCCAGGTGGCTGCGGGCGTGTTTCCGTAGGTGATCCTTGCGGTAGAACCCCTTCCCACACTCTGCCCCCACCCACCTGCTGTAGCTCCTCCTTCACTCGCTTGGCCAGGTGGCTGCGGGCGTGTTTCCGTAGGTGATCCTTGCGGTAGAACCCCTTCCCACACTCTGCCCCCCCTCCACCACTCACCTGCTGCAGCTCCTCCTTCACTCGCTTGGCCAGGTGGCTGCGGGCGTGTTTCCGTAGGTGATCCTTGCGGTAGAACCCCTTCCCACACTCTGCCCCCACCCACCTGCTGTAGCTCCTCCTTCACTCGCTTGGCCAGGTGGCTGCGGGCGTGTTTCCGTAGGTGATCCTTGCGGTAGAACCCCTTCCCACACTCTGCCCCCACCCACCTGCTGTAGCTCCTCCTTCACTCGCTTGGCCAGGTGGCTGCGGGCGTGTTTCCGTAGGTGATCCTTGCGGTAGAACCCCTTCCCACACTCTGCCCCCCCTCCACCACTCACCTGCTGCAGCTCCTCCTTCACTCGCTTGGCCAGGTGGCTGCGGGCGTGTTTCCGTAGGTGATCCTTGCGGTAGAACCCCTTCCCACACTCTGCCCCCCCTCCTCCACTCACCTGCTGCAGCTCCTCCTTCACTCGCTTGGCCAGGTGGCTGCGGGCGTGTTTCCGTAGGTGATCCTTGCGGTAGAACCCCTTCCCACACTCTGCCCCCCTCCTCCACTCACCTGCTGTAGCTCCTCCTTCACTCGCTTGGCCAGGTGGCTGCGGGCGTGTTTCCATAGGTGATCCTTGCGGTAGAACCCCTTCCCACACTCTGCCCCCCCTCCTCCACTCACCTGCTGTAGCTCCTCCTTCACTCGCTTGGCCAGGTGGCTGCGGGCGTGTTTCCGTAGGTGATCCTTGCGGTAGAACCCCTTCCCACACTCTGGACACACTTCCGTCTTTTCGCCCGAGTGGATGACAAAGTGCAGGTTCAGATGCTCCTTCCTTTTGAAACCTAAAATTTTCAACAGAGAAAGAATTACAACTTGGCTTGACACATAGTATATAAATGTACAAATGAGAAGTTATTTGTTATAGCAAGGTTTTGTATTGTAGTACTGTTAGTGTGTGTATGCGGTTTATAATCTTCCTAATAATATTACATTAACATGCAGGGTATTTTGCAAAAAAGTACATTTATTTATTTTATTTTCTACGGCTTACACCATTTTACAAAAATGTACATCTTACAAATTTTTTATATAGGCTAGTATAAAAGCAAAACTAACTGTAATACACAGAGGAATGTGACTAGAATTACAAAAATACATGCGGCAAATTAATGCATATCATTAGTGCATTGATAATAGCCTACATTGATCACATTTAAATCTCTAAGCACTCATATTATTTATCTAGGTTCTCTAACAGTCAAATTTATAAGATCTTAATTGATAGGAAAACTTAAACATCAAAAGATTAAAATATAATAGATGAATATTACGATTAATATTGATGATGTAATGTCATACAGTCTCTGATACCTTGAGACCTCATACGCTGCTTCATGTAAAAGCTGTATAATTGAACTGAATAATATGAATAAAACTTTTTAGATTGAATGAACATAAAAAAAAAAAATTAAATGTAAAACTGAAAGTTTTCAGTAGAATAAAAGTAGCCTATCTGAACAGAAACTGTAGATGTAATTTATATGAAACTGCTTTCCTTGTCACCACAGTGTTTAAAAGTGTTAAGTGTTGTGTAAATTAAAAGAACCGTAAATTCGGTAACAAATTGCGTTCATCTAAAACCTCTCACTATGTTGTGCAGACGCTTTCCTGGTTAACATAAAATATTTTTAGTTTCACTCGAGGGTTTCAATTAAATTTGTTACTGCCAATATTGTTGATTCTGCTCACGTTAGTTACCCACCTTTACAACATACGCTGCATATATAAGGTCTCTCTGGATTGTGGCCGAGTTTATGCCTTTCTAAATGCTCCTTCCGCTTCAGTCCCGCACCGCAAATGTCACAAATGAACCTGAACAAACATGTCAGTTATAGGTCAATCCTTCAGTTGAAACCATTAACAATTTGACCAGATGATTACCAATTATCTGCTCATCACACTTCTGTCATATTCACATTCAAATATAAACCACATAGAGCATCGGTGTCTTATGGAATGTATCAAAGGTTTAAATCATATGGTATTAATTGTTCATTGGTTTTGAAATAATAAACAATTCTTTCAAACTACATATTTATTTAAAGTAAATTGTCATGGGAGCCGCATATAAGGTTTATATCTCATAAAATTTCTACAGTAATTTTCCTATTAAAAAGTTTGAAAAGTTATGTTCCAGATAACTATGTAAGATCTGCATTTTTCAGAGTATTATTTCCTAGGGAATTTAACTTAGGGGTAATAGTTCTTACATTGGTGATATTCTTTTAATTAAAAAAGGCTGTTAGAATAATTATTACAGAGTCCCACAAACTGTAACATTGTAAACCTCTATTTATTAGACTCAAATGCTTAACGGTGGATATCAACCTACTTAGAGGCTTTGCTACCGTGGAAAATGACAGATAAAGAAAATATCAAGCTGCAGTACTCGACCACTTAGCAACACATGAGGCATTACTGCTATATAAAACAATAAATTACTAAATTCAAGAAATATTTTGGTATCATGCCACAGTTTAGTAAATTTACTCTGTTTTTTAGCCGTTGTAAGGCTAACAACTAAACAACGTCATGGAACAAAAAAGATTATGTATCGTTTAGTTCCCTCACTCATTAACTAACTTAAAAAATGTTCATATAACATACACAAAAAATTACTGCTAAAGCAAGTTAGATTACAGAAAATACTGAAATATGAATTGACATTTACAATGGAGTAATTAATTATCCAGGTAAGGTATTCTAAATAAGTTTCTTGATTCTATTCTTTTACATCTAGTGTAGGTCTACTTGAAGTACTTCGTCGTACGTGATGTACTTCTCATGATGTAGGCATCGCCACTTTTTTCTTAACTAAATCGGATATTGCTGACTGGGACTTTTAGCCTGCGTATGATAAGGTCATTTATTATATTATACTAGTATATGTGTTGCTCGAAATCGAGCAATTTATTTTACTACAATACAAAAGTTACTTTTAGCTCAAGATCAATGACATCCGACCAATCCAATATTGTGAATCTCTTTAATTACCAAAACTACCCGTACTTACAGCTGATTATTAACATATGTTTCAAATGTTTTATTCAATCCCAATGTTATTTAAATGGGAAACTTTGAGATTTCAATGGTGGACAGCACCTTTATTTTCAGTCCGATTCTCATATTTTTTTTGCGTAAACAACTACAGACCAAGCCCTATCCAATGACACCAAAAATTTGAAAATCGGTTGAAAATTGTAGGAGGAGTTCTCAAGACAAAAAAACCCTTAGCGTATTAAATAAGTATAGATTCCAGCTTGCTTGCCTGCGTATGTGAGCTTGAATGACTTGCAACACACTTTACAATAAGCCAAAATTGCATCACTAACTACCACATCTTATCAACCACTATACTGTATTTAGAAATATACATCAAGCCACAGATAGAAAAAGATATTATTAGGTGCTTGGAATTTAAAATATTCCAAGCACCCAATAGAAAACAAACAATTTTTTGCTGTCATACATTTGCAAATATTTTCAAAAAAATTTACAATAGTTAGGGTTTTAGCCGGCGACGGCATTGAAAATTCCCTTTAAATCCATAGTTTGGGCAGATTCCCTTGACTTTCTAGACATTTTGCCTATTTCCCTGAGGAGAGTATTTTTCACCTGAATTCCCGGAATTTTTGCATGTTTCACTGACCAAGGTTTATATCCAAACGTTCCAGACTTATTGCCTATTTCCCTGGCCGGAGGTTTTTCCCAATTTCCCTGACCAGAGTTTATTCCCCGACTTTACAGTAGAGTGGTGGTTACCTGCGCTCGATCTTGTGCGCCACCAGATGCTGCTCGAGCAGTTCCTTATCCGGGTAGGCCATGTTGCACTCGGGACAGCAGAAGAGCGTCGTGCCGTCAAGCGCCGTCGCAATGTGCACCTGGCCCGGCCTCGGCCGCCGCGGTTTCGGTGCCTTCTTCTTGTACTTCTTCTTCTTCTTTGGCGTCACCCCGCCGTCCTGCGGCAGTCACAGTCAGGTCAACATGGACGGAACCGAGAGAAGGGAGGGGAGGAGGAGATTGAAGAACTATACAATTAATGTCATTTGACAAGCTTAACTTTCAAATTAAATCTAAATTAAGTCACAGATGTACACCGTAATATAACATATTTCATTATTTAAATCATAATTACCAACTCCTTTTGTCACATTTTCGTTTTAAGCTTTAAACTTTCAGAAGGATTCTGAGAGCCTAATTTTTCATTAAAGTAAAAGTCAACTTTTAAAGTATAATGTGATAGGTATAAAAACAATACATCTAAAAGCAAACTTACCTGATTCCTCTATGAAAGCAAAAACAAGAAAATATAAAAATTTATGTCCAATATTTATAAAAATAATATTTCTTTTACAATACCATATGACTAATCCCTCCCCTGTTTGTAAAAGTATTCACATGTCTAATATCTGTTCAATCTGTGAGGGGCATTTTTACCTGTTTATTTTTTACCTGTTTTTTTTTTTTTTTTTTTTTTTTTTTTTAATGAAACAGAAAAAACTCCTTCCTGGTTTAAGCAGTTGTTTTTACAACAGCTGTCTAATGATTCAATCAATTCTCCTTCCTCCAAATATTAACATTGAAACTTTCAAAGCCTGTAGGGAATTGTCTCAGGGGCCGATGTGAATTAAAATACCATTCTGTTCATCTACAAGACACTACCTTTCAACACATCCACTACCTTTCAAACAGAGTGCGCAGGTTTCTTATACATTGCTCACAAGCTGAGAAAAAGGAGGAAAAGAAACATGCTTAATACATAGATAACTAAATAAATTACTAAAGATTGCTAAAGAAAGTGGAAAAATTTTTGTTTTAATACTACAGTCAACTCCCGATTATCCGGGGGCGGGTAAACCGGGTTGCGGATTAACCGGGGTCACAAAACGTCAATTTCAATTTGATTTATTTTCTCAGTTTTGACAACAATACCATCATTTATCAATCTTATTGTGTTGAATAAGTATCTTTACTAATTATTAAATGATTTGTCAATGAAAAAAGCAATGAAACACGGAAAATAATTTGTAAATTATTTGGTGGCGTAATTGTGATCGTAGTCATGTCGCCAGGGAGGAACGAGTCAGCGTAATGGCGGGTATGACCTCGACTACTATAAACAACTGGTCGCCCGCCGGGATGAGCTAAAAATAGAAACCAAGAAAGGTCCTATTTAGTTTCCAGTTCTGTCTAATTGTCGCTCTGATTCGTCTGCTATTCAGTGACCCCTATTAATTTTAAGTTATATCATACTAAACAACACATTTCAAAATGCATTTGTTTTGCATTTCAAGAAATTTTTGTTAAAGTACCGTAACATTAAAATTTTAATTGGCAAAGTTATAAATTTATTAGCCTAATTCATAATTAGCATACATTTTGAACAATTGGTTGTTCTAACATTTTTACCAATTAAACAAAAAGTCGAACCATCACTTGTTTTTGTACACGCTCTTATCTTGAATAAATTATCCCAAGCGACCCTCCCCCCTCACCCCACCCACCCATCCCGGCTGGCTGACGATGCCAAACAATAGAACACCTGTCCTTGGTTTTTTGTCCACGTTGGACTTTTTTATTGTGTTCCTTGTTCGTTCACTCAACTAGTTATGTTTATTCATTCCAATAAGGTTGGGTCAAAAAATAATAATAAATATTGGAAACCCGCGGACTCTAGTTAAAACTTGTTTGTTTATTTCGTGTTTTACTTAATTTATTGAACTCTTTGTTTTAACCGTGGTTTTGGGTTATCCGGGACCCTTCAACCAGTCATTACCCCGGATAATCGGGAGTTGACTGTATGTTGTCAGTGTATTAATAAATTCTGTGACTATTTTCAAACATGAACATCAAATTCATGAATAATCATCATGAAAATTACCCGTCATTTTTGATGGGCTGTTTGCTAGTAATAAATAAAAGACGAGTAAATAAATATAAAAAAATTAACTATAATTGTACAATTCTTCTAGAGAATAATGAGTGTTTTGCAAAAGAAACTCTTCCAGCTTGCCTTTGAATGTATATTCAGAGATCAATAATCAATGTGGGAGGACAAACACCTTATATACACAAAATGATAGTAAGCTAAAAACTGTTTATCCAAGTGGGTGAAAAGAATCTTAAACTAAACAAAGAAATTATGCCTCTTTGTAAGAAAAGCATTAAGTTTTTTGGTCACTTCCTCACAAATGTAGGATAAAGTCAGATCCTACAAAGGTAGAAGCTTTTACCAAGATGCCGGAACCAACTAATGACAAAGAAGTTCTTACATTTTTAGGTATGATTTATTATTTGTCAAAGTTTCAAGTATCTATTTCTCCAGTGGCCTTTACAATCATTAACAAAGTTGATGCTAATTTCAAGTGGAATATACTGAAAAGAAATTATTAGATGAACTCGAGAAATTAGTTTCTCAGGCTTCAATCCTCCAATATTATGATAGCACTAAGCCAATAGTTCTACAATGTGATAGCTCACAGCCTGGATTGGGAACGGTACTAGAGAGTTTTTGATCATACTGTAAATAAATACGGTAAACGCCGTACTATTTAATAAAGGCGGAATTAGGTACTTTTGCTGCTTGAAGGTACAAAAGTTCGTTGAAAAGTGATCAATAGTAACCATTAGACACCATTCGTACAGTTGAACTATCCTGTGTAACGTAATATGCGTAAATTTGCCAACTTAAAAATAGCGTTTAACGTTTACCATAAGATTTACCGTATGTTGCAAAAACTCTCTACTATCTCAAGGTGGAAAACCAGTAAGTTTTGCCTCTAGAACTCTCACAGTAACAGAGAGTAAATACGCACAGATAGAAAAAAAAGCTTTAGCAATTGTCTTTGGGTGTTGTAATCATGTTATGTGTCTCGTTATCATGTTACGTGTCTCGTTATCATGTTACGTGTCTCGTTATCGTGTTACGTGTCTCGTTATCATGTTATGAGTCTTGTTATTGTGTTAAACGTTGTGTTACACTCACAGGGTTGTTGGGGTCGCCGCCTTCTTCTGTCTGTTGTTGCATGTCCACTGTTGTTTCCTCGCTCTCATTCGCTGTGCTCAGTGGACTGCTCTCGATGGCCTGCACACAAACCACCACTCATTGCGGATAAAAAACTAAAATTTTTAGCAGTTTTGCTGTTAACAAGAATAACATGACCAAAAGATGTTTTTCTAACAACTAAAACAATTGTGCTTTTGAGCTTCATTTTCATTAAAAAAATTTATCTTATTGAGATAATGTATTCAGACCCAACAGAGGATCATGTGGGTTTGAATTAGAGGTGTGCGGATATCCGGAAAACCGGATCGGATTCGGATCGGATTCGGATATCCGATCCGATCCGAATGTACAACAGGCGTCGGATAGGATCCGAAAAATATCCGATTTTTTTTCGGATAGATAGTGTATATGAGAATAAAAACCTTTAAACCCCCCAAAAACTACATTTGGAATCATACTGACGATCGCGTTCGTTCTAGGTATGAATACAATGTTGGATTAAAACACGACCCAATGAATAAATTATTATCATCTCTCTCGAAAACTTGAAAATTGAAGACCGTCAGTCAACACTAGTATTGACACTCCAGGCATTATGGTGTCCCCAAGATATAGCGCACTCAAGGCAATGGTTGTCAAAACAAATCTGATAATTAGCGACTCAAGCGGATGGAGTAAACAACCCATTCTAACAGTGGTCGTGATTGGCTGTAGAGTTAGGTTCCGATTCCAACCAAAACGAGCGCTAGTGAACCCTCGCTAGCACTCCACAGCCACCGATTTGGAATTAACTGCAACTGGTATGAATGGGGAACACCAGAATTGAGCGAGTGTCACGATTTTAGTCTGTGGTTGTTTGAGTCTGTTGTCCTGCGCAGTAGACGACAGTGTTTCCAAGTACACTATAATAATTTGTTATTGTACTCATTCTCCGACGTCACACTGATTTTCCTTCCAAAGATTTGTCGTAATTTTTCAAGATAATTAATGATAGTTTTGGGAAATGATTGATTTTGCGTGCCTAAAATATTACAAAATCAAATAATTCCCGACATCAATCACTAATTACATTGATAGACACGACATTTTTGTGGCGTGCAATAATTTATTATCGTGTGGTACGATGTTTTGAAGTCTGGGAATACTGCTACAGCCGACAGCGTACGAGATAAAATTTGAATTGAAGTTACGAACTGTTAATGTGATCAACTTAATTTTCTAGAATCGGATAGGCTAGTTGTTAACTACTCAGTTATGGCGCCAAGAAGGAAAAAGAGTTTGATTCGGAAATCTTTTGAGAAAAAACCAAGAACAGGCGGAATGCTAACTTAATTGTGCAAGCTGGTTCTAAAGGTAGGCCTAAGGGTAGGGTAACTAAGACATAATAAAATGTTCTTTGTAGAAAAATAAAATAATGTAGTTTTATTATTACTGAAATTGAGACTTGTGACTAGCTTCCACTTCATAAATTCTTTGAGATAGGAAAGTTTTTATTTTAACTAAGCTCATTGTAATAGGCCTAAAACAAATTGGGATGTAAGTTTAAAATCTAAATTGTTAAAAGTATTACATGTTACTGCATTATTGAACCTAAGTAAGCTTAGCAATCTACTTTTAAACATCAAACAAGACTGTAGCCTACATGAAGGTGTAGGCCTAGGCTAAACTTACTGTTAAGCTGTAATGTCATCACAGTGACTCAAAGATATCAAAACTTGCATATAGCCTAGGCCTAATGAATGAAATAGACCTTATTTGGTCATAACTCTAAGTTATTACTCAAAATATTACTATCAATGTATTCAAACAAAAAATGAGCCTGAAAATGACCTAATTCTGAGAGAGAAAATTTTATCTAGGTTATATAAGCAAATTTGTAAATAAATATCGAAAAAGATTTTCTCACCATAAACAAATAGTTACAAATGTAGCCTATTGATTGACCGACTTTAGAGCTAAACAATAGGCCTACCTTATGTTGAAACTTAGTTTGATACTGATAGCCTTGTAGTGAATTTATTTTGGATGAGACCTACTGTAGTTAGTAGAATATATTAAACTATATTATATAGGCCAAAATATATTATAATAGGCCTATAATAAACAAAATCATACACATATGAAATGGTATCATACTTAACATAATAACTCAAGGACAACATCAAACATGCACATTAAAAACACACTAAAATTCCTTATTCATCATTGTAAAGTATTTGTCCAAAATGTAAATTATAATTCTAGTTCTGAACAAATACTTAACAAAAAAATCAATATATGCCTACATTTCTATATTAAACAAAAATAAAATTAACATTTTTCATGCATTCCTAGGAATAAAGTGCTAAAATTTTACTGTTAATTAATTTGTATTTTAATTCTATAACAGTTCACTCTGTCCGCGCGAGTATCCGAATCCGAATAAAATCCGATCCGAACCCCCTACTATCCGATCCGAATCCGATCCGAAACTAGACTATCCGATCCGAATCCGATCCGAAGTCAAATTTCACTATCCGCACACCTCTAGTTTGAATTATGGTCTTAAGTACTTAAACTGAGTTTTGCAAGAAGTTTAAATGGTTATCTTTAGAATACACCATCGTTAAAGCACTCAGTAATGACAAAGCATGGTGAAAATATTATTATTTTGAAACAAAAAAGGTAGAAATTCCAAAATCCATAAATAAAACAGTCTAGATGTACGTAATGGTCATGTCAGGTTTCAACTCAATACCTCCCAAAGTAGTTTTAAAGATCTAATGAGTTAAGAGGCGGCAGGACTCAGACCGCGCGCTCACTGGCTACTGCAATCATTTAACATAGGGCGTATTTAATAATTCCGCGTTTTCTACAAAAAAGAAAATTATTTTAAAGAACAAATACAGTCATATTTTTATATGAACCTTCAGCAAGATAAAGGTCATATATAAAACTAAAACTACTAGTAGTAAATATTTTATTTTTTGGAAATAAGAAATAAAATTTCCCATAAGGATTTCACAAAATTAGTTCTATCGTACAATAATTATCTGTCAGTGTAAAATTATTTTCTTTCGATTAATATTAAATTTACATATTCGCAATAAAGTTGAGTTTTATCATTTTAAAATATTAAACAGTCTTTTGGCGATTTATTCAGATTTAAAATTGCATTGCAACGACAGCGCTCGATTTTGATGCGCGGCGGGACCCAGCAGTTCACCGTTTCTCCGACGTGTAGCGCCACCGCAGTGTCGGCACAGCAGTGCGGCGGTTGACATTGTTTACATGTTCGCACGTGTTGTTTGTGAGTGGACATTACTATTATATTCATCTATTATTATGGTCATCTAAAGAAATTTCCTTCAAAGAAGAAAAAAAAGGTACATGCCGGATGGCTTACGTAATTATTTGAACAATAACAAGTAGGCCCTAAGTGTTTTAATGGTTTTACATTTTAACATTATATATTTATGTTAAAATGTAAAATACATAAATAACAGCTAGTAAACTGTTAATTTTCTTTTAGATGCGTTATGGAGTACAATCCCACTTTATGGTGGGCTTATTTATGGTGAAATAAAATACATATTTCAATCCTATTAAATTTTAATGCAACTAAACAAAATGTTTAAAACTTTCGTCAGTGTTATAGTTTTATGGATATTTTTGCAGATTTGAATTTTAGGTAATGAATTACGAAAGGTTATGAATGTGTTGAATTATCTGTTACAAATTTCAATCGGACTTTCGTGCATCTTAATATAGTTACGGTTTCACAGGTCAATCAAGGCCATAAACATAAACATCTATTAATGTACTGCTGTAAATAAACGCAATTTCGGGCGATTACTAATAATCACAATATTGGATTGGTCGGGATTAATTTATATAGAAGCAAACGTAACTTCAAATTTTTAGTAATGACCTTTAAAATTCCTAATTAATTAAATTTCCCGATTACGAAAAAAACATGTACATTAGTTATCATCTAAATCTGGTTGCCGAATGACTATGGCATGGCACGAGAACGGCATGATTGGCGAACTGAATACAAAACCACGATTTCTACCACCAAGTGCAGGGTCAACTACATATAACTAAAAGAACGTACTGCCAATTTGTCTTATGGACGCCAAAAGGGTTTAAAATCCATAAAATAGAAAGAAATGATCAGTTCTGGAAATTAAACATGGCTCCGAAACTTGAAAGGTTCTACCTACATTGTATTTTGCCTGAACTAATTGTCCCACGCCACAGCAGGTCAATTCCTATTCGGAACCCGAGTTATATAATTGAAGCTAGGAAACGGCTGGAAGAGAGGAAGAAGAAGGCAGAAAAAAGAAAGAGGGATACAGAAGAGGACGAGGAAAACTAATATAATTTTTAAGGCTCTTAAAATCAGAAAAAGACTTTTTTGTATTGGTTTAAACATGATCATCTATGTATAAAACGCCTATTTAAAAAAATATATTATTAATATGATTATATGTTTTTAAAATTTATTTCATGTTCGTAAATAATGGAATAGATTGAATTTTACATTGATATACATAATTTAAATTAATTAAAATTGTATTTGTTCCATTGTGTTCCTTTCTTTATATTATTTATTACTGCTTGGTTATTATTGTGTTCATTATTAACACAGGAGTTGAAACTAAAACATTTAAACAGATATTTCTTTTTGTAATTATTTTTTTTAATACTATCTTTGTGCCATGAAATTGAATATAACTTTAATGTTTTTGTTAAATAAAAAGTTTTCGTGTAAAGGCAATTATTTCAAATCTAAAACAATGTAGGCTATATTGTAAATAATTGAAATGTGATTTATCAGAGTTGATTTATATATCATTCTTGTGTCGTGTAATGTTAGCTAAACAATTGCTTAAATTATATTACGAATTTATATTAATTTTATAGTTGATATGCATTATCGCCATATTTTTAATGAATTTATAATGAATTGCGCCCTGTTGTGAAATATTTTATCTTTAAATAATAACGAGAAGACAACTGAAATTCATAATGTAATATTGAATATAAGGCGACAATTCTTTGTTCTGTATACATTTCTTATAATGATTATACTCTAATATGTACATAAATTGAATACAATATGTGTGTAAAGTTTTTTTTTATGAATTTGTATCAATGACGTCTACAGACCATTAATATATATGCATTACATATGTGTAAAATGTATTATATATGTATACATTCTTTACTATTTCGATTTTTTAAAACAATTTTAAATGTATTATTTTAAATAATTATTGGTTCTTATTGAAATTACACTCGTCATTATTTTCAAATGTTATTTATTTGTTTAAGATAATATACTGTTTGGTTTGGTATTTTTTTAATCTTAAAATTGCTTCTAGTATCCAATACAAGTTTAAAAATTACTGTAATAGACTTTTCATAAAACACAAAGAACAAAATTCCATACAAACCAAACCATTTCGAATATAAAAAGGGATTCGTTCCAATGCCTGTTTACAATAACAATAACAAACAATGTTAACAATAACAAAGGAATGTTAAAAGAAATGATTTTGTCCGACGAGAAGTTCGGCGCGCATAATTTATGATGTAGCCAAGTTATGAATGTGTTATAAAAATACAATACCAGCCAATAATTTATGCATATACGATTAGGCTTGAATTTGTGTTTTTACTGCCTTAAGTTTTGATTTCACCTTAGTACTTGTAAGTAGTACCTTACAACTTTTAAAGGAAAACTATTAGGCATAACGCCAATATACATATTTTATTAAATGGCCATTTATTGTTGTTATAGGCAAAAATTTAGTAAAGTATTCATTTCGAAAACCTAACAGAGAATAAACATAAAATTAAAATTAAATCCCGGTATATTCAGATGTAGACTTCTCTCGAACCTGACTCGGCCCGGCCAGCCCGTACGCGTTATCTGACGTTATCTCGCTCACACAGGTGTTCAAGCCTACAGTCGCCAAGTTGTCGCCAGTCGGTAAGGAAGAATATGTAGTGCGGGTTGCGAAACGCTTCATTGCAGGCGACGCGTATAGACGGTTTTCGTTCTGACTCCTGCCGCCTCTTAAGCCAAAATTACAAATGGACAGATAGACAGTAAACTAGGCCTCAGAGACCCTTGGTTGTATTTTAAAATATGTTTGTCTCAACGCAAGGATCAAGAAATATATTTCAGAGTTTCGGTGCACCCTGTATATAATATTTAATAGACTTACTAATGTTCATTTTTCAACCACTCATTATCTAGTTAGGATGTAGATCTAAAAAGCCGAATAACTAAATCAATTGAGAAGCAATCTTGGATTAATTTACTGCAAACTTTACAAATGAGAATTTGTGATCCCTCTACATGTCAAGCTTGTACGAGTTTGACAAATTCTATGGAAGAAACAGTTGAAACAGTGATAAATGGTTGCCGTTACCTGTTCCCGCTTGATGGTCTCCGCAGAGAACTTGAGGAAGTGTGATATGTTGAGCGGGTGGGTGGCGTTGATGCCTCGCAGGTAGTCGGCCATCGCGGTGTTGGACTGCCACGCGGTGAACGCCTCCGTGCCACACTCCTGCACTGTCAGCACCTTGCCCTCGTCTGGCACACAACAACGTGAAATAAGATGATGAACGAAACACATAGTTTGCCAATGAAACTAGTACCAACCCTCCGCACTGCGACTACATATGCGTCAGAGTTTTTTTACCATACAGTAATCCATCTTTGTTCTGCAATTATTTTAAAATGGCTGCACCCGTCGAAACTCCTGCCTAGAGTGATGTACGTTGTGACATTTTTTTTAGGACTATGAAGGTTTAATCCCTGTAAAGTTTATGGAAAGGGGGGAAAGAAAATCAGATGAGAATTGAGGAACCTTCAAAGAATAAAATGTGCAATACGGAACAAAATATTTGGCATGTTAGTGGCAAAAGTGTTTCTGTTAGTAATAATGCTTGGCATCCCATGCATCACAACAAACCCAGCAGGAACTTCAGAAACACATTTTAAGTTAACATTCTGCATCTTTATTGACCGTGTTAGTAGTTTATTGACCGTGTTAGTAGTTTAAGGTTTTTCCAGTAGGTATCTTTTTTCTCTCCTCGGCAAGACCTTCAAAAAAATAGTCCAAAAGTTGCCGAATTTAATCTCACACTTGCAGGAGTTTCAATGGGTGCGGTCTTTTTGAAATTTCCCAGAGCAAAGCGTGTGACTGCACAATAACAAAGCTCGGCTGAGACTGATGTCACAGATAGCGCTGACACATACACAGTTGAGGTGCTGGAGGACTTTCAGTGGGTGTGAGGCGTAAACGTTCCTTGTGGACGGCCCCATAGGCACTCAAGTCACTAGGATAGTATTATTAGCTCACACAGTCGTGTGTCTTATTGTCAATAGTAGCCTATACACGATTGTGTACACCATGACATAACTCAATCGGTAAAAGTGGTTTATGCTAAAGTGGTGAGCCTGCCCTCCCCCTCACTCGGACACCACTGTATGCTACCACTCACCATTGGCAGCCTTATCCTTGTCCTTGTGCTGCGCGCCCTTGTCTCCAACGAGGTCGTCCTGTCTGACGGATATTAGCTCCGGTGTGATCTGGGCGACCACGGCCACTGGGTACGCCTGCGCCCCGCCCTCCCCCTCACTCGGACACCACTGTACGCTACCACTCACCATTGGCAGCCTTATCCTTGTCCTTGTGCTGCGCGCCCTTATCTCCAACGAGGTCGTCCTGTCTGACGGATATTAGCTCCGGTGTGATCTGGGCGACCACGGCCACTGGGTACGCCTGCGCCCCGCCCTCCCCCTCACTGTATGCTACCACTCACCATTGGCAGCCTTATCCTTGTCCTTGTGCTGCGCGCCCTTATCTCCAACGAGGTCGTCCTGTCTGACAGATATTAGCTCCGGTGTGATCTGGGCGACCACGGCCACTGGGTACGCCTGCGCCCCGCCCTCCCCCTCACTGTATGCTACCACTCACCATTGGCAGCCTTATCCTTGTCCTTGTGCTGCGCGCCCTTATCTCCAACGAGGTCGTCCTGTCTGACGGATATTAGCTCCGGTG
Organism: Neoaliturus tenellus; assembly: GCA_030545055.2. Lineage (NCBI taxonomy): Eukaryota > Metazoa > Arthropoda > Insecta > Hemiptera > Cicadellidae > Neoaliturus > Neoaliturus tenellus. Next base: position 31,840,569 of record CM061534.1, on the reverse strand, counting down.
TGATCTGGGCGACCACGGCCACTGGGTACGCCTGCGCCCCGCCCTCCCCCTCACTGAGCACCGGCTTCATGTCGGGTATTACCTGCCACCAACAAAGACAAGCATGTTACATCTTGTATGGTTGGCATCACATTTTTTAGGACTAACACAGCTAATTAATTTAAAATAATAAGATACAATTATCTATACTTATTTAATACGCTAAGGGGTTTTTTTTGTCTTGAGAACTCCTCCTACAATTTTCAACCGATTTTCAAGTTTTTGGTGTCGTTGGATAGGGATTGGTCTGTAGTTGTTTCCGCCAAAAACGGATGAGAATCGGACCGAAAATAAAGGCGCTATCCACCATTGAAACTCAAAAATGTTTCCATTTAAATAACATTGGGATTGAATAAAGCATTTTAAACATCTGTTAACAATCAGCTGTAAATACGAGTAGTTTTGGTGATTAAAGAGATTCACAATATTGGATTGGTCGGACATCATTGATTTAGAGATAAAAGTAACATTTGTGTAGTATTGAAATAAATTGCTCGATTTCGAGCAACACGTATACTAGTTTAATTAAAACTTTGAAAGATGGTAACATTACTTCTTTTCAAAAGAAATTAAAAACAAGTAATTACAAGGCCAGAACATAGATAACATAAGACTACAAGCTATGCGCCATGAAGTATTGTTAGACAAATCAAATTCAACTTCTTCAACAGTTCAACGTTATTTCGTAACCAATTAGGCCAAAAATCTAACAATTCAATTTAGAGCGGCTACATTTTTAAATTTTTATAAATGTTCTTTAGAAATATTTTCTTCCAACACGTAGCACGTATACACGTAGCACGGCCGAGTCAAATTACCTCTTCAAATTTAACACTTGCAATTGTAACAAATGATCGTATCAGTCTGATTTGAAAATTAAAACTTAGACAGTTTCCCAACATTGAAATATATCGACATTTGTTCTCTCACTGAGTTAAAAACTCTAATCCTTCTCAAAACACAAATTTGTAATAATAATAATAATTGATAACCACTCGACAGCTCCACTCACCATTTCGTCGCAGTGCATGCCCTGCGTCGTCTGTGTGCTGCTGCTGTTATTGTTGTTGTTTTGTTGTTGCTGCTGGTGTTGCTGTTGGCTGTCTTGCACCTCCTGTTGGTCACTGTCCTGATGCACCTCTCCGTTTTCATCTGCTTGTTGCAACTGTGAAAAGAAAAAATCATTTGTTGAGAGATATGATAGGTTGATAATTGATGTACTATACATTTGGTATGCTTATAATTTGAATTTGGAGTACGCTCGAACCTCTTTTAAGCGTCTATTTGAAGAAGAAATTTAAACTTTTGCATTAGGGACTGTCACATTCAAAAATTTGATCCTTGGAAAACTTTGTTTTTGTTTATGCGACTACTTCACTCCGCTCCCGTTCTCCATTCTGTTCTGAATCCAATAATTTTGGACTGGACTGGAATTGAGCCAGTCAGTAGACCAATCAGAAACTCTCAGTCTTGATTGTTAAGACTCGCAAAGACGTTGCCGAAATGTAAAAACAGAACCGACGACTAAAAATGCCTCCAATGCATTTCTTATGGGGAAAATAAAAAAGTTAAATTTTAGGTTTATTTGATTAATATCCAACCAAACATTTTCAACAACGAACTTAGCCTTTTAAACTGTATAAAGAATATTCGACTGAAATTTTAGACTGATCTGTGACTTCTATCAAGAGTAATCGTCGGACATTACATTTGCAATATGAGTCACTCTAGAGCCTATTCTTCGAAAAGACAACTAATCATGAGGCAAAACCTTCAGATCTTACTACACTTAAATTACTCTTCAATAATAACTTTTCTAAATACCCCATCAAAATACTGGGAGGATAGATAAGAAATACTAATTTAAACCAAAAATTATTTTCTATTATTAGGCATTTTGTTTTTTCATTGTTTCTCTTCCTTACCTGTAAATGTAGTCCGTCCGTTCCCCCCTGAGCTGGGTTGTAAGCCAAGGTGATCATCTGAAAAAGAAAATTGGTTAAAATAGTCTCTTTAATACACATAGTATTTCCTAATCTAAACATTTAGAGGGAGAAAATCAAATGAGTCAGCAGTATAGGCCTACATTTTTAGTATAAAAAATTCATTTAGAGGAATCAACTCTCTAAAATCTCTATAAAAGTAGGATGAGCAGATATTGATGGTTTTAACACAACCCTTAGGAGAATTTTCTCTCAAGTAAAAACTTGAATCACAGGCGTTCTCTCTGAATACCTAATTATAGGCTCAAAAGAGAATGCATGCATATACAATCACGGATATGGTCAATTGTAATTTATTTTATAGCCCAGATACTGCTTTCAAATATTTATGATTTTTAAGATTTAAAAAAATATCTATTTGACTAAAACTCCAAGATATGGAAGTGGAGTTTCAATTAATTTTATAAACACAACAGCAAATATGGTCAATTTCTCATTTTTCGCATAGCAGAAAACTAGCTTTATAAATATTAATATTTTAAAAACATGCGTTTGATGTAGTATTTAGCTGTTGATTATTCATCATTAAAAATAAATGATAAAATATTCTTCTAAGAGTGGAAACAAAATGCTTACTTTTATCCCACCCGAAGCTGCCAGTGAGTTGGGATCGATCACGCCCAGAACTATGTTCTCCACACCCTGGAATAACACACAAAATAAAGTGATGATTCAGTTAGATGTCAGACCTAATATCAATATTAATGCTAAGCAGCAGCCATACCTCAGTCTTAGAGCTCTAGTTTGTCATAAAGAGAGCCTAGGTTCAAATACCGACTTAGTACAAAAAGGTTATATTTAGTGGCACTCGTGGTTCTTGTCCGTTTGTCTATGTAACAAAAACTTCTTAAGCATAAAATAAGCAAATAATTGCTGATCTTCCAAGAGAAGACTTAAAATTAGTGATGGGTCGGTGGCAAAATTTATCGGTTCGGTTTTTCACTGGCACCGGTTGTCGGTTCTCAATTTATTTTATTTAATAAACATGAAACAATTCAAGGTTACCATCTAAAATCAGGCTGAGCCCTATTATCTGCCTTTTACACATTTATGCTTTTTATACAGGGTGTCCCGGAACTCTCTGGAACCCTTTTGTATATTTGTTCCTTGCATCGAGACAAGAAAAAAACATCGTACAAATAGGGCTCTAAAATCCATCGTTTAGCCGCTAGCCGCCATTTTGTTTTTCTCACGTAATAATTTTTATTTCCGTAACGGATGGTTGTATTCAGTTCATATTTGGTATGAATCTTTATCATACTAATGTACATTTTCAAGAAAAAAATTAATTTTTTCCACTGTGTATTTTCAAAATGGCGGCCATTTTTAATTTTCAAACTAAAATATCTCAAATTCGGTAATTTTCAAAAAACATTTACTTTGTACAAAAAAGTTGCAAATTTAATTATCTAACCAACGGTACCAAGTTTATTAGGATCTGATTACAAATAACGGAGTTATTGCGATTTTTCTCCAAAAAAACATTGATTTTGCATTATAATTAATGCAAATTAGGGCCATTTTCACAGAAAAACAGCAATAACTCCATTATTTGTTATCAGATCCTTACAAACTTGGTACCGTTGGTTAGATAATTTAATTTAGCAACTTTTTTGTACAGAGTAAATTTTTTTTTAATTTACCAAATTTGAGATATTTTAGTTTGAAAATTAAAAATGGCCGCCATTTTGAAAATACACAATAGAAAAAATTAATTTTTTTCCTGAAAATGTACATTAGTATGATAAAGATTCATACCAAATATGAACTGAATACAACCATCCGTTACGGAAATAAAAATTATTACGTGAAAAAAACAAAATGGCGGCTAGCGGCTAAACGGTGGATTTTAGACCCCTATTTGTATGATGTTTTTTTCTTGTCTCGATGTAAGGAACAAATATACAAAAGGGTTCCAGAGAGTTCCGGGACACCCTGTATAGACCAATTATTAGTCATTGCAAGAAAATATATAGCCTAAATATCAATTGTTTATCCTACTGTAATAGTGGTCTTATATTTTATCTGAAAGTAGTCAAAAAGCAATATACAACTATTTTAATGGGGCAAAATTGCAAAAATTTTAGTTAGTTACACCACCTATATCTCGAAAACGGCTAAACTGATTTGGCTGAAAATTTGTAGGAAGGTAGCTTAGAATCAGGAATAACATATAGGATACTTTTTATACATATTCCTCCATTGGGCTCTGCCCCACACATCTTCAGAGTTACCTTGTTATTCTTACGGAAGCAACATTTTTGTATTGGAACATATGCTTACATTAAGGAAATAAATTTGGTAAACAGCTGTTCTCATTACAATTATTGAGGAAAGATTGGTAGTAAAAAAGTAAAGGATATTACAGCAAGTGAGCTTAGCGAACGAGCTAAACCTGACGAGGAGTGATCACTGACCGACTCATCACGAAATCTTGGGAACTACCAAACGGATTTACTTGAAACTTTGAACACACGTTCGTCTTGCGTCTTAGATGCACACTAAGAAACGATTTTGCACAGGAATAATTTAGGGCCAGATAGTGGGTGAACCGGATGGAAGTCTACTGTAAAGAGGGGCAATGGGTTACCATATGATGGTTATAACCGTTTTAATTTTAAAATTAGATTACAGTACCTGTCCCTGCTGGAAGTGGTGCAGCGTGAGTGGGATGGAGTACTTGTCGGTGGTGGAGCCGTCCGCGGGGTTCACCACTTGTATCTGCAGCGGCGGCTGTTGTGTCAGCTCCCCCGGCTTGCCTCCCCCTCCCACGTTGATGGGCAGGGCCATGATCTGCTGAGACACACAACAAGAGTCAATATAGGAGACCTTTGTGGGGTTCACCAATTGTATCTGAATTACTAACAAATGACCACAAGACCATCGGTGAATACTTTAATAATCTGGAAGCTAAATCTGAAGACTAAAACTGAAGGCTTGCATCTACTTGAACAATAGACTGGCCTACGAAAAGCTTACAATCGTATTCGACGGTGTTGAGCTAAAGCACAACGACCACCCACAGTACCTGGGTGTCACTTCAGATGGGTCTCTCACATTCAAAAGCCATTTACAACAGACAGCAGCCAAGGTGAGAGCTAGGACTAACATTGTCTCATCTTGCTGGCTTCACATGGGGAGCTAATGCACAAGTTCTGTGAATCACTGCTTTGTCCCTGGTTTACTCAACTGCTGAGTACTGTGCTCCCGTGTGGTTGAACAGTCTCAATGTCAGAGAGAGCTACGAGAGTCGTCCACAAAGTAACTGCCGTTTGAGCGAGGCGTGATAAGTAGCGGGGGTAGCGTTCAGTACGCTTCTAACAGTGCAAGAGAGAGCATCGTACGATTGCGTGTTCTTTTGTTATAGCATAAAACCAAGGACGCTGCGATAGAAAGTCCCACCAAGTATGAATTGCGTGGTGTAATAAGATTTCTGTGATCAAAAAGTTAAAGAGCAGCTGAAATTCATTGTGAATTGAGTGAATTGATATGGCTTAAACATTGTGAGCAAAGGGGGTTGTCCATCAATGGGTTTGTTTTATGTACACAAAAACAAGTGCCTTGGTTTTCTGACATGTGGCGTTGTGTTTGTCCATGACTGTGTAAGGGCGGGTGTTGTTGTGGACAAACATAACGCCAGAAAACTAGGACCTCGAAAACAAAGTAATCCATTGACGGACAACACCATCGCTCAAAATGTTTAAGCCATACACCGCCCTCAATTAACAATGAATTTCAACGGCTGTTTAACTTTTTGACCACAGAAATCTTATTACACCATGCACTACGCACTACGCGGGAATTTCTATCGCGGCGCTCAAGTTTTTACGTTATAAGAACATGATCGTACGATGCTCTCCCTTGCACAGCTAGAAGCACACTGAACTACCCCTGCTACTTATCGCGCCACGCTCTAACGGCGGTTACTTTGTGGACGACTCGTACATCCAGCTAAACAGGACCTTGAGAGCCATTAGTGGTAGGCCTACACTCATGGCAACCCCCGTACCCTGGCTCCCGGTCCTGTGTAATATCGCTCCACATGAAATAAGACGTAGGGAAGCACTTATTAGAGAAGATACTAAGATCTTTTCTGCTCCATATCTCTACCCATCCATGATTACAAACCCCAGGTGACGGAATGATTGAGGTCCCGAATACCACCAAAATGCATCCCAGTTGACGGACATAAACTTATTCATCCATACCGACTGGACTTCCTCCTGGGACTCTTTCCCAGGCCGTAATAACTTTTTTATTGCTGACCCAACCCTAGCAGGAGGTGGTATGGATCTTCCTCAGAAGCAGTGAACTGTTCTCAATAGATTCTGCGCTAGAGTAGGAAGGTGTAATTATTGGAAATACAAATGGGGTATGACAGAAGACCAGTCATGCGGCTGTAGAGAGGAGTTCTAGACTATGACTCACATAGTCACTGAGTGTCTATTGAGTGCTTTCCCCGAAGGGTTGTTGGGTCTGCATTGTGCAAGTGAAGCTAGGCTCCAATGGCTTAGCGCCCTGGAGTTAGCTTCATAAAGAGAGATCATAAATGTTTGTTTTAGTTTTAAATGTATTGACGCAGGTGCTATGCACTGCAGAATATCTTTTATATTTTTCAGAAGTTGGTGGCTGGTTATGAATGTCATACGATATAGCCTATAAATATCCGCAGCGGCGGCTGTTGTCAGCTCCCCGGGTTTGCCTCCCATGTTATAGGTGGGTAACAATCTGCTGGTGACACTTCAGCAGTTATTCAAATATTTGAAATAGTCACAAAAGCCCGGTTACTTGTTTTGTTCAGTTGTATACACAAATCTCTGAATTAACTCACCATTTTTATCACACTAAACTACAGAGTGATACTAATAAAGTACTATTTACAGATTTGAAAACCAAATTTATTGTAAATACTGCTTTCTAATTTGGTAGAATATACGGCAGAACCTCCCTTATCCGACCTCATAATAACCGACACCTCCCAATATCCACCTGTCTATCTATGATCCCATGCTCCTGTCGTTGCTAACCTGTCAAAAAGTGAAAGACTTGTTTCACACACTATACAATTAGTTTTGCACATAGGTATGTATAATTGCCATTTTTCAATCATTCGACATATCTTGATGTTTCAATTAATGTATTGTAGGTACTATAAAGTTGTGTTAAAATACTGTATAACTGATTTTTATCTATGAAATACGTTTTGTTTGTTCCTCTCGATATCCGACTTTATAGTCTTTCCAACCATGGCCCAGTCCATTATGGTCGGATACGGGAGGTTTTACAGTATGCAGTTTCTATATGAAACATTTCTCCGACAATAAAGCATTACAGTAAATTTGCTTAATCTCGCATATGCATTTTCAGGGTTGCCACAGAATTTTGGAGGCCATTTTTCCATGATTGATGGAGATGTTGTTGTTGTGAATTGATATTGTTCCATTCCAATTGATGATTTAAAATTTTTAGGGTGAAAAATACCTAAAACCCCTAATTTGACCTTTTTGAAACCCCATAAAAACCTGTTCCGAATGTCCTATCAACCTGGTTTTCGAACTTAACCTGAAGAACGCTGTCTTACACCTTACCAATTTTCAATGAAATAAAAGGTGTCTTTCAAAATTTATTGTGTAAACAGACACATACAGGGTGGAAAAAAATTCTGGAAACGGTATGACAAAAGTCTTATAAAGTCTTATAAATATCTTATAAAGTATTTAAGTTATAAAACTAAAACTTTGCAAATTGATTTTGAATGACATTTTCTACTTCTTAAAGTACTTATTGGCCTTGGACCACCAAGGGGGGACGGTCCACAAGGAGTCGGAAGAAAATCTTAAATGTAAGCATACGTCAATATGTACATCAAATTAAAGGTCTCTAAGAATAGAGAACAATGCCACAAACCCGACCTCAAGAGGATGACCGAGTCAAAAATGGCAGGCGATCAATCTTTGCATTAAAATCATATTGCTGAAAACAAAAAATGCAATAACTCCCGATATACTGAACCTATTGAGGTCAGGCAAAGCCCTTTAAAAATATGTATGATATGATTTAGGCCAATGAAGTTTTCCCTTGTGGGACGTCCCTCGTGGAAGTCGTCAGGGAAACTGCATCGGCCTTCGTCATATGATATATCATTTAAAAGGGCTTTGTATTCTGAACATTTTCCCGACATTTAAAGGTCGAATTTATCGGGAGTTATTGTATTTTTTGTTTTCAGCAATATGATTTTAATGCAAAGTTTGATCGCCTGCCATTTTTGACTCGGTCATCCTTTTGAGGTCGGGTTTATGGTATTGGTTGGTCGGCTATTCTTAGAGACCTTTAATTTGATGTACATATTGACGTATGCTTACATTTAAGATTTTCTTCTGACTCCTTGTGGACCGTCCCCCCTTGGAGGTCCAAGGACAATAAGTACTTTAAGAAGTAGTATATGTCACTCAAAATCAATTCGCAAAGTTTTAGTTTTATAACTTAAATACTTTAGAAGATAATACATCGTTTCCAGACTTTTTTCCACCCTGTATTATCGTAATAGCGTATTCCCTAGAAGGAAATTCGCTAATATTCCCTGTAGAGAAATTGGCTAAAAATAAAACAAAGTGTTCCAATAATAAAGTAAAAACTAACATTATAACAATGAAAAACACAATAGAAAATACATTATTAATAAGTAATTAATGTATAAAATTAATACATTTTACCCACTACTTAGTAATTTTGATTTATGAGAGGGGTCAAAAATCAAGATGGTCGGATTCTGCCACTGCAAATTTTCCTGACTTTTGGCACTTTTCCCCTATTTCTTCCTGACTTTCGGCATTTTTTCAAACTTTTTCCTGACTTTTCCTGACCAAAACCCAAAAATACTGACTATTCCTGACTTTTAATGTCTGTGGCAACCCTGATTTTCCCTTGGAGTTTCTCATAAATCTTTGTGAATTGGCAGGATTCCCCTTCAAAGTGGCTGTTATTTACAGTGGAACGCAATCTTACGTAAACAACCGGAGTTATGAGTGTAAACCAAAATACTGATTTTGTAGAGTTTTGATTGTTACCTGGTTGTGTTGCGAGTTGTTCCCCGTGGACTGGGGCAGGCTGATGGTGAAGGCTCCATTGGAGGCATCCACGGGCCTCAGGTACGTCACTCCCTGCTCGTCCGAGCTCAGCAGGCCGACCACCTGGCCCCCTGCAGTGGTGCCAACCTGACAACAAAAACACAATACCTGGCCGATACCTTCTTCACACTTTTGGCGCAGTAGAAAAATTGCTCAAGGTCTGTTAGTACCTAAAACTGACCCAGCACATGCTGCAGAGCAGGCGACGGTGAGACATTGTCATAAAAACACTGTGATCGCTGTACAGAGCTCTACTGCAGCACAAAGAAAAATTGTAAAAAATCAATGACTTTTCCGTCTCTAAGATAGAAAATGTTGGGGGATAAATGTAAAAGTCTCAAAACTTTTGCTCCCAATCGCATTATTTTTGCAATTTTATACTAAAAATGTGTGACTTTTCTTACATTAAAAAAAAAAAATCAGTGACTTTTTTGTGACTTCGGTGACCATTAACTAAAATCAGTGAATTTCGGCGACTTTTGGTGACTTCAGTGACCAGTAGACACCCTGTTAGAGCGTATCTTCAAAAAGTTTTGATATTAGAGTAGACTGTCAATAATTCATATTAATTAGGACCCATCATATTGGGGTCCCATCCGGATTACCAAAATTTTCTTAAAAAATTGCCAGTACCGGTATGCACTATTTAAGTAAAAAAACTTGTTAAAATTGCAAATATCCTCTTTCATCCTAAAGGTTCCTGAAGTAGGATGAATTAAAAATAATGTTGCATGATCCAAGTGCTGCATCGTATTTTATTTGTAACAACATGAACATTTGTACATAAAAATATCAAGACATAATTTGAGCTCCTTAAAAATGTGTGATGGGCTTTTGAGCTGTGGTAGTGGTTTGTCTTTTGCAGCTTAGTTCTTAACTGTTACTAATATTAGATCCTATAGGATCAGACACAAGATATAAGTTTTGTAACATTTTCCCTTCTAACTTAACCTGAAATGACTACATGTAACTAGGCCTGACTTATAAAATCACAACCCATACGAAATAAATTAATTTGAAAACTACTTTGTACACTAATTAACAACAAAACTAATAAGGTAACAAACCTGCTGGGCAAACTTAGCTGTAGAAAACTGATGCCCCGCGGCAAAAGTAGTTCCAAACGGAAAGTTCATTTCCATCGAATGTCCTTGGCTGATCAATGGTACCTCTCACTCCACGGACTGTCCTCTGCCAACTGTAACATAAACACCTCTATTGAACGACAGGATTGTATTCCTACAACGTAGCGTGGAGCTAAGCGCTACCAGTGTGTAACCATTAACTACTGACAAAACCTGTTACTTTGGCACAATGTTAATATCTAAAAAAATCCTCCTCATTGATAAAAAAAAAGGTTTTGCACAGTAAGTGGTAGTAAACACTGAGGAAAGGGTTAAGGGTAATTGTCCTACCTGCCATGAGCAACGTTAGGATTCTAAAAATCTAATTTCAATGTTTCTTAATGTTCAATATTATTTGTTAATGTTTCATTTTAAAATTTAGTTCATCCGAGGAAATTGAGTTTTAAGACTTACATTCCCTGTTCAGGGCCGGATTTAGGATTTTGCCGCCTGTAGTCTATCCATTTTCTGCCGCCTCCCTCTACCTCCCATTACTTAGGGACAGATACAAATACATACGTAGGTTTTATTGTCACTTAGGGCCTATAGGAGCATATTCACCTAAAACGACGCCTCAGATTACATCTATGTCTCAATACACCAAAAACTATGTCAAGTACCAAAAACTTTGACCTGTGTATTCTTTAATTGAATATTTATTTAAACCAGGAATCATAACACAAATTATAAAGAATTCACAGGAGCAGTTAGAACAGCGGACAGGTAAGGCAGTGTAGACGCAACTGTCAGCCCAACAATAATGTTGGTTTTGTCACAAGCTACAAAACATAGTTCGAAAGATTTTAAATGAAATTGAAATTTGAATTAAAGAAAATTGAGTTCGATTTCAACACTTGATAAATTTACGTAGGACTGCACCTTTAAAAACTTACGAAATAATAAATAATAGGACTTTAATCGTAGCAAATACGATTCACCACTTGACAAAGCTAAAGAATTGGTAACAGCGCGGCGCCGCCATGACGACTTAAAGTAAATAAACATGCCTTAAAATAAAACTTAATTTAAAATAAATTAAGACTTCGTAAAAGTTATCTTCTCAATATTTTTATCCTAGAGTCACCCCTGTCATCACCGATTGACACATTTTGTTACCGAAATAAAAACAGTACAAGTTTGAAAGGTTTCTTGGGGCAGCGTCACAGTCTAAAATCATAGAGTAAGCATACCTACCTAACATTATCAGTTATGACCATCGATGGTTGTGACACTCTAACGCGAAAAGTTGTGTAGGTGTAGACCTATGTAGGCCCATGTGTAGACATACGTGTAAGTCGTGTAGTTAACGTGTAGGTAGAAGAAGATAGTGGTCCCTGGTATATAAACTCACCACTACAATTTTTTACTGTTGATTGTGATGTAGGCAAAAGTTTGGTTGTTTGGCGGAACACCTGGCAGTATAAAAGTTTTCGTTCCGTTCATAAAAAATTACCTTTTTCATGGGGAAGATTATTTTATAAATCAAAACCATACGTTTGCTCTATTTTGTGGCCAATCCATTAATAAATTCATTAAGATGTTTTAAAAAGGAAATCACTGGTTGTGAATGTAAACACTGGGATGAGCGCTAGTGTAGTTCTCTCTTTCTATAGGCCTATACAAACTGTGAGTATGTACAAATTCATATCCTACTTATATTATTTTTAATGTAGTAAGTGTGCATTACCATTATCACAGATAACGTTTACCTGGTAGGTATATAGGTATACATTATCTGTGCCATTGCCCAACATGAAAAATTTGCTACAAAATTATGTGGAGATAATTCATATGAAAAGAATAAATGCATTTCCATTTCCTCAAATGAATACGCTTACAATCAGAATAATGGGCTTAAAGAAGAGTTTAATATTAAATTACTAACATTAAATTGCCAAAGTGCCACCCCTAAAATTTTGCCGCTATAGGCTCCAGCCTTTTCAGCCTATTTAGAAATACGGCCCTGTCCCTGTTTACTTATTTCATACTATAGAGAATATTTTTAACCTGTTCCATGAAAAATAAACATCGGCTATGTTGTTTACGTAGTTGAGAAGGTTGCCAGAAGGACAAAAGTAGGCATACCCAATGTCCTTAAAATCCTTAAGAACTCGCGCCCTGTTTTCTGACATCAACCTAACAGGTCCAATGGACCTCCCCAATTCATAAGCCTAATTGTTTATATTTTTAAAATAAAAATATTTTAAATAATTATTGAAATGGAGCATGACTATATACATGTTTTTGTCAGTAATTAATTTAATTTAACTGGCTGGGTAGCTGAGTGGTTATAGTGCTCGCCTTTGAATCCAAAGGTTACCGGTTCGATCCTGAGAAAAGTTAGTAGCTTTTTAAAGTTTCGATTCCGGACCCAGTTGCCATTTGTCATTGGGCTATTAATTAATGATGCTTTCTAACAACTGGTCGATGTTAGATAGTAACAAGACTGGGGTTTGGACCCTTCCCCGTCAAAACGTTAAAAATGCCATTGGCGTAGATAAACACAAAAAAATAACAAAATAATAACAAATTTAGGCACCTGCTTATCTTAGTTATTCAAAAAAAAAATTCCCATAGGAACTCATTTTTACAATAAATCTAAAAGGATCCACACACTATGAACATGGTCGACCCAACGTCGGACCCCAAGTTTGGTCCAACATCAAACCTAACAAATCGCGTTAAAACACTGCCGGTCCTGACACACCACCAGACCGCGCATTCAACAGACTGTCGAACATGTTGGATGAGCCATCAGGGCCGACGTCAGGTCAAGCATGTTGATAGTGTGTGGAGACCTACATACTTAGCGAATTTCCAACAGGATTAAATTTTTTTTAACTTTGCCCATAAACACCATGGGAACGAGGTTGTAGGTTTGCTGCCTTAGGGGTATTGCAAGTAGATGTAGGAAAATCTATTCCCAATGTATGTAACTAAATTGCATCAAATTCTAATATTTTTCATTTTCCCCATAAACCCCCATAGGGGTCTTGGGGGTTAAGTAGGTATAATATGGGTGCCGCCATATGGGTGCTGTAAGTAAATAAGTTAACCCCTACCTAGTGAATGTACATACCAAATTTGATCAAGTTATGTCAATAAATAAGTGATATACAGGGTTTTGTTAGTTCCACATAAGAATAACATGAAAACCTATTTTTGGATTTTCTCCATAACCTGTTAAGCCATGTTAATAATTCAAAATACTAAATTGTTTGTTTTTTAAGCTCTTTTAAATGGTTTTAGTTAAAATTGTTAAATTTTAAAAACTAATGTCAATGCCAAAAACCCATTTTTGACCCTTTTGAAAATAAAACACTGTTCCCATACCCTGATAGTGCTGGTTCGCGAACTCATGAGAATAGACCTGGCCCTACACTTTCATACCAAATTTCATCAAAATCATAGGTCAATGTCAAAATTTATCAGTACTACGGACACATATGAAAATATACGAACAGTATTTTTGGCCTCTGGAGACCTCAAAATGAAAAAGTAACATGGTCTCAGGCTTAGGTCTTACCATGGCTACTACCGTAATAGCGTATTCCGTAGAGGGAAATTCGCTTAAAAAAAATTCATAGGTACGTAGGCCTTAAAAAAATTCCATGCGAATAATTCACTCACAAAACAACTTCAACAATTATTTCCACAAACTATTATAATAGTATTTTACTTGCAATGGCTAAAACACTCTTGGCACAAAATGTATGCATATGTTTCAGACACATTGGTATTTACATTTACGTAGAGTGCTGGTTTTAACAAAAACCAACAAGCTTACAAAAAAAAAGTCATAGTTTTTAATTTTCCATAATAACTTAACACATGCTAAATAAAGGCAAATGAAAAATCACTAGTACTCGTGCGGGAGTCTCTTGACACCCCAACGCACCGCAGGCACTGCGGCAATCGCCTGACCACCTCTTGCGATGATGCCATTTGAAGGTTCTGAGTGGCGCAAGGCTGTAGGCCTATCCAAAAGTAACTAGCTATAAACAAAAAATTTAAAACCTTGCGGGTCTGTGAACACTGCGCAAACGAGCCAGAGAAATATAGTTTGGTCTTAACTTAGGGGTTGGTAAGAATATAATTATGTTTGTCTTCCCTTTTGCATGGATTTAAAATTTAATTATTTACATCAATTTTACAAATAAACTTCAATGAAGAAGAGAAATTAAGTCATAAATTTTGTTTACCAATATGTAGTTAACAAGAAGTAGGTAACCACCAGTTACTATATAGGCTATGCCTCATTAACTAAAAATTCATATAGTTTTATATACGTACAGGCAAGACTTAAAAAATATAAAATTTACCAAAGATTTCTGTAACAATTACTATTTAATTGACTGATTAAATTTTAATACATGAACAGTGTTAAAAAATGAACAAATCAAAACACAATGATGAAATTCATAAGTTCATAAACTTTGACGTCAGAGTAATTGTTGCAGGCCTATATGAGTGAGGTTATGTTGGTCCAGTGGGTTGGCAGGACTGTGAGGTGGGCCAGCAGAGTTGGCACCACTGTCAGTCAGCTGGTGTAGCAAGTGTGTGGTTGGGGTCACCGACCTTGACTCAGGCAGCTGTGCTTCTGATTGGCCACATTCTCCTCTATTCCACTGCCTCCAGTTTTGTTCATAACACTAACTGTTCTACCGTGACTTTTCCTATCATTGCAATGGAGGTGGACTGTCATTAAATAACAGTTCTCATTTTTTTAAATAGTACCTTTTTTCAATAAGTTTTTTTGAATTACTCTAAAATATTTACATGACTCTTTAAAAAAAATTACAATAGTTTAAAATAATTAATTAAAAAACAACACACAATAAAAAGTTGATTTATCAAAACTCTGATTTTATATGTATGTGGTATTTAAACTATTTTTAAGGTGAACATGTTTATCTTTCTCTAACTTTAATTTTAAAAGTTAATTAGAAGTAATTATGTAGTATAGTATTTATATCAATCAAATGCTTACATGGGAAAAAAATATTTTAAGGTAGTTTATTAAAAATTGTCTAAATTATGCATTAATCTACCACATTTAAAAATTTCACAAATAAAACGGGTTTAACCGTTCTTGTTGGATTCCTTTCCAATTTTAGCGAGTTTCCCTATAGGGAATACGCTATTACGGTAGCACTCATGGTAAGACCCACACCCGGGACCATGATTTTTGTTTGTTTTGATGTCCATAGAAGCTAAAAAGACCGTTCTTACCAATTCATATGTATGTGTGTGTATAGATATATCCTACTAACATTATAAATGTAATTGTCCTGTTGTTTGTTAGACTTTCATGTGAAAACTACTCAACCGATCATACTGAAATTTTGTACACATATTCTTGGAGAAGTCAGAAGTAATATAGGATATTTTTTGTTTTCAAAGAGTAATTTTTACAAAAGATTAAAAAATGGTTTTGTATGAAAAATCTAAAAATTGATTTTATTTTTTTTGTTTGTTGCTAAGAAACAAATTCAATGAAGATATCTAATATTATCGGATTTTGTCAATATTAATGGCTTTTATCCAAAAAAATAATGGGTGGTTGGAAATAATGGATAGATTTTTCCAATAATTATGGCTACAATGCGAGTGAAGCCGCAGGTTAAAGCTAGTATATATAAGTGTCCGTTTACATGGACTAAGGGAACAGGGCTTTATAGGGTTTCAAAATTGTCAAAATTTGCTTTTTGGTGTTTTTCACCTTTAATTTTTTTAATTTATCCATTTTTTAAACTAAACAATAACAGCCATTGGAAACTCGCTTAGTACGCAGGTTGGATGCGAAGGGGGTACTATTATTTGCTCGCTCTCAGTAATGGTGAAATTATAAGCCCCGAAGGTACACAACGTATAGATTGTACCATCACTTATTGTACCATACGCTATTTATTGAGACAAGTTATAATGACTAAAACCTCATACAATAATTATTTTAATGAGCTTGTGTATATTTCTTCAGAATAAAGACATGCTTCAGAGAATTAACAGAGAAAGATCTTCATCATATAGGGTTGTAAACTACATAATTACAGCAATAATTGATAAAATCCATTCCTAATCTTGCACATATTTACCAACTGTCTCTAGATAGCACTGGGTTTATTTTAGGGAAAAAATGTTGATCAAAATGAACTCCTCAAATAAAGTCTTGGTATTTAACTATTCTAACTACTATGCCTAGCAAAATAATTTAACCTATAATAATAACCTAATAATTTCTATGTTTGCTTTTGGGTACCTACTCAACTCTAAATGTTGAATATTTATAAAAAATCTAGAACAATTGGTAAGAAAAATTTTAAACCTCTGAGTGGGAAACGCATGAGATAAACTGCCATATTTATTCATATGTTATATTGTTGTTTTATTGGGTTTGCTAGCTAACTTGTGTACCTAAAACAGTTGTGTAAAGACTGATTCAACTAATGTAAATCAACACACGAGAAATATTTACTAGGTACTGTACAAGATGAGTTGCATTAAGTCACAATAGATCTTTGAAATAAAAAAATTAAAAAAAAAATACTGAAGAAAAATATACTGAAAAGTTCTTTTATCAGAAATGATAAAGAGTGAATTTGATAGGAAAGATTAAATATTTTTTCATAACGGTGGTTTGCAGATTTGTCCACTAGGCCTATCTATTGGGCAAAATAGGTCATTCGGAATCAAATTATCTTTTAGAATTCTAGGTAAAAATTAATTGAGAGTGTAAAAACACCTATTCTTCCTTCGGTTGTATTGTTCAGGGTGAAGTAAGAAGACTTTTGGAGGATTTTTAACTGCATTTCAAGGACTCGAGGTACAACTTGACACAATGACCAACCAATTTAAGGATTCAAAAAAAAAAAAAAAAAATAATAAGAAGAAGAAAAAAGAAAACAGTACAGTAAAATCCTGTCAATTCAGACTGATATGAAATTAATGGCGTCCAAGTTAGTAAAAATTCCAGAAATCCAGGTTATCTTGAAAGGAGTAAAAGCAAAAAGAAGTACAAATTGTTTATAGTAGGATACTATTCTTCTAAATTTAAAATTCAAAACACAAGTATATTTTATAATATTTTATACTTGGACAAGGCATTTCAACAGCAAAGCTGTCATCCTCTGGTCCTCTGGATTTTGAAATAAAATATACAGATTTGAGAATTTTTTAGGATTAAATTGTTTGTATGCATTATATATAAGAAATTGTAGGCTATTTAAAAATTTAGCTTTTCAGCGATTCAAAAATTTTGAAACCAAAATGGTAAAATTAAAAATAATGAAAACCCAATTTTAAAGTGTTTAGGTGTGTACCTAATACAGTAGACTCCCTCTTAACCGGCCACCTCGGGACCAGGCCGCGGCCGGATAATGAATTGGCCGGTTAAACCGATGTTCATATAAGAACGCCAACCTACAATTTTATATGACCTAAATATAATTATTACTTGAAAAACAACCTTAAATACATTACTATATATGATTTATAGCTAATATCCACCACCCATGAAATTCACAACAAACCTACACTAATAATAATTCGTTTCTTTATTGTGGTCTACTGGATAGTAGGTCCAAACGCATTGACTTCCGGTGGCAGTCACTTCCGTTCAGGACGTTATAGTTTAATTGGTTTGAGAACGTCAATATGAAATAAAGTTGAATTGAATGATACATTAGATAAGAATACTTAGTTTCCGGCGAAACGCGGCCGGTTAAAGCGATGTTGAGATGAAAAATGGCCGGTTAAAAAGATGTTATTTTGTGTAAGGGTAGGACGGTTAAAGCGGAGACCGGTTAAAAGGTGGCCGGTTAAGAGGGAGTCTACTGTAGTTCAAAAATAACAAATTGATAATTTTTAAAAATATAATTTGTTTTTTTTACCTTCAAACTCAAAACTCAAAACTCAAAATATCTTCATTTACAATATGTACACATCATACATGTAAAATAGCGTAAAAAATCCTATGAACTAAGTTAAGAAAAACTCTTCTATTGAATAGATTGCAAGATCTATCAAATAATTTTTCAACATGTTTTTAAACTTAGTTAAGTTACATTCATCTTTTATGTAATGTGGCAAATGTCTTAAAAACCGAGCTCCCATATATGTGGGTTTTTTTCATAAAATTTTAAGTTATGATGAGTTGGTATGATGGCATTCCTATTCCTTGTTTTGTACGGGTGAGGTTGAGTAGTTTCCTGGGTACAAAAATTTGATTTTCTTGTTAACAATACTGTCTCATAAATATATTGTCCATAGACAGTGAGAATTCTGAGGATTTTAAAACACTCTCTTGCTGAATCATCATGTTTCAGTTTAAAGATTATTCTGATGGCCTTTTTTTGTTGCTTTAAAATTTCATTTAAATTATCTTTTTTGGTTGCACCATATTAAGCTATGCCGAATGAAATATGGGAGTGTATGTGAGCATGATATATCAATTTTAATGTGTCCTTGTCGTTGAATAAAAAAGACATTTGACGTAAAGCATAAATTCCTGAATTAATTTTTGAAAGAACTTTTTGTACATGTTTACTCCAGTTTAAATTTTCATCAATTTCCAATCCCAAAAATTTAGTAGATTTTTCCATCTCTATGAAATCAGAATCAATCATTATTGTGGGTTCACATTTTCTTTTGGACTGTATAGTTTTAAAAGAAAGAAAATTTGTTTTAGAGGTGTTTAATTTTAGATTATGGTTGTCATAATACTCTTTTACATTTGCCAATTCTAAATAAGATAAAATTTCTACTTCATCGACAGTTCGGGCTGATAGTTTAAGATTCGTGTCATCTGCATAGAGACTTAGAAGTCCTTGATTGCAGACTGTTGAATGCAAGCCTTTCTGGATGAAAGCAAAGATTGGCAAAGAACTATTTGTTTACCATTTTATATTTTTTGTTTGGATTAGCTGTTCAGAGTTGTTATTTTTATATCTAACTGAAGCAATTCCTCTTCTATTGAATGATATGATATGAGCATTTTAGTTGAATTGTTTTAATTATTTATTGTGAATTTTCCTTTGACACTTTTGGATGTAACCTCCGTTACTAAAAAAGATAAAAAAGTTTCTTTAACTACTTTATTTTACATTTTTAAAATGAAAAAAAAAATTTCTTAAGTCAAAGTGACATAAGGGTCATGTTTTAATTTTTTAAGGTTTTTAAACCTACTAGAACATAGACTTTATTTGGTAACAGAGGTTACATATGTTATTACTATGACATTTTAAAGATATAATCAATTTTTAACACCATTTGACTTGTACTGACCTCAGGGCCGGATTTACCGCATGGGCAACATGGGCACATGCCCAGGGCGGCAAATTTCAAGGGCGGCAAAATTTTGGAGAAATTAAAATTTGATATCTGTATGCACGGTGCGTTGTCATCATCATGGTCGCAGACAACATGACGTATCGTGGTAAGGCGGCAAAGGGCAGACTGCAGTCTGCGCGGATGCGTGTCAGCGTGGACGAGCCACTATTTATTGCGCGCGGCAGACGATGTGGTAGTGGTGGGGCGAGGTGAGGGAGGGGGGAGCCGTATTCGTATTCCTCGCCGTCATCAGCCCATAGAGATGTGCCGTGTACTAGCCTATTTAGTGGATTAGTTCCGCACTATAGTCTCATATACCTGTTCCGGCGGAACAGTTTGGAACAACCTAAACCGCAACATCCCATGATACTGTTCTGCGAGTCTGGCGACTCCCATGATGCTGTTGCGTATCTATCCTGTTTTCGACGGAATAGTTTACAACAGCAATTGCAATACCCTACTAGTACCAAACAACTTCGCTGTTCCTGCTGAAATGTTCTCTCACATAATAATTTTTTCTATTAATTTCTCACACGACGCGTCGATGAACGTGTAACGTTTTCTAAAATAACATATTAACTCATTTATTAATGAGATGTCAAAGGTCATTTGGATAATAGCCTATAATGACAACCACGAAAAACATTTTATGTTTAATTCAGTTTCAGTCATAATAAAATATCAACCTTCAAAAATAATTAAAATCGGGTTTGATTACATCAGTTACTACAGCCCTCAGCATTGCACATTCAGACACTTGACAAACTTTGAAACTAGCTTCGGAGGTCCTATGTCACTTCACACTCGTATCTGTTCCAAACGAATGTGAGTGTGAGGGAATAGTGTAGTGCTTAGACGCGTATGGACCGCGAACTCCGAGTTGATTGGAACAGTTGGAACAGGCTATTTCCACCATACCGTTCCGGTACGAAACTGTTTTAAACGGGTAACTGTTCCAATGAAACTGTTCAGTTCTTTTTGGCACATCTCTATCAGCCCAGCCCGCCAAGTCGCCATTTCGTTTCCGCTTGGGCGGTCAGTGTACAAACGTCATTCGTCATTGTTATGTGGCGTTGCTAATGTCGCATTAGAGCTGACAGGCTGTACGAGTACGCTTGCGGCTTGCTTGTTATGCAGTAGTGCGTGTGCGACTGTGTGTTGTTGATTTGCTCATAACTCTTTAATGCTGTGTTTCGTGTGAGATTTCATTTCAATTTGATATAGGCCCTACGCAATAATTTTCGTTATATTTTTAAAACATAGGCCTAATGGATGGGCGAAAAATACTTAGTGGCGCGGAATACCGGAAATTAGATGAAGTGAAGAAGAAGAAAGACAATGAAGTCCTTGCCCAAACTTTAAAATTAGATTCCTTCTTAAAAATAAATAAATAAAAAAAACAATGTCGCCGCATTGTGGCTCCTTGGAGAGTACAAAAGGGTGCCGGTGGAGGGGGTGAAGGGGCGGCAGATTATTATATGCCCATGGGCGAAGAAAACGTAAATCCGGCCCTGACTGACCTATATTATGAATGTTCTGGTAACATACAAATCTTCTACTGTCTTTACCGAAGTTTTTTTTACTTTTAAGAGGGTTTTTTACTATCTCCTGACTCCTATGAATATTACAAAACTGGTGGTAATTTAAAACAGGTCTAGGCTTAGTTTTTAGATGGAATTAAGTAAGTTACCTATTAAACAATATTATAAACTATAAACAATATGGAATTGTTTATATTTTAGGCCTATGTTTATTCTTGATAGTTTAACAGCAATTTGCAAAGGACAGGAAGTTAATATTCAAGCTTTTTTGTAGTTGCCTGATTGTAGCTCTCATAAATCTTAGGTAATAATTCACTTTATTTTCCTGGCCATTTAAAGACTACAGTAAAGTGAAAATAAAAAAAAAAGTCGATAGCAAGATTGAAAGAAGGAAGAACAAAATGAAACCGAGTGGAAAGAGAGTTAACAGAAAGATGGAGAGGGAAGGAAAAAATCTTATGTTAAAAACAAAATTTGGCCATTTTTGCCCTTGATTAAAAATAATTGCCAATTTTAACTTCAAAGCCATTTAAAAGAATTTAAAAAACAAACAATTTAGTATTTCAAATCAAATCAAATAATTTTTTATTCATTCATAAAATAATATACAATTTTTTTATTTATTTTATTTATTTACAATTATCTGGCATGCCAGTATCAATCAATCAATCAATCAATCAATCAATCAAATCAACTTTATTAACTTTTGTACATGGTACAATAATAGCGTCATTGGCTTAACTAATAATAGTATCCTACAAGTACATGAATGGTTTTACATTGACACAAAAATTAAAATACAGTAACTAAAAAAATAATAAAACAATAAATAGCCTTGGTCTATAATTCTGAGGGAATAAACAATTTTTTACATGCGCATCAGTTGTGATCAGTTTGGAAAAACTCCTCAAAGGAGTAAAATGGAAAATTTAATAAATAGCCTCTCAACTGTTTTTTAAAAGAATTCATATTTGTTTCGTCTATAAACTTTTTAGGTAAATGATAAAGGAATTTAGTGCCTAAATATGTTGTTTTTTTCTTAAAAAATTCTAAATTATGTGGATGAACGTGACGATTTTGTCGTGTGTTGTATGTGTGGAGGCTACTTTGTGCAACTGAATAGGGAAACTGTTTAACATAGTAGACAGTTTCAAGAATGATTAAGTTATACACAGTTAGAATACCCAATTCAGTAAATAAATGTTTCACAGATTCAGTATTTTTTAATTTTAAAATTATTCTAATAGATCTTTTTTGCAGTAAAAGTAATCTATCTAAATTCTTTTTGGTAGTAGCTCCGTAAATACAAATTCCATAAGATAAATAAGAATGGATAAGAGAAAAATATATTGTTTTTAAGGTTTCTATACTGCTAAAGTGAGACATCTGCTTCAAAGCAAAAATACTGGAAGAGATTTTGTTACAAATATGGGAAATATGACTATCCCAACTTAAATTTTCATCTATAATCAAGCCTAGGAATTTTGTATTCTGTACCTGCTCAAGAGAATCTTCATCAACAAAAACATTTGGCAACATTTTATTCCTTGTATTTTTGGTGGAAAAAGAGATAAAATTTGATTTGTTTGAATTTAGAAGTAGGTTTTTACTGTCAAAGAAACTTTTTATCATCGATAGGCCAATAAATGATGAAATTTCAATATTTTCCTGTGATTGCCCTGAAAAAAGAATATTTGAATCGTCAGCATACATACATATACTGCTTTCTCCCTCAAGACAGGAACTGAGCACCCCAGGAAGACCTTTTATATAACAGAGGAAAAGCAGGGGACCCAAAATTGATCCCTGGGGATCAATTTTTAGTACATGCACACAGCCAGTACATGCACACAGGTGCAAAGGCGTAAGACTCGTCATTAAAAAAATATAATGCAGCATTAAAAAAAAATAACATTAAAAAAACCTCACATGGGTCAAAGACCTGTGCTTGGGGTGAGCTCAAGTCCATATTTTTTTACATAATAAGAAAATAAAAAAATAAAATAAAAACTAAAACTAAAATTAATAGTAAATTTAAAACCACACGAAGTTGTTAAATAATTAACAACGAATTTAAAAGTAGAATGCTTAAGATCATTTCTTTTTATCAATTGCTATTATAGTATTTTTAAATTAAGATTTTTAATCCACTAAACTATTTAAACTAAACTAATTTTTAACTATTTTGAATGATTAAAATAGTTTAACTGGTACGAGAGAATATTCAAATCAAGTTTCCCATATTATTCTTATGGGATGATCTTTAACAAGTTATACATCGCTTATTTATCAGCATATCTTGTAATACAATTTTTTATGAACCTTCACTAGGTGGGGAGTAACAAATATTTGATAAAAAACCCGCATGGCAACAAACCTACATGCTAAATCCCATGGTATTCTCATGAAAAATAAGTATATAATGGGAGCAAGAGATTAATAAATAAAAATAATTAACTGAGAAATACAAATGACAAATGACAAAATATAATGCCATTAAATATATTACATTTCCTTGTAATAATTATTAATTATATAAGGTACTTAATCCCAAATCTCATTACTTTTTGGCGGAAACAACTACAGACTAAGCCCTATCCGACGACACCACAAACTTGAAAATCGGTTGAAAATTGTAGAACGAGTTCTGAACACAAAAAAAAAAACGTTTAGCGTAGTTAATAAGTTATAGATTTTCCATAAAAATGTTACGGTATTTAAAATACAGGTTTGCTGCTCTAGGGGTTTATGACCACACATTAGTTACAGTATTCATCACCTAATAAAGGCATAAAGCAAATTTTTTTGAATAATGTTTAAAAATAATCTATACATAAGATTTGATTTTATTTCCCATAAGAATAACATGGAAAACCTTATTGGTATTTTCTCCATAACCAGTAAAGCTAAGTTAATGATTCAAAATACTGAAATGTTTATTTTTTAAAGCTCTTTTGAATGGTTTCTTCAATTTAAGGGTGAAAACGCCAAAACCCAATTTGGACCCTTATAAAACCTCATACCAAATTTCATCGAAATCAAAGGTTTCTTTCAAAAGTTATTGTGTAAACAGACACATATATATATACATAGCCTATATTTGAATTTGATCAAATAGTGTTTTTAGCTTCTAGGGACCTCAAAACGAAAAAATAACCTAGACTGGGATTAGGTCTTACCATGAGTACTACCGTAATAGCGTATTCCCTATAAGGAAATTCGCTAAAATGACGGCTAGCAGCTTAGCCCTCCAAGTGCTACGTATATTAGTCCTTAAGTGCTGACCATTTTTTAAGTTTCGAGCAAGCATTTAAGCAAATGTGCATAATAGTTATTAATGATATGAAAAGTATATCATATTGCATATCAATTTGTTCAGAAAAATGTCTACTATTAGAAAATATGATTCATTAGATCTTACTTACCATTTATTTTTTTCCAAATTTCTAGATATCAAGGGGTAGTTTTTTTTTTTTTTTTTTTTTTTTTTTTGTTACCCTTGTTTTCAGGTTTTTTTCATTTCAGGGCATAATTAGATAGTCAAATAAAAAAATCTGAGATAGCCAAAATGTTGAAAATTTTATTACCTTTCCAGTGATATAGGCCTATAATGTTTATATGTTCTTAGTAAACAAAGATAACATAACCATAAAAATTTGCCATGTAGCAGCTGTACTTCAGACGACCAAAAAACATCAGCAGCTGCAGACAAACAAGTTAGCCAACTTTGATTTTCCACTGAAATATGTATTGAACCAAAAGTATTTAGATAGAATGATATTTTCTCTTTAATACTATATAAAATATATGCCGATCCGTCAATAAACAACGGATCTGTGACGATCGTAGTAAACCCTTGTAAATGAATCGCGATCGCGACGATAGCGCTATACGCGTTGCCGAAATGCGTCGCGATCGCGATGTTTAGCGCTTGGAGGGTTAACAAAGTATTTTAGACCGCTATTTTACATGTTTTTATTTTTATCTTTATTATTTTCTCGATTTAAGGAACAAATTTAAAAAAGGTTTCCACGGAATTCCGGGACACCCTGTATATTGTACAATTTGGTATCATAAAATAAATATATTAAAAATGTAGGTAACAAACATCAACGATGGAAATTACAAGGAACGCAATAATTTTACTGAGTGAAAATGAATAGCCTAACAATGAAATACCCCTGTCGCAGCAGACCTGAGTAATAAGCGAATTTGCATCAGTATTTTGGATAGGCCTATATATAAATTTGAACAAACGGTGTTTTAGCTTATAAGGACCTCAAAACAAAAAAGTAACTTATTATGGTCCCAGGCATAACTTAAATCTACTGTGACTACCGTAATAGCGTATTCCCTAAAGGGAAATGCATTAAAAACCCATTAATAACATTACAAACTGGTCAAATGGCACTTTACCATAGTAATAACGATAATTAAATAGGTACATGTATACGGTATATGCAAGATGTCTTTTATGTTCGTCACCAAATATCATGTTACGGATCATTGGATCAAGATAAGCAAAAAGTTAATTTAAAGGTAAGTTAAGTCTTGATAGGCCTACTCATATTTACTCAGATACGGTATCCGCCATTTTGTTTTATCAACTTAAGTAATAATTTTTATTTTGGTGACGGATTGATGTAGGACTGAACGTCATATTGCATGGACCTTTAAAATGCCAATACCGGTATCCTTTTCTTTTTTTTACCCAAAGGCCTAAGAAAAAAACTTTTTTTCTTAGGCCTATGGGTATTTTTAAAATGGCCACTAAGTTATTTTAAAATTTAGGATAGGTAACCTAAAACTTAACTCAAATATAATTAAACCGGAAAATTTTATAAAATTTTTACAAGTGACAGAAAAGTTGGCAAATTTAATTATCTAACCAACTAGCAAACAGCCCATCAAAAATGACGGGTACAATTTTTAGAATTGTTCATGAAATGTGATGTTTTGAATCATCACAATGAACTTTATGAAAAACCTGACAACAATAATAAATTGAGGGTTGCTATTTCTTTAGCAATTTGAACACTTATCTTATTGAACAATAAGAATTGTACGCTGTGTTTTATACTATAGGAATTTAAAAATAAATAAATAAAGCTTTTTTAATATTTCTATTTATTTCAATCCAGATGTATTGCTTGTTGATATTAGGTTTCTTTTATCATCACTAAGTCACTAAATTAACGCAAAAGCCTAATAATTTAAGACTACCGTACCATGATCGAGGAAAAATCTAAGGACTTCCTGGATGATTTTCACACAAAGAAGAAGATACCCACTAGTTCCCTTTTCCACAAGGCTATGAACCACTTAGGACCTTGGCCTAAATATTTCAAAGTAAACCTAAGCCTCGGGTAGTCTAGGCCAGAATATCAATTTGAAGTTTTAAGTTCATAGGCATAGGCCTATATGCTTACAGTAGCCTATCATAGGCTAGCCAATAACCAATGCATGTTGGTTACGGCAAAATTTGGCAATTAATATTTAAATTGCAAATAAATAAAGACCTAATAACAAGTAGCCTAAACCTAAGTAGTTAGGTTAGTTTACACTTTGGCAGTGGTCAAATATACATAGGCTAACCAAACACAGCTAGAATCTTGTCTTAACCAATGCTATTTACTAAAACACATAAAATATGTATTTTTCAAATAATAACTGCTAATACTAAGATTGTTTGTGTTAAGACTAACAGGATGTAGAAGACCTACTTACCTAAAATGAGTTCCACTTTCTCATTTCCTCAGCCTTGGAATTGTCATCTGTAAACATTAAAAAATAGCTAGTTTTGATGACTGTTTGGCAAATTAAGCTGCACCATTATGTAATTTAGATCATACATCGTAAAACATACTCGGAACTCAAATCTAAAACGTAAATTTCAACATAAAAACTGATGCCATAGCCTAGAAAACCGTCCAACCCCAAAAATAGGGTCACGGAGGGCCAAATTTAAAACCTTCATAATTAGACAAATATAAGTGTATGGAAGTGTGTTATGATTTTATTACCTTACTAAAGGCTTCCTCATCGTTTTAAACTCACTTTCAACACACTAATTTACTTTAAAATATAATTAAAACACAATTTTTCTAAAACTGACAACAAATGAACACAAAAACACCTGCTGTGCTTGCGATATTGCATCGTTTTCACAATCACGCCGCCAGGGGCGACGCAACACTGGTTTGATATATATGATAATGAACGTGGCGTATTTGAAACGTTCATTGGGACCAGATGAGACGTCGCATATTGAATGAGACAAAATTGAATATTTGGTGCATATATGCTAGAGGTCTTACGAATGGATGTGATGGATCATTTATTATTTATTTATTATTACAAAGGTCTTAATTGCCATAATTAACTATGGTTAAGACTAAAATATGTATATGATTAAATAAACTTTCAAAATCATCCTAGAATCTTCAAATAGTTTTTTTTTAAAATTCTTCCAGTTTATAAATACATTCAGTTTTGACATAATAAATTTCTATACTATTATTAGTTGCATCTATCAACTGGCTGGGTAGCTGAGTGGTTATAGTGCTCGCCTTTGAATCCAAAGGTTGTCGGTTCGATCCTGAGGAAAATTAGTAGCTTTTTAAAGGATCGATTCCGGACCCAGTTGCCATTTGTCATTGGGCTATTAATTAATGATGCTTTCTAACAACTGGTCGATGTTATATAGTAACAAGACTGGGGTTTGGACCGTTCCCCGTCATTAAAACGTTAAAAAATGCCTCCGGCGTAGATAGACAAAAAATACAAGAAAAATATTATTATATTCTAAAAACTTAAGTAGCATTTTGGCATCCCATATTGTATTGGCAATAGTTTGTTTTATTACATATTAATTCATACATGCTTAACCATTACATTTTTTTCAATTTTATATATTTACAAAAACTTCAAACCCACAGTCAATGGGCAAACTCTGTTAAACGAGTAGGTTAAAAAGCAACGTCAAACAGTGAATCCCCATGTGCGGCCCCGGATTAGAGTGATGCCGCAACATCCCCTGATTGTCGTTCGAGGTTGCTAATCTATGGGACAACCAGTATTATACTTTTGAGAGTTCTAAAAGTGCTCTTGCTGTCTTCTATGAAAGATATGTCTCATACATGTCGACGATCTGGTCCTCAATAGCATCATCATAAGCCGCAGTCCTCCGCAGGGGTTCGGCATCAATACAGTTTTTGTTGGGGATTTTCATTTAATACTTTCTTTGAAAACACCTACGCAATATGGTGTGTATTTTAAGGTGAGTATGACTGAAGGGTGAGTGTGATGAGTGTGATGGGTCGATGAATCAATTAATTTCATTCAGCCGTTAAACCTAAACAGTAATTGGCTAAGTCAAAATATTTACAAAACAAAGAATTCGTGCAGTCCTCTTGACTCACAAAAACAAGCACTAATTAAAATGCATCAATCCGTGCAAGTCCATATTTATTTATTTATTTATAAATTCAAAACATTAAATATTGGCCTCGATAAGTTGACTACTTATCATCGAGGTCCAAATCTAACAAAAATTTAACAGCAATTTAATAGGCCTACATATATTCTTAAAACTAATGTGGTGTGGCAAAAGGCTGGCCTATCAATACTACATAACAAAATGGCAAAATGCAATTACATGTGTCTCTTAAAACACTCGCCCAGCATCAATGCAAAATATTTTTAGAGTTTTAGAGTGGTAGCACTAGCACTGCTGCTCTCCCCACCAAATCGGAGAAAGCTCGTCGCGCCACCGCTACCAGCTGTTTCTTGAATGAAGACTGACAGAACATAACATGAAATTGAAAAATTACTGAAAAACTGGGATTAAAACTATCATATTGGAAACCTTAAATAAATACTGATCCTATCCATATTTTGAATGTTCATTGTGTATTTGTGTGTAATATGTAATAACTGTGGTTGTTTAACAATGTAAATGTAATCTAAGTGGTGTAACAATACTAACCCAATGTCTGTGAAGATTCTAACTAACAAACTCGGTTTGTTATATCAAAACAAAATCCACAAAATAAGTTTATGCACAAAACTATTCAGGCACGCAAAAAAAAAAAATAAAAAGATCATAAAATAAATTATATACAGATGGCACATTTCCGAGAGGTTAGCTAACTAAGGCTGCATAGAACTCAGACAAGCTGTAAAGCGGGTTTTCTAAAATAAAAGCCATGCTTTGATAGTGTTCCCAAATTAATTTGCGTGCTGACAGCCGTCTCACTTGGATTGGCACCTTAAAAAGCCTTACGCGTGTAAAAGGGAAACATTTCAGTGTATGTACTTTACTTAATCTACATCGATCAACATGCAAGTTATGGTTGTTTCTGGTATCGTGAGTGTGCACTGCAGAATTTAGTGTATAATTAACCTCGTCATGCTTTATTTGCCATCAAGCATATTGATAGACATACACACCATCAAAGACTGTCAAAACCTAACAATGCTTGAAAAGGAGCCTACAGTGTTAAAATCCAGTGGGTCCCATACATGACCCCCAGAGCCATTTTTTGCAACAGCAAAATCCTATCAAAACTCTAGAAGAATGTCCCCACAGCCTTGTACCATAGAGGGTGAGACTGGAAAAAGGCAAAAAATGTCAGTCTCACAAACTCAAAATATGTGTCCTGCTCGAGACGTCTCAACAAGTATATCACTCTACTAAGCTTCACACACAGCCCCTCAATATGACTTGACCAAGAAATCTGAGGGCCAAGCATGAAGCCCAACAGCTTCACAGGTTCGTTCCCATCTAGATCTCTGCTTAGACTTAACACTATTTCTTGGGGTTTAGCTTAATTCAAAGACAATTTATTTGATCTGAACGACAGGGATGCTGTCTCCAGAAGGTCGCGGATTGAGGATCTGCCAATGTCGTGATTTGAGTGACTTGGGAACAATGTTGTGCAATCGGCATAAAAGAGAACATTTCCTGACACGCTGTAATAAAGATAGTTAATTGATATGATGAAAAGAAATGGGCCAAGTATGGAGCCCTGAGGAACTTCATACCTCTGACGTCCATCAGTGGCTGTGAGAGACTACCCCAGAGCATTCCAGTCCACGACCTGCCTTCTTCGACAGAGATAACACTTCATCAGGTTCAGGGCAGACCCTCTGACTCCATACCTCTCAAGCTTTTGAAATTAACAGATTGTGAGATACGCAGTCAAAAGCGAGAGACAAATCGCAAAGGAGTACAGATGTGGAATTCTCATCCTCGAAAGAGCCCAAGCCTGGAGGAGCGAATCCACAGCTGAAACCATTCAGTGCGTCAACCAGGAGATGACAAGTCTCAAAATACTCTTGCATCTGCTCCAAAATGAGCGATTCAATTACCTTAGCAAAAACCGTGATGAGAGATATGGGTCAGTATAACTGGCTACACTATCTCTCTTAAGTGGTCTGAGATTAAACTTTCTATTACAAGAGGATGAACAATTACTAAATTTAGTCAAAAAGATGTCTATATGCAGCTTTCTGAATGTTCAGCGAACCTCGTAGGGGCA
This sequence comes from Neoaliturus tenellus, assembly GCA_030545055.2. Classification (NCBI taxonomy): domain Eukaryota; kingdom Metazoa; phylum Arthropoda; class Insecta; order Hemiptera; family Cicadellidae; genus Neoaliturus; species Neoaliturus tenellus. The sequence continues at coordinate 31,809,866 of CM061534.1, read as the reverse complement.
AAGTTAACTTGGAATAAACCAAAACCGTTGACAATATTACAGAATGCTAGAATGCTTCATATTCACCAGGATGAGTCCAAGTTAAAAAAGTCCAAGTTAAAATCTTTATCACTTTCCTAGAGTAGGCTGATATTTCTCTGAAATAAGACTCCAAGATTAAAAAAAAAAAAAAAAAAAAAAAAAAAAAAAAAAAAAAAAAATGGCTGAAGTTACTATTATAGGGAGGTCTATAAACTGAGGCTATGATTCTTAAGCTGCCGGAAATATAAACTTTCATGTCAGTAACTTCAAAAATAGATGCAACTGTGAAACGTTTAGCTCTATTTACATTACTAGCATTATCTATTTCAAACTGTAAATTATTCTTGGAGTAAATCGCAACACCTCCACTGTTTGAGGTTTCCCGGCAAAAATAACTTTGGAGATTGAAATTTTTGAGAGCAAATTTATTTAAAAGTCTCACTCAAACCTTGTTCTGATACCAAAAAGATGTCACACGACACTTCATCCAAAAAATCTCAATCGCTTCTCTCTCTTTTTTTTTTTTGAATAGCCCTTTTTTTTGAACTTTCAGAAGTGCAATATTGATTGTGCTAATTGCTTCATCTTCAAGTTGAGTACTATTAAACTACGACTAATATTACGGTTATTGGAAAAATTAATTTGAGATACCGGATTACAACTGGGCACATCATTAATAAAATTAGGAATAATTAGGAATCAAACCAATGCTATAATTTTTTCAGTGATCAAACTTTCAAACTTATTATTTTGAGATCAGCATTACAACCTCATGGCTACTGAGTTGAGAGTCAAGGTCCAATTTCATTGGGTCATTTTACAAAATTTTCGTGAAATGCAGTATTTATTACAAAGAAAAAATTAAAATTGAACTGATTGTAAACTACAGATTATTTTCTCAACAAAACATTAAAAAATATACTTTTTAATAAATAAAAATATAATCTCATATCCCTTAAATAATCACCTAAGCATTCCAAACCCCTTCAAAAGCTGACCAATGCCACCATAATCATCGCTTAAAGTTTGTTTTGGATACATCAGCTGGGAGTTTGACTTTTTTTCATGTTTACGTTCAATTCTTTGTCTATGTCAGCCATGTTTTCACCCAAAATGGAGGACGTGTTGGCCGTAACTAATACTGTCAAATATTTTCAAATTTAAATCAAGTAAGTAAATTTTACTCAGAGCTTCATTCCATGCATTCACACACTGCTTCATACATATAATTTGTATCGGAATATTGCTGGAGAAGAATGCACTATTTTGACACTTCCGTTAAACCGCCAACTTATCATTGTAGAACACCTGTTTATTAGAAATAGAAATATTTTTAAAAACAAATCTTAGCCGAAATCTCAGTGTACTTTTTAAAAAGTGAAACAATCAGTTTTTTTAATTTTAAATTAATAAAATTTGGTTATCAGATTTTGAAACAGTTGACTTGTCCTAAGTTTTAATACAAATTTATCTAAAACAATTTAAAATAGGCCTAACAAAAGTGGGGTTAGCCTATTTTACAGATTTAGCTATGTAAGATGGCTTGATGTATTAAATTTGATTTGATTTTAAGTTTGATTTAAAGTAGCCTACTATGTACTGAATTTTATTAAAAAGGAAATGCCATAAGCTATAATTACCATTACAGTTGCTAACAGTAAATTTTAATTTAATTTTATATGAGAATATGCCTACCATGCCATTTTTATTTGAATCCCTTTTTTACAGAATGCAGGGCAACCTCTGTAGGCCTAAAATTTAAGTTCAATACCAAGAGTAAAAAAGATAAAAAATGTGTGAGAAATAAATATAAACTGTTGTGGTACCGGTAATAAAAAACTATTTAAATGTACGGCTACATGTTTATTATAGGCTAATGTTAAAAACGTATTGTACGTAAACATTTAATGTACCGGTATCCTATTGGTTGTGGGTATGTCTATGGAAACCCTGCAAGTTATCACTTAAAATATTGTAAATTTATTTGAATTGCACTGAACAAATTATTTGTCTTGGTTAAAATTAATACAGTTGATTGAAGATACAATAAGTTATTCTAGTTTTATAAACAGGTGATGTAGGCCTAGGCTATGCCTGCCTGTTATCGACATGCATTATTGTAGCCATAGGCCAAATACTGTAACTTAATTGTTAAAAATTATTAGCATGAAGGCTGTACATAGTCTAAAACATTGTAAGTTATGAGATATTTTAGTTAGGACTACATTAAGTTAATACTTTGTTGGTACTTTACATCTTTATTTGATGTCTCTATTTGATGTAAACTTACACATTTCAAGATAAATTTAAAAAATGTTACCAAGATGGTTAATATGTTATTACTAACTTATCTATTGGGGTTTACCCCAAACAGTGTGGGTTTTGATGGTCTGTTCGGAGTTAGAGTGAGTTGACTTATGTGTCCGGGGTTTTTTCTGCAAAATCATAAATTTGGCCTCCAAATGTACACCGAGGCAACACAGTATCTAACAGCAAAAACAAGAACGGTTTAATTTGGCCTAGTCTCTGGAATTGATTTTCATTCACGTGACAAAGTGGATTTAAAGTTTATTATGTTTGTTATGTGTCCGGGGTTTCTCTGCAACATCATAAATTTGGCCTCCAAATGTACACCAAAGCAACATGGTGTTAGCAGGAAAAACAAGTACGGTATAACTCATCCTAGTCGGGAATTGATAAATTTTCATTTAAGTGACAATGTGGATTTAAAGTTTGTTATAGTTTCCAAGGATTTGAAAGGAAACAGCATTTTCTGTTGGATAGATCGTTTTTTTTTTTTCGAGTTGATATATTTTAGTCTGTGGTTCTTTGGACTTCAGATGGATGAAAAGTGATTGAAAAAATTTGAAAGGATGTGACTGATAACATTCCCTTTTCCCTTGGAACTATAAGTTCTACTGAAGTTATAGGTTAATTTTGCTTCTGCATTTTTAGCTTATCCACCAGATAAGTTCAAGCACTTCTAGTTTATCGTACCGTATTGAATAATGATTAATAAATGGTTCTGTTATATTGTCCACAACTTCCAGCAAAAAATATTGTTTTAAAATGTTCAATTTTTAAAAACAATATCTGATTTGGTGTTTCCTGCATTAGCAGGGAGGGGAGAGGCTTCATTTACTGCCACATTCAAACCAATGAATCATACAGTTCCACAAAATAATGTCTGGGGTTGGCTTCAAAAATATATGGTAACACTAGGTATATAGGATCCCTAGGTACAGATTTTAGACAGAATTTAGGTACTGAATTTGGAGGTTTTGAGAGAGTACCCTACTTTCAGGATAACATAATCAGGATACCGTACTTTAATGTGGTACTACATGAATTTCACAAATATAGTGAGTTTCTTACTGTGTTAGAATATGTTTGTGCTTGGATGTTGTAGGTATGCCATCATGTGTTGCATTGGGGTGTCAGCGACGAAAGGATTTATCGTTGAAAGTTTTCCCAAGGAAAGATCGTCGACGCCGACAGATTTGGATAGAACGGGTAAACCGCCTCGGATGGACCTCTACCAAGTATTCCGCTCTGTGTGAGGTGGGGGTTTCCGTCAGCCTGAAAATAACTTATTATATATTTATTTTCATGAGTTAGGCCTATTACTATTTCTTGTTGTTACAGTAAAAAGTAAAGATGGGTCGGTTGTTAAAGTCAGTTGTCGGTTTTATCAGTTTCTGGCAATAAAACAGATAACCGAGAGTTAATAACACATGTCAGTTTTCTGTTTATTGGTCTTTTTTTACTAACAAAATATAAGATGATAAACAGAAAAAGCGAGCGTCAGTTTTCTGATTTATATAGGGATATGTCCTTATCAGTTCCTAGTTCATTATGCAGTTGAAGCTCTCTTAACCGACCTCGGATCAACCGCCCGTCGGATTAACCGACCATTTTCCTGGGAATATATAAACCTCCGCCATGCAAGCCAATGTCGTTCTAAAAATAACTTTTATGTTACAATAAGAGGTTGATCATATGTTACCGTAGTAAATCAAATTCAGTGAGTTGCTAATATAATATTGTGTGGTGGCAGTGTTTACTGTTCTGTGTTATAACAATTTTTTTAATTAAATTTTTTATGCCATATAACTGTCTGTTTACTTCATTTTTTGATGGATGAGTTAGGAACAATTGATTGTGTTGCAACTATTTTTAAACTTTTTAACTTGTTTTATTGATTTTATCTCAAACCGTTGCAACTGTCACCAATAATGATATCTATACTTATTTAATACGCTAGGCCCCAAGGGTTTTTTGTGTTGAGAACTCCTCCTACAATTTTCAACAGATTTTCAAGTTTTTGGTGTCGTTGGATAGGGCTTAGTCTGTAGTTGTTTGCACCAAAAACTGATGAGAATCGGACTCAAAATAATGGCGCTGTCCACCATTGAAATCTCAAAATTTCCCATTAAAATAACATTGGGATTGAAAGCATTTTAAACATCTGTTAGTAATCAGCTGTAAATTTGTGAAGTTATTTGTGACTACACAGATTTACAATATTGGATTGGTCAGGTGTCATTGATTTAGAGCTAAAGCATTGACTTTGTACACTACGTGTGTAGACTTCTCATAGCATAGGCGTGTGTAAAGCATATTGACGGCGGTGTGATCTCGTGCGGCGTCCATCGAAGTACATGTAACATATGATAGATAAATCAGTATTACCACTCTTCTAAACCAAGGATGAAATATTTTATAACTGAAAGTTATGTTTATGTTTTGGTAAAACGTTTTGGCAGCACTGTAAATTCAGCTGAATAATAACAACATCGATGGCAGCGACTCTGGTGCGACATCCACCGAACTTCCAAATTTTTGCCTCAAACTAAATGCATTGGATGAGAGGTCTATTCACGTTAGTGTACATAGTCAATGGCTAAAGTAACATTTTTACTGTATTAAAATATATTGCTTGATTTTGAGCAACACCTATACTAGTTAAAATTAAAATCATAAAGAAACACCTTATTAAATTAGACACATTGCTTAGTGGGGTCTTTAACGTACAGGTTTAAAATTTAAATACATGTCCAAGATTAATAAAAGCTTAGCGTTTAACAAAATTAGTACCAGGCTAGTGTTCAATAAAAAAATTACACAATTCGCATATAAGCTAATTGTTTCATTGCGATTCAATTGTGGTTGCTTTATGCATCTACCCTCAAAATAGTGTGATTACATGTGAGTGAGAACGATGATTTGGTCAAGCCACATCCGTGTGGCTACGTTTTGGATGGATGACCTTCCATAGCCTATAAATTGTTTACATGTTTATTACAGTAATTTAGTCGCATATAAAGTAGGCAACGATTGTATTTTACCTTTAAGCCACTCATGAGATATTTAAAACTCGTGGCTTAAAGGCCCTCATAAAAGAATCGTTGCATAAACTACTATTAACACGTATTTCCATTATTACTCGGTTTAACTGACCTTATTAGTTATCTGACCATAGTCCGGTCCCATAGAGGTCGGTTAAGAGAGCTTCTACTGTATTTTATTTCTGAATTAATTGTTGTACAAAAACAAATTATAGCTCATTTTTTGTTTGATTTTCAGGAATTGAATAATATTTCAACTAAAATTGTAAGACCTACGGTTAAAAAAATTAGGAATTAATGTTTCTAATTTGTCTTTTGTCTCAAAATACTTTTCAATTAAAGAAATCAATTTATTATTTTACTATATCAAAAGAATTAAAAATAAATAAATTAACTGAACAAAATGCTACGTCTTTTACATATAATTGCTCGTAATTCTGAAAACAATGATAGAAGGGAATAACATAAATTTCCTTAGGCTTAGCAAATATTTGAGGGTGTTTAAAAAAAAAATGTTTCATTTGTTGGATAAAAATTGCATAAATTCCTAATTTTTTTTTTTAATTCACTTGCAATTTTGCCCTCTGAAATGATTTTATTGCTTTTTTTACCACTTTCAGATCAAATAAAAGGTACCAGGTAACTGACACATACTTAAGAAAAAGGTGATAAAAGCCTCCACAGAAAAATGCCTTAATAGCTCAGTCGGATAGCTACCAGGTGAAATCACGAGCTTGACTCCACGCGCGTCTGCGACTTTTTGCAACATACTGTGTTTACCACTAGGCCTTTTTAAATGAAAAATTGAATATTCTCCGCAATCACTCGACATAGAGCAATAATTTAGAATACTGAATTATTTGGTTTTTAGAGCTTGATTTAATGGTGATAATTAAAATTAATTTCAATTTCACAGTTTTTTAGTCCATAAAAATCGATTTTTATAGAAATTTTTAATTTCTGAAACTTTTGAACGGAAATTTTCTCGGAGATGCTGGTGGTGTCATTTTATTTGGCTTGTTACCACTAGTAAAGGTATCTTTGAAGAACGCTCCCCAAAAAAGTCAATATTATAAACCACAAAAATCAAAATAATCAATTTAAGATTAATTTAATCAAAATCGTTACAGCCGTTTTTGAGAAGTTCGTATTTTTCATGTTTTTTTGGGTGGTTTTGGGAAGTAAATTAAAAAAGACCCTTGAAAATAAAATACATTTGAAAAAAAACTCCAAGAGTTATTGATGTTTGGGACCTACATACTAAATTTCATAAAAATCATCCGATTAGGGCCTTCTTTAGCTCTGCTAACATCCCAGCCCAATAATGACCTTGAGTTGTTTCATGTTTAATATCTAAAATAAACCAATGCCAGTGAAAAACCGATTCTTTCTTTTGGTAATGATGAATTACAAGTCAAATTATAGAAAACATAAAATACATTAAATAAATAATGACTTACTCTACACACAGTGACTTCATACATTATCCATAAAAACACATAAAACAATCCAATAAATACATAATTTAAAATCTTAAGCTACTTGTGTATCATGGGTCATGAAATCATCTTCTGAATAAAATATGTTTTCCTCAAACAATTTTCAGTTATTTTCTTGAATGTTTGCAAGGGTACAGAATAATCTAAATAAAGTGTGTTTTGTCTGTTTTCAATACAATTTTGTGGTTGAGTTTTTTTTACTAAAGAGTTGAGCTATCTTACTGTTGTATTTTCAGCTTCATTTTGATAAAGATCAATGGGAATTACCGAGGGAAGATGGGAAACGGAAATTAAAGGTGACAGCTCTCCCCACGATATTCAAAGTCATGAACACTGATAACTGTGGGATTGAGAAAGAACACGCTTATTGTCTGCCCTTTTACCGAAAGATCTATAATGATGGTGATATCAAAACAGGTAATACGCCTGCTTAAAACTAACTATAGGCATGGTTAAAAACATCTTTAAAATTTCAAGTTGTATCTTATAACAGTCATTATTCTATTGAAATAAAGCATACATCTTTTCCCGGTACAGGATGTAGTTGATAATCGGTCATATTTCTCTTTCTGATATTGTGTACAATAAATACATTTGCCAACTACCATAATTTTTTAGTTTCTTGTTTTAAAAATACTTCAAGGTCTGAATTTTGAATACCTTGAGAAAGATTATTGAACATTTTTGCATAAAAAATGTATTTTTATGTGGTTTAAAAAACAGATGTTCGATAAAAGATGGCAGGCATTTTTTCTGAGATTCACATTGCATTTACTAAGTCCTATATTGTCCACACACTTTGGCAAGAGAGCAAACTCTTTTTCCTATATAATGGTGGTATGAGATTATACGACTAAATTGATGCAACTTTCAGTAAGATCAGCCACAATTTTTAATTCGTATTGTTCAGTAAAAATTACTAGACATCTTAGTTATGCCAACTGCAGGCAAAATGAATTTATAAAGTAGCTGTAAGATATTTCAGTTGTCCTGAAAATACTATGAATGGAGTAAAGTAAATAAATTTTTTATCAATCACTATTTTGATCAAACTTCATTTGACTTAGCGCATTGTTATTATGAGGATACCACTTTGATAGCCACTTTATACATTTTCAAAAGGACTTCATGACTTGTGTGGTGACTTCATAGTACTTAATAGTAAGGACTTCATGAGTGGTGATGGCTCATTTCAGTGAATCAAGAGAATGTTGAAGAAGAGACTCTGCCCATAGAACTCATCAAAATGGAGGTGGACAGAGATAATTTTGCTCCAGAAACAATCGAAGCAGAAGAAGAAGACAAAAGTCAGGATGATGTTGAAAATATCCAATGCACTCCAGATATATTTGTTGTGTGCAGTGAACAAGAAGAACCATATCCGATTGAAATGGTGGAGTGTGAGAACGATGACATCAATGAATTATTGTAAGTGGATTTTACTTTTCCCTAAATCTCATTAAATTTTCCAAGACAACTTGATAGAAGAGTGTTAAAAACTTTTGAAGGCAGAACTAAAAAAAAAAAAATACAATACCCCCGTCGCAGCAGACCTGCGTACTCAGCGAATTTCCTAAGTAGTAGTGTTAATTATGACCAGATAAACCTGTAAACCAAATATCATCACAAACTCATAAATAGGGAAATAAATGTCTATTCTCCTTATGATAAATGTAGGGAAAGAGTATGCAGGTATGCTGCCATGGGGTACACTAAAAGTAGGTTTTTAGCATAAAAAAATTATTTCGACCATATGAAGTGATATACTAAGTTTCATCAATATCTGTCCATTGCTAAAGGAGTTTGCCTATTCTCCTTATGATTAATATGGGAAAAGAGTATGCAGGTTTGCTGCCATGATAAGCACAAAAACCAAGATTTTTTCCCATAAATGGATGAATCTCAACCAAATGAAGCTGAATATCAAGTTTCAACCAAAAACATTGGTTAATAAGTGAAATATTAACACATCCTTATTCTCCATAAGATTAACATTGGAGCCTCAAAATACAACGTAATGTCTTTAGACTTTTTAATATCTCGGTAACCAATGGAGATAGAGCAAAGCTTCAAAATACTAAATTGTATGTTTTTTTGAGCTAAATCCAATGGTCAAAATAAAAAATCAAAATTTAAAAAAATTACATTTGAAAAATGGAAAAAAACCAATTTTTGGGTTACAAAACCCCCCAGAACTACCCATTCCGATTGGTCGATATGTCTGGTTTACGAACTCATCCGAATAAACGTAGGATTACACATCTCTACCAAATTTGGTGTCGATCGGACCATTTTTACGAGAGTTATCGTGTCTAGGATTCACCATTTCAATCATTATACACATATATATATATATATATATATATATATAATGTATAATGATAATGTGTCATTATGTATAATGATTTCGATCATTATACATATATATATATAAATTTTAATGACTATTATTTTTGGTCTCTGGGCACCTCAAAACTAAAAAGTAACATGGTCCCAGGCTTAGGTCTTACCATGAGACCTACGGTAATAACTTATTCCCTATGGGAAATTCGCTAAAAAATTATTATTAGGGTCGTAAAAAGAGTTTTTTACACCTTCATAATTTTTGTTTTTAAAAAATATTATTCAGGTTGTTTTGACATTTTTTTTCTTTATTTATTCTACATTGCATTGTTGATTTCATGGATATATAATTGGGCTAGGTGTCTAGGTAGGCGTTAAACACTTAATTCCACAAGTCAAGCTTACAGATCAGTCCATACCGGACACACGTTGAGTTATTATATTGATGTGGAACTTCCCTGAACCGAGGAAGAGGCTTTGTTGTTTTTGCTAGCCAAAGGACTAATTGCAGTAAAAAAATGCTGTTCAGTTGAGTGAGGACCATAAGTGAGCTTTTTGTTTCTGGTAGCTTATTTAGCCGTCACTCCTAGCTTGTCTGGATGTGACCGACATTGAAATAAGAACTCCCTGACCTGAGACCCTAATCAGCCCTCTTGGCCCATGGCATTATGAACTGTGATCTGTCGTGAGGAAGTAGAAGAACAACAATGTCTTTAGCTGGATACGCAATAATTTAAGCATCTTAATTTATTATTTTTTTTTTGTAGTTTTTGAGATCTAAACTAACATTGGAAAAACCTTTTCAGGCCAGAACCCAATGATGATCCACTGGCTATTTCTGCCGAAGACCAAGTAAGTACATTGTATGAACTATGTAGAATCCAAGAATTGATGAAAATGACAAGAATTGTTATTCTAAGGTTTAAGGTGCGGTAGTTAGAAAAGAGTGGGTTCAGTTGTTTGGCCCATATGATTCTCTATTCAGATGCTTGAGGTCTGACAGTTTTCTTGTTTCTTAAGGATATAGTTGATAACTTTAGGTCTTTAGTCCTCAGGGTGGAGCGGCCGCTCCAGGCCTCGCGTTGAGGTAGCAGTGTCTCAACTCGCTGCGAGGCCTTAGTCTATCTAAACAATTAATTTTCCTATTCTTAAAACCTGGTGGCTGGTTAAATTAGCCATACGATGTATATATATATCTAAACAATAATTAAAAGTTTTGTTTAAATTAAAATAACAATGTAGAGGTATATGTGCCTAAAATATCTGTCCAATTACCCACGCAATATGTAAAACTATGGATAAATTAATAAAACTACAATCGCTACTATAAAGCTACAAAGCTACAAGGTACTGCAGACTCTTAAATAAATAACATTTGAGTAGGTCTTGCCAATATTGAAAAAAGGTGTCTTACCAAACACTCAGTTTGGTGGTTACCTACTTGTAAAAATATTTCCCTATCTTTATTCCCTTTTTTCTCTAAGAAGACTTTATCAAAGAACAATTTTTGTTTGATTGTTATTTTTATTAATAACTAGCTGTTGCCCGTCACGGCTTCGCCCGTGTTGAATTTTATTTTTAATTTCTTTTAAGACCTAAGAAATCTTCCTCCTAAAGATATACATTAAGATTAATACATTGAAATAGTGAGAGCGGGGCACATATGAGCAAAGAGGAATGATCATGTAAATTATTAACGCCATAGTCAATAGAGTAATTTTTAAGTCCAGTGCGGGGCGGAGCCCTAAAGCCTTTCAAAAGCTATATTTCCATAACCGTTTCTTGGTGACTTCCTATGAGCAAAGAGGAACATCCATGTCAAATATTAACCCAGTATGTCATAGAGTAATTTTAAATCCAGTGGGGTGGAGCCCTAAAGGACTTCAAAAACTATTTTTCTAAAACAGTTTCTCAGTACCTTTGAGTAAAGAGGAATGTTCACGTCAAATGTCAACCCCGTAGGATCTATGGTAACTTAAAGGTTCTGTGGGGTAGAGCCCTAAAGAAAATTTGCAAAATCGTTTCCAAGTGAATGCCCATGAGTAAAGAGGAACGTCCATGTCAATTTCCAACCCCGTAGGCCATTGAGTAATCTTTAAGGGGGTTGGTGCGCCCTATCATTCTCCATGTTAACTAATGTTCTTTTTTCTCAGAAACCAATAAAGATAGCTCATTTCTGTTTTTTTTATTTGAAAGATCAGACCTTTTTACATATATGGAGTGTGTAAAATTTACCAGTAAGCAAATTCAGATTTTACATGATTTTTTTTCCAAACGCTTATAAAATATTTAGGAAAAAAAATATTTATTTTTTTAAATTTGTTATTGTATATTATATTTGGGTTTTTTTGCACTCCAATTATGTATCTAAGCTATATCTATCTACAAAAAAAATCCCAAGTTGATACCTTTAGTAGTTATTCAGAAAAAGGAACATATGTGTTAAAAAATCAAACTTTCGGAAAAACGCAAAAAACGGGAAAAATGCAGGTATTATTAAGAAAAACAAGACTATACATACTTCACTATACATACTTCATACATACTTCACTATATATAAGACTATACATACATATATATATATATATATATATATATATATATATATAAGACATATATATATGTATATATATATATATATATACATATACATATATATATAAGACTATACATACTTCACAATCACTAAAACAATGTTTTATAACCTTAAATTTGGTAAACAACCAACAACAGCAGACAGAAAGCTAGAAGAAAGGCAGAAAGCTATTTATCAGGTTGGCCAACCCAACAAAGTAAAATCACAATGTAAGAAAATAAGAGGTGTTACTATATAAAGTTATTATAACTTCTCTGACGCTTGGAGGGCGAAGTGGACGTAAAAACAGCTGACATGCTCCTATAAAATTATTTTTTACATATGTTTACAATTTTATAAGGTTTGATTGTTATGTATCGTTGGAAACGGGAAATTCCTGGCTATAAATTAATAAAATAAAAAGGTTTTTGAAAAAAATAAAATTTTTTGGTGCACCAACCCCCTTAAGTCTAGTGGGGCGTAGCCCTAAATGAATTAAAAAACTATATTTCCAAAACAGTTTTTTAGTGACTACCTATGAGCAAAGAGGAACATCCATGTAAAATTTCAACCCCGTAGGCCCCATAGGTGTTTAAGTCCTAAGGGACGGACCCCTTAAGGAGTTCAAAAAATATATATGCAAATCCGTTTCTTGGTACCTTTGAGTAAAGATAAATGTGCTCGTCATATTTTAACCTGTAGGTTCTATGGTAACCTAAAGGTTCTGTGGGGTGGAGCCCTAGAGGAAAATCGCAAAATCCTTTCTTAGTGAATGCCCACGACCAAAGAGGAACATCAATGTCAAATTTAACTCAGTAGGCCATAGAGTAATTTTTAAGACCAGTGGGGTGGAGCTCTAAAGGACTTCAAAAACTATATTTTCGAAACTGTATTTGTTCAATTTACATAAAGTAATACTCGTACATGTAGCAAATCACACCCCATTAGTTTAATAGTTTACTTTCACTATCATATCTTTTCAATATTTGTATTTTAACTAACATGTCATTGTTTATAAATTATTTACTCTTGTTTTGAATATACCTCCATCTCATCTCTCTTTTGAAGGTTCTTTTGAAGTTCTTTTTAATAGTTTACCTCAGGTCCTTCGAGTATTTTTATTGGGTCCCCTCCAGTATCTAGGATCTTAGTGAATACCTATAAGCAAAGATGACCGTCTATGCCAAAAACTAACCCTGTATGCTCTATAGTAATTTTGAGGTTATTTGGGGCAGAGCAATGAAGGAAATGTGTAAACCACTTTTTATTGAGCACCCATGACCTAAGAGACTACTCCAAATTTCAATCCCGCAGGCCCTATAGTTTATAGATTCGTTGTTTCTTTCAATTCGTATTGTAATTGGCAATAATTGTAACATTATATTGAAATTTTGAAGACATGTGGGATGTGGGGTGGAGCCCTGAAGGGATTTTTGTGAAAGTGTTTCTTAGTGAGCACCTATGAGCAAAGAGGAACGTCCATGCCAAAATTCAACCATGTAGGCCCCAAAAGTAACTTTGAAGTCCTGTGGGGCGAAGCCCTAAAAATGCTTTACAAAAGCGATTTAGTGAGCACCTATGGGCAAAGTGTATCTTCCATTTAACATTTCAACCTCTTAAGTCATCTGGCTTTTCATATTCGTTGTTTCCTAGATTCATATTTAAAATTGGCAAACATAACATTAGACAAAAATTAAAATCATGTGTGGCTGAGCCCTGATAGAATTTTGCAAAACAGTTTCGTAGTGAGCACGTACATATGAACAAAGAGGAACGTCCACGTCAAATTTCATCATCATAGATCCTATAGTTTTTCAGATTCATTGTTTCCTAGATTTGAACTAAAAATTAGCCATAAATAACATTAGATAGAAATTTTGAAGTCCTATGTGGCGGAGCCATGATGGAATTTCGCAAAACCGTTTTCATAGTAAGCATCTATGAGCAAATAAGAACGCCCATGCCAAATTTTAACATCGAGATTCGTTGTTGCCTTGATTTGTATAAAATATTGGCCATAAGAATAATATTAAATGGAACTTTTGAAGTCCTGTGGGGTAGAGACCTGAAAGAATTATGCAAAACCGTTTCTTAGTAAGCATTTTTTAACACAGAGGAACGTCCATGGAAAATTTCAACCCCCTATACCCTATGGTTATAAAGATTCGATGATACCGAGTGAGTGGTATTGGACAAAGTGGATTAACTAAACTAACCTAAACTCTAATACCTTTTTACACCAGTTAAATTGTTTACAAAGATAAAAATATTGTCATGTGGTTATGTCATTATTACACCAACAGCTGATAGCTTTGAATCTTCAACAGCTAATTACATCAAATCTTTGAAGTCGTGTGGGGCGGAGCCCTGAAGGAATTTCGCAAAACCATTTCTTAGTGAGCACCTATAGGCAAAGAGGAACTATAAAATTCCTATAATTTGAACTATAATTTGAACAGTGTTCAAAATTTCAACACTGTAGGTCCTATAGTTTTGGAGATTCGTTGTTTCCTAGATTCGTATTTTCAGTGCTCCATAAGAATAACATTGTAACGAAATTTTGAAGTCGTGTGGCACGGAGCCCTGCTGGAATTTCGTAAAACCGTTTCTTAGTGAGCATCAATGGGTAGAAAGGAACGTCTATGCCAAATTTCAATCCTGCATGCTCTCTACTTTTGGGGATTTGTTGTTGCTTTGATTTGTATTAAAAATCCCCCATAAGAATAACATTGTGACGAAACTTTGAAGTCGTGTGGGGTGGAGCCCTGACGGAATTTTGCAAAACCGTTTCTTAGTGAGCGTTTTTTAGCAAAGATGAAGGTAGATGCCAAGTTTTAACACTATAGGCCTTATAGTTTTGGAGATACTCTGATACGTGAGTGAGTGGTATTTGACAAATATATAGTAGAAGATGTACACTGTCCAGTCAATGTGTTGGCCTAAAATATGCATAGAGACTAAAGAAATGTTTTGTTGAGACACAACAAAATTAGGACGTTTGCATTTTTTTAGACTTATTAACTAGTTTACTTTGTTTTGGTTAAACATTACCAGGAAAACACAAATGCCACCAAGACTAATTATTTTCCATTGCATTGAAAATTTAGTTTTGCCAGTTTTTTGGCTTTTTTTCCATTAATGGTTGAAGTCAAGGTCACTTCTCTGTGAGCTGCCTCTCTACTGTCGGTTATCTTATGTCCACAACATGACTTTGTTGACTGTCCTGTCTCATTGAAATTCACTGTAACTCCTGTACATTGCAGAACAATGATGTGTGATCATACAAAACATGATGAGTTATTACATTGTGTGTGACTTACGTCGACCGAGAGAGAGGCTTTGTTGTTTCTGGTAGCCAAAGGACTAGTTGTAGTAAAAAAAAATGCTGTTCAGAGTTGCGTGACACAAGAAGTGAGCTTTTTGTCGTTTTCTATTAAATAAGGTTTTGATCAGATCATTTAAATTTCTTAAAACATAAAGGTCACATTAACGAAAAATTACTATTATTATGCATTTTCTTATGACACAGTAGGCAAGACTGCCTCAGGCAATTGGGTTTAGTGTTATCACTAGTCTGGATCACAGATCAAGCTTCAGTGCTGTCTAAAATACAGAGTTACTTGGAACGTAGTATTTCTTAGACCTAATGTATTTTGGTTTTGCATTTCTCAAGACAATTCTTTACTACAAAATATTGTTTGAGGTGTAAAGGTTTTATTTTAAAAAATTACCAGCGTGACTGTCCATTCCCCCCGGGCCTTCACCCTGCACGACACGCTTCATGTTTCCTCCTATCCGTTTTAAGTATTATTATTATTATTTCTCTTTATAGTGCGTCACATCCACTATTTATTCTTCATTTTATCTTATTCAGTTAAAAAGTAGCTCGGAATAATTATCATATCGTGGAAAGATAAATTTCTAATTGATGTTATACTTCTTTTATTCAAAATTAAGTAAGTAACAGATTTTTTCCAATCTTACATCCTTTTCAGTAAAAATATCGTTATTTAAGTACTGCAATAACAACTCGGGCCTACGCACAGACCATTCACGGTCCATGTGGGCCCTTTTCCTTAGTGTACAACTGTGTGTTTTTTTTTAATTTATAATTTTTTTTCTTAATGTTATGTGTTTGTGATAAGAATATTTTTTTTATTTTTGGAAATAAATCTGTTTTTGACTTGACTTGACTTGAAAATCTTTTTCCAGGTGCATGCAGAAACAGTGCAACCCTACTTTGGGAAGAGCCAGAAATTTTTGTTTGTTCCCAAACCAACTAAATTTGTGGTGAAAAGAGTTCCTGAAGCAAAAGGAGATCCTCAAGCCAATAAAGCAAAATCTAAAGACACCAACAGCGGAGAAGAAAAAAGTTCTTCTATAGCGCAACCTAAATTGAAAGTTAAGAGTTTGGAGGGTCTTTTAGACCCAACGGTTGCTTTGAAGACTTCATCAACTAATAATGCAAGAGTGAGTTCAGAAGGTATACTAAGGTCACCATCAGCAGTCTATGTTCAAGAAAAATTAACTTGGTCTGCTAAGGGTAATACCTCTGTTCTACAGTTGAAATCGGCTTCTAAAACTGATACGGGAAATACCTCTGCTCCAGATTTGAAACCCGCTTATAATCAAAAACTAGAGATCAGCAAAGACACGGTTACGTTAACATCGCCTAAATTTTCAATTATGCCTCAACTGAAAGTTATCCCTGCTAATGATGCTTTAAAAAACAAACTAAATTTGGTGTCGACTGAAATTAATAAAGATGTAAATTTTATCAGGAAGTTACCAAATTTAAAAATAGAAAAACCGGCTGTATTACCAATTACCCCAAGACCAAATATTTTGATCCATAACCTGGAAAATTCTCAGTCCCAACAACCTAAGGTCAGACCCATAATGCCGAAATTAGTTAAGATAGATGGAAAAATTACTCTAGACCAATTTAAGTTCAACCCCATTCGGTCAAAATTGGCTAAGAGTGATGAAGAAAATACTTTGGATCAAAATGTACGAAGTATATTAAAAACAAGTTGTAATAATGATCAGGGTGGAATTGGAAAAAATAGTGAACAAAATAAATACGTGGAGTCTACAGAAAGATCTAAAAAGTTAATAAAGTTAGACTTAACGAATCATGAACATAAGGAACTAAAAACCAAGAAATTTGTACTAAACAAACTGCCTTCTGTCAAAAACTCCTCAGTTGTTGTTCTTAATCCATTTAAAGCTTCAAAACCTGTAATAGTGAAACCTGTGGGGTACAGTGAAATTAATTCCTCAAATACCACTACAGTGCTTCAAAGAAAGAAAACTATTATTATATATAAATGTGATGAATGCAAGGTCTCATTTACAAGTCCCTACGCTTTGATGGTACACAAGGGTGTCACTGGTCACAGGAAAAAACAGTTGCTAGGAAAAGTTGGACATGACCAAGGTCAGAAGCTATTTGTGAATTCTGAAGGTTTGAAAATACACAACCTTAAAATTGGTCATGGAAACAAAGAGCTTCACAATGAAGATGGAGTTATAAGAAAGGACTATGGAGACAATATCATTCTGAGTGAAATTGGTAGTAGGAATAAATACATTTCTGGTGAAGATGGAGATAGTAGTGATGGCAGTGTAGATGATGATGAAATGCTGTGTGAAACTGGGTATGGGAATAAAGACATCCCTGATGAAGTTGGAGATAGAAGGGAGGACAGTGTAAATGATGATGTTATGCTATCTGAAATTGGTAGTGAAAATAAAGACATCCCGAATGAAGATGGGGATAAAAGGGAGCACAATGTAGATAATGATATTGTCATTCTAGACACATCATCTGAAAGCTCTAATGAATACACTGATTGGGAAACACTAGAAGAGGATGAACAACTGGGTGAAGGAGGATTGTCAGAAGATTCCTCTAGAACTGTCAGTGTTGAAGAAAATACAGACAGTCTTCATGACACTGAAAACGGTTCCCCTGAAGAAAGAGAAGCAGAAGTTAGATTCCCAAAGAAATTGGTTATAGTAAGTGAAGATAAGTTAAACTCCCTTCCTAAAGCTATTAAACAAAAATGTGTCAAACTATCTGATCTCAATTCACTCAGCAATTCAAATAAAGATAGAGGTTTTGATCTTATTAGCTCTGAAAGATTTCAATCAATGATACATCACAAGAAGTCTCTAAGGCTTATCCAAGTTGGAAGTAGTTTAGGCAGAACTGACAAACCTAAGGACAAAACCGAAGGAGAAACAATTAGTAATGAACTAGAGAAGTTTGTCAATATAGAAAACCAAAGTAAAAGAGATGCAAGTAGTTTATCGTCCAAGGCAAAGTTTTTTAAAAAGACTGTAGCAATTGACAAAGACATCGAAGTAGTTTATGAACGACCTAAAGATTTTATTCCAAAAATCGATCTCACAAAAATTAACTCAGATGGAGATCCTGTTTCTAGTAGTTCTGGTTGTAGAGAAAAGGAACTTGTTAAAATAAATGAGCAGAGGGTTGATGAAGTTAGTTCAGAGAGTGAAAGTGATACTTTACAAAACATTACTCTTGTTTCTAGTGCTAGAGGTCCTAAAGGTGGTCATAATCAAAAGGCACTAATTTTGATAAGTGATGACAGTTTTGATGAAACAGAATCTATTGATGGAGATGAATCAATTAATATCCAGAAGAAACCGGTAGTTTCTCTTCCAAAGATAGATGTTAACAGGGAATTTAAGATTTTAAAGAAAATACGCAGAATTGTGAAAAATAACTCATCAAAAGAAAGCAGAGAGAATAAAAGAAATAGTATTTCTAAACGCACCTGTAAAGAAAAAAATAACGTTAGTAACACAATACCATCTAAAAAGTTGCATAGAAAAGGTAGGCCCAATGAGGGCAAAATAAATGAATCAGAAATAGTCATCAGTGATGATGAGGTCTTATTGCCCAAGGAGAGAGAAAGAATATCTCATAGAAGAACGCGGAGCAAAAGAAATGAATTAGAAATAGTCATCAGTGATGATGAAGTATCATCCCACAAAATGCGAGAAAAAATACCTCATAGCAGAACACTTCGAACTTTAAAAGGAACACTGCCGTCAAACAATAGAATTTCAGAAAGTTTACCCCAAAAAATTAATTTACTAGAAGGTGAAACAAAAAATAAAAAGGTTAGAAGTAACAGAAAATGGAACACTGAAATCGTCCCTCAAGTAGAGGAGGATGTCGGCAGAAACTGTGATAACAATAAAATAAACAAGATAAGTGAAACCACAATTCATAAAAATCGTAGTTCAATCGCTCAGAAAAGTTTAAAAAATCTACACAGCGGAAGAAAAAGAATTAGGTATAAAAATAACGAACTAACAGTGAACCGATACTTAAAATCAAAAAAAGGTTGTTCTGAGGTAAGAAGTGTTAAACTAAGGGAGGAAAAAAACAACAGTTCATACAGATCTCGGACATCTCAAATCGAAATTTGTAAGCTATGTGGTGAGAGGGTTCTAAAATTCGAACTTGCAGGCCATCTTTCACAACATGCCAGCCCTAAGACTTCAGTTTGCCAAGTCTGTAAAAAGAAGTTTAATCATGCTGTCCTGCTTCGAAGACATATGAAGACTGATCATTTTGTGTAGGAAATAAAAATTAAATCTAAAAAAATTTAAGTTTTCAGTATATTCAAGATATTTGTTTTATTTGACAATTTTTATGCAAATCATTCTCTTGACGATGAGATTGAATGTGGCTACAAACAGTTTTATAGACTTCATGAATAATTATTAATTTCATCTTGGGTTTAATCTTCAATAACACTTACAGTATCTGTATTTTGACGCGAAATATCTGAAAGATTTTTCAGACGATTGCCAGTGTTTCCATCATAATAAGGGAACCTTAATCAGTAGATGTGTTTTCATAATTTAAAAATCTTCCAACCTAATTTGTTTACTTTTCAAAGTTCATTTAACTTCTATCTCTCTTTTTCTTTTTTTTGTTCAAACATTTCTGTAAGAGGTTCAGCAATGAGACCAGATCACCAAATAAATACATTGTTGTAAAGGCTCTTCTCGTGATTTGCGGACAGTAGGTTAATGTTCAATTTTGTATATAATTAGTAGTTTGTTTCATTGGGAAATTTGACAAAAGTTGTAAAGATGTCATAAAACGTTTATAGATATGTTTATAGGTTTAAATATTTACCATTGTTTTTAAATCTACAGTTCTTATTTTACAATTATTTTAGTTATTTTGCTGTTTGATTAATTTTATTATTATTATTTACACTGTGCAACATATTAAATTGTTTTACTAGTAGGCCTATTAGTAAAAATGTATTTTTTGTTATGTTTTTAGATATTTTTAAGTTACCATTAAGTATTCAAATGTGATCTTGATAACCTAACTGTAAATTATTGTATAATATGTAAATAGTTTAAAAACACCTGGAAGTTGGAAAGTTTTATTAATTTATATGAATAAAATTTTAAGTACATATTTTGTAAATATAAAGAAGTTTTAATAAGTTTTGTAAGTTTTTATTCATAGCTTTTTGTTTTGTTTTTAAGTTTAAATTAACAGAGGTAAAGAATAAAACAGTTTTCTATGCCTTCAAATGTCTATCTCTTGCTGAGGTACAAAACCCTCCTAGACTTAACCTCCAGTGTCAGGCCACTGGCCCGCAACGTAGGCAAAAATATGGCACATTTAATTTTACAAATCTTCAAGAAGATTTTTATTTTACGGTTTGTTAGTATATGTTAATGGTGTAGGTAAAGGATAATGATCTAGGAGTTCAGTGTGAAAAATATTTAAATAATTTTTCAATTCACAAAATTATTTTGGTGTATATTTATTTGATGTGGGATTTAGCTAAAAATTTTGGTCTGTGGAAGCTAGACTTATTGTCTAACAATCCTAAGTCTTGGTAACTTGTTCTATTTCAAGAAGCAGGCTTGTTGAACCCAAACAGTGGTTTCACAATTTTGTTTGCATCATATGAAAAGGCAGTATTTTAGAATTTGATAAGCTACTTTATGTTTATATTGGATAAACTGTAAAACCCTTAGCAATTATATTAGTGAAATTGCTGCGGTGTTTTACTGTGGACTGAGCTGCCGTGGCCAAGACCTCAGCCCGTTTGACGGACCAACATGGCGGATTCTGCCCCACTTCGGGTGCACAGCGTTCAAGCGCCTGTCTTCTCTATTATGTTATGTGCTCGCTGGCTCACTCGCCCTTCACAATGTTTTGATATACAGCTACAGGTGCTGAACTCTGGTTTTAACTTGCTCTCACTCACCCCACAACAAGCTTGTTCACTTCGCTCACTCGCCCTTCACAAAGTTTTGATATACAGCTACAGGTGCTGAACTCTGGTTTTAACTTGCTCTCACTCACCCCACAACAAGCTTGTTCACTTCGCTCACTCGCCCTTCACAATGTTTTGATATACAGCTACAGGTGCTGAACTCTGGTTTTTTTTCGCCGAATGCTGCCGCCGCTCCTCGCTACCGCACCGACTACGCGCGGCTCAATCAGCTGTTGTCGGATACTGACTGGTCTGCGGTGTATGGCGCGACCAATGCTTCTGACGCCTTTGATATATTTTTTGACATTTTAAAGCAGTCTATCGATGACAGTAAAGTACAAATTAGTTGTAAATTAAAAAATATCACAAAACTAAAGCCGTGGATGAATGAATTTATTGGCTTAAAAATTAAAAAAAGAAATCATATTTCAAAACTTCTCAAAAGTCATCCAACCAATGAAAATTTAAAAAAATATTTTAAAAAATTTAGAAACAAGCTTTGCAATGAAATAAAACAATTAAAGGATAATTTTTATAAACAGAAGTTTGAAAGTTGTAAGGGTAACACAAAGGCAACTTGGAATTTGTTGAATCAACTAACTGGCCAATCAAAGGCTAAGGACAGAGTTTTAAAATTGGAAGTAAACAATAAATTGGTAGATGATCCTTTAGACATAGCAAATGAATTTAATAGGTTTTTTTCAAATATAGTAAATAACTTGGATTTGAAACGGTTGAGTAGAGGAGACAGGTTTTATTCTCTTCATTATAAAGATATATTTAATAGTAGAGAACAAGCTAGAACAATTTTCATTGATCCAGTATTGCCTGAAGAATTAATGGCTACAATTAAAACATTAAAAAATAACACTTCTCCAGGAATTGATGGTGTTAACTCGTATTTGATTAAAACAATTTCTTCAAAAATTTTAAATGTTCTTTTATTTATTATAAATTTTAGTTTCACTAGTGGAGTTTTCCCAAATTCTTTAAAAAATGCAGTTATTATACCAATTTTTAAGACTGGCAAAAAAACAAATTGTAACAATTATAGACCGATATCTCTTTTGTCTAGTTTCTCTAAGATATTTGAGAAGCTAATGAAGAAAAAATTAATGTCATTCTTAGAAAACACACATTTTTTTAGCGAAAAGCAATTCGGTTTTAGAGCTGGCATGAACACTGAACATGCTTTGTTGAATTTTCTGACTGGTGTAAATGAAGGATTAAATGAAAATAAATGTGTTAGTGGTCTATTTCTTGACATAAAAAAAGCTTTTGATACTGTGGATCATAATATTTTGCTGGAGAAATTATACAAAATTGGTGTTAGAGGAGTTGGTTATAAATGGTTTGAAAGTTATCTTTTAAATAGAACGCAGTGTGTAAGAATCAATTTAGCTATAAGTGGGACAGAAACTATTAAAACAGGTGTTCCACAAGGTTCAGTATTGGGAGCAATATTATTTATAATATATATTAATGATCTTTGTCAAGCCAATTTTCATGGAAATTTAACTTCTTTTGCTGACGACACAGCACTTTGCTATTCTGAAAAAAATTGGGAACTTGTTCAAAAAGCAATGAATAAAGATCTTGAAGCGCTTAAATGGTGGTTTAAAGTCAACCACTTATTGCTGAGCCCCGAAAAAACCAAATACATTAACTTTAGCTTAAAGAAAAACATTCAATTCTCTCAAAGTATTCAATATAAATGTTCGGGTTGCTTAGACAAACACTCAAGTTGCATCTCAAAATGTGCTCCTGTTGATCAAACTGACAATATAAAATACCTAGGTATTTATGTTGACAGTGAATTAAATTGGAAAATTCATACAAAAAAACTAAAAGAAAAAATTCAAAATTTGTTGAGATATTTTTATTTTATAAAAGATCTTAGTAATAGCCAAATTTTGAGAATGCTGTATTTTTCTTTAGTACAAAGTAGATTAGACTACGGTATAGTTTTCTGGGGTAATACATATGAAACTTACACAAAACCTTTGTTTATCCAGCAAAAACATATTTTAAGATTAATTTCAAGTAAAGGTCGATTCGAACCATCGAAACCACTTTTTTTATCACAAAAAATTCTTCCACTGAAGTATATATATATCTACAAAGTTCTTAAGCTATTTTATGTAAAAAGTGGCAATAATCCACAAAATGATAACGAGTACAGAAAAAAACTCAGAAATGCCAAACAGTTTCTAATTCCAAAGCCTACAAGTACATTTTTCACGAAAACTTTTAGTTTTATAGCTCCAAAAATTTTTAACAAATTAGAAGAAGATATTAAAAATGCTCATAATGTAATAATTTTTTTAAGAAAGGTAAAAAAATGGTTATTTCAGCTGGAGGATGTTAATGATTTATTGCATGTACAGCAGTAGTTTTATTTATTTATGAGTAGATATTTATGATTTAATTTTTTTGCTATAATAGTAATTATGTTATTAATATTAATTAGGGTATTTAAGGGCACACTTTGGAGGGCTGTGTCACTCAGGGACTATGCACTGTGTGCAATGAGCTTTGACGGCACCTGGGAGACCAACTCCTTTGGAGGGGTGCCACCAGCCGCCTGGTGACATAAGTGCGGTGTGCGGTTTGAAAGTTCAAACCTTAGATACAATAACATTGTCAATTTAAATAGAAATGAAGGATTTAGGTTGTTATATAGCACGCAGATGTAATTATTTAATTTATTTATTATTAATTTTTTTATTAAATTTTAGAGACCAAAGTGTTAATTTAATTTAAAATATATTTCTGAGCGCCTAGATTTTAAAGTAAAATGTAGGAACCTCATCACAGGCATTGCCTAAAGAGGCCCTAATTTATTTTCTCAATTAAGTGACATTTCCGTTGTGTTTGTGACAGCCTTGGCAAGTGAAGATGAACTTTTTTATTTTATTTTACTAAGATTTTGGCTTTACATAATTTTGTGAATATTTTATTTTATTGTTAATCAAGATTTATTGTTATATTTTGTATTTGTTATTGAGAAAATAAAAAATTATTCTATTCTATTCTATTCTAACTTGCTCTCACTCACCCCACAACAAGCTTGTTCACTTCGCTCACTCGCCATTCACAATGTTTTGATATACAGCTACAGGTGCTGAACTCTGGTTTTAACTTGCTGAGCTACTTGTTGAAACTAACTTTTCCATGTGATTTTACTATTTTGTTGTTTTGTTAAAAGATAAATGTCAACAAACTACATTTTTGTTCACCTTTTTTTGCATAAAACTTATCAGCATTAATTATGGTTAAAAATTGATGTAAATTATTTTTATCACGTCACTCAGTAATTCAGTAGGTCTAGAGAGTCTAGAACATGTGGTCTGTACTCTGACAGTTGAGTCAGCTGTTTTTAAGTTTTTCCTAGCTTAGAGACCTGTATACAGGGTGAGTTTTTAATGCCCCCCCCCCCAATTTTTTCCGCATTTTTTAAGATATTGACTCCTAACCACCACCAAACATCATTGATTAGTTTATACTATTTTTTGGTATGGTTCACTTTTTTGGCCGCCATCTTGGATCCGCCATATTGGACTGAACTTAATTTTTTTTTAATGTAAGGGTAGGGTTGTGACCCATCAGGGTTTTTTGTACAAATATTATTTTTTTTTTTCAAAATCGCTAATATTTTTAGAACGAAAACAAATAATGAAAAACGGATTGCGGAAATGTACTAAACGCAAAAAAATACATTAAAATGATGGGTCACAACCCTACCTTTACACTTAAAAATTTTAATTTCATTCCAAGATGGCGGCCAAAAATTTAAGTCCCATCAAAATGAAGTACTTTTAAATTATGGGATGTCTGGTGATAAAAAGTCGATATTATTTAGAAAAAAAAATTGGATAAAACAAGAGATTTTTTAATTTTCTTATTTTGAAATTTAGTTTTAAGAAACCTGTAATACCTCGGGAACGAAAACAGATAATCAAAAACAGATTGCGGCGTCTTGTTCTACGCAAAAATTACTTTGAAATGATGGGTCACAACCCTACCCTTACATTAAAAAAAATTAAGTTCAGTCCAAGATGGCGGCCAAAAAAGTGAACCATACCAAAAAATAGTATAAACTAATCAATGATGTTTGGTGGTGGTTGGGAGTCAATATCTTAAGAAATGCAGAAAAAATTAGGGGGAGACATTAAAAACTCACCCTGTATGTATAGCCTCTATTATTTTCATCCAGGAACTGTTATTTGCAAAGTTTCAAGAAAATCGAGCCTTTTTTGAGAGCTGTGTACATACATACAAATGTCTGTTACTCGTATTAGAGAGTAGGATAGGTTATGCATATTAAGCATCTGTACATATGCATTTACATCTTGTTACATGTATCCATTTACATTGTGAATGTATTCTGGTTTTCCACTAAATAAAAACGAAGGCCTACAACATATTAGTCACACAATCATTTTACATATAAAATGCTTTCACAAGTGTGTTCAGGGCACATTACTGTTATTTGTTCATGAATTTACATTAAAATTCATAACCCACAGGCAAGGAAAAAAATTTAAAAAAACTCATTTCTTTCAACAATTTTATTAACTTTTATCTGAAATTCAATAGTCTATCTAAAACGGTATAATCACAAGATGTACAGATTTTATGACATGTTAACAATGAGAAGAACAAAACATCAAAACCATGTACAAGCAAATAAAAAATATGAAAAAAAATAGTCCGTTCACTTCATTGTTGCGTTTTGGAACTGAGTTGGAGGAAACATTATTAAAATAGAACTAACATACCTAGTCGAGGTGTAACACACAACATGAATGCGGAGAGTAACAACTAGTGCCTAGACCTCGCTTCTGTCAGCTCAGAGCTCAACGTGAGTCTCCACTAGCATCGATCAACAACTCTTTGGTTGTATTTTGTGGTGTATTTGGTACTCTGTATGCCATTAAGATACAGAGATAAATCACACACTTGCCAAATTACAACAATGCACCTCTGTTATAAGCCTTTGTCACTATCCTTAAGGTATTTTATCCGCCTGAAATTTATCACAGTTAAATTTCCTGCATAGATGTAATTATTTAACTGTAGCTACTAGTTGTGATTTTGTTAACAAATTTTAAAAGTATTCCCTGTGTTTATTTTAAGTGAGACAAACTTGATAAAACAAAAGATGGCTAAAACTATGTCAATGTCGATACTTTTACAAGTGAAATGACAATAAAGATGATTTAATTTTCGATTACTTTTTGCATCTGACTTTCAGTTATAGAGAACAATTTTTGTTACTTTTGTTGCCACTTTAAAAGTGAGGCAGTGGCGTTAGGACAAAACGTTACTTTCTGCATTCAACTTGAAAGTCATAGACCGGTTTTTGTTACTTTTGTTTGTGCATAAAGCAGATGGAACCACAACCCTAGTCAATGCATAAAACTTCTTTCGTACAACTCAAAACATAGTATATCCTGTGCATTATACAATGTTTTATTGGTAGGAAGTTTAAGTCCCACCACTGACCATGTTTTTTTTTATTTACCAGTTATTTTTTCTTAAATTTTATTAGTTTTTAAACTATTTATTAGCATGATCCTTTGTAAAACTACAGAGTTTCAGTAATTATTTATACAATGACTATGCATAGATGTGTCATGTAGATTAAGTTGACAATGTCGATTGCTTGTATCTATGAGCTTAAAGACAATAAAGTTCTCATTCTGATATGCTGCTTAAATGTAAAAGTCAATAACTGTAATATTAATAAACAATCAATATAAATAATATTTGATTGAAAATGGTTATACATTTTTATTATTGAATGGGGATAACTAAGGAAGACACTATAGTAATAAAACTAAAGGAAAAATATTAAAAATAATATTCTTATAATACAAACAGGCAAAGAGAAAGGAGAAGTATGTTCTTTGGTGTCAAACAATCAATAAAACAAGTCATTTATCACACAGCGGAATACTGAAGCTTATCAAACTATAACCTAAACAACAACAGAAAAATCAAGTACAAAAAGAACAATAGTTAAATCTCTTGCAAAAGATTTTTAATTAACATGAAATTACAAACAATTAACAGAGGGTTCTTTATTTTGTTTTAAAAAAATACCAATTTGTTTCACACTTTTCAAAACCTCTATTGAACACTGCCTTGCACAGAATAACTTGCAAATTATTAGGTATATTATTGAGTGGAAGATGGATTTTTTTACTTTAGAAATTTAAGGAAATAAAAGACAAAAACTTTTGCCAGAACATGGAAATATCACAAAGACAAAAATCTTTGTATTTGTTGATGGGAAATGTTGTTGTGTGGATTTATTTGATTTTTATTCTTTATACCAGATTAAATTATTTTATTATAATGCAAAACTTTCACAATCTTGAGGTTACAGTATTTAACCGCTATTTCAATACAAATATAGTAAACCCCACCAAAACATGATCTTTTTTTTTTTTTTTTTTTTTTTTTTGAGGGAGAGGCGGAAAAATGCATTACGCACACAGGTGGCCAGCCTGTAGTGTGGGGCTCCCCTAAAAACGGGTTTACCCACTAAAAAACCTCCTCTACTCTTTAGGAATCTAACCTGGAATTGTTTGTCACATTACGTCAGGCTAGGCCTAAATTTGGCTTACGCCCGTGGGGCTCGCTCCTTATCCAGCCGCTCGATCAAGGGATCTGGGCCACTTCGCGGTCCAGATCGGTTTTCATTTCCAGGAGGATGCCCCGGACGAACTGTGACAAACAATCCCAGTTGCCCTCATCCTCCAAAATCTTTTGGCAGACCGAGTCCACCGAAAATGCACCAAAGATTTGTGTGGCCTCCAGGCGGGGCCCTTCCAACGGGGACAGCGGAAGAATGTGTGTTCCGCATCGTCGGGAACACCCGGGCAATAAATGCAGTCCGGTGAACCGGTCTTTCCCATCCGGTTCAGGTACGACCGAAAATAGCCGTGACCTGTCAAAAATTGGGTCAGGTAGTAGTCCACCTCCCCATGACGCCGTTCCACCCATGGTTGGACCTGCTTGATATCCATATCGATGCTTTAAAACATGATCTTTAAAGAAAATACATTGTAAGTATTAATTTATAGTATTAACAACCCAATGTGCAACACAGCACTTAATAACTACTGTATTGTGGTTACAAAATATAATCAGAAGTTTCAAAAATTGTACTTAAAATTAAACACACTCCTTGCATAGAAAACCCATATTGAAATACACAAGCACAACCAAGCACATACATAAACTAAAAAATTAAAGCTGTATAAAAAGTGTGAAAAATATATTATATATCAATAACTAACAATAATATTGTTATTCTCACTACCTCAATCTAAATGTATCCTAATTTTATAATATGCTTTAAGAGTAATATTTATACATATTTTGAAATGGTAAATACTCATTTACACGGACTAACTCTATACACGCAATAAGGACTATGTCTACAAAGGCTTATTAAGTTTTCTTCAAAGAATCATTTTCAATGTACAGTGTAGGATACTAAATAAGAGTATAAATCCAACAAAGATTGTTTTTAACTATAATTAAAAAAAGCTCTTCCTTAAAATGTAAGTTCATTCTTCAAAGGATATAAATTCAAATATTTAAACACTGTCGTGTTCGGCACTAGTACTGAGGAGTCGATACAACTTCTAACTTGAAGGCTTATTGAATAACTATTTAAAATATGAAAGTAACATACTAACATGACTCAATACTGGGAATCGATCCCTGCGCAATGCTGTAGAACTAGATTTTAATGGGCAACAAAACCTACATGCTGCATTTGCCTATTTTTTCCTTATTAAGATTTTATTTAGTCCTAATTTAAGTATGAATATTAAGTTTTTACTGAATTAAGTAGGCATAATGGGTTGCATAGTAAGCAGCAGATATACTTCATGGGTTTCGTGTGGCTGTGTTTGGAAGCCGTTTGTCAGAGGGTGGTTGAACGGGCTTGTTTTCAAGGCCAATTAACGACAAATTAGTTGCCATTGAACAGAGTAGTTTATGAGCATCGTGTGTTCGTCCTTGAGAGAAATAAAAAAAGGTGACAATGTCGTTGCTAGGCAACAGCATTTTCGATGACATTTTAATGTGCATCACAAAATACTAACTTAATTCCTTCCTGTAATACAAATTTTGTGGGACAAAATAACTTCCGAACAACTGTGCCAACACTGAAAAAGTGCCCAAAGGACATTGAAAGTCAGCCAGAACACCAGACAACGTTGAAAGAGCCAGGCAAGCCCAAGCTAACAAGCCAGGTTAGTCTAGAGCAAAGGCAATCTGCTGATCTGGGAATGTCACATCCAACAGTGAGATGAATTTTGCACTTCCACCCTTACAAATTGCAAAAAGTAAAAAATCTAAGCACCAAAACCATGCTATTTGCCAAACATTATCAGAACCAATAGGTGGCAGACTTAAAGGATTATGTCAAAGTAAAATGGGCAATGCGGGATGACCATCACACGGCTTGCCTAAGGCAAGTTGCCTCTCTTTTTAACGAATTTCCCATAGGGAGGAAGCTATTACCATGGTAAGAACTAAGCCCAGGACCATGTTTCTTTTTCGTTTTCAGGTGCCCAGAGAACAAATATAATAGTCATTAGAATTTTTATATATGTATACGTACAGGGTGTTCGGCGGAAAAAAAACGTTTCAGGAATTCAGGAGGTTATTGCCCACATCAAAATAAGCAAAAAGTTCCTATAAACATATGTCCTAAAATGCTTCGTTAACCCGCTAGCCGCCATTTTGTTTTTTACACTAAATAATTTTTATTTCCCTAATGGATTGTATTATGATAATATTTGGCATGCACCTTTATCATAGCAATACCCATTTTCAAGAAAAAAGTTATTTTTTTTCCAATTTGTATTTTTAAAATGGCGGCCATTTTAAAATTTTAAACTAAAATCTCTCAAAACCGGTAAAAGTTGATGAATCTAATTATTTAACCAATGGTACCAAGTTTGTAAGGATCTGACAACAAATAACGGAGTTATTGAGATTTTTATGCATAAAAACATTGATTTTGCATTGTAATAATGCAAATTAAGGTAATTTAAATTGAAAAATCTCAATAACTCAGTTATTTGTTGTCAGATCCTTACAAAATTACAATTTACCGGTTTTGAGATATTTTAGTTTAAAATTTAAAAATGGAAGCCATTTTGAAAATACACACTAGGAAAAAAAATAAATTTTTTCTTGAAAATGGGTAGTGCTATGATGAATGTTCATGCCAAATATTAACTTAATACAATGATCAATTACGGAAATAAAAATTTTTTAGTGTAAAAAACAAAATGGCGGCTAGCGGGTTAATTAAACATTTTAGGACATATGTTTATAGGAATTTTTTTGCTTATTTTGATGTGGGCAATAACTTCCTGAATTCCTGAAACGGTTTTTCCGAACACCCTGTATATGTATGTGTCCCTAGACACGATAACTCTCGTAAAAATGGTCTGATCGAGACCAAATTTGGTAGACATGTGTAATCCTACATTTATTTTTATGAGTTCGTAATCCAGATATTCCAGATATTCGACCTGCGAAGGAAGTTTTGGGGGATTCCACACACCAAAAGTGGGTTTTTTAATTTGTAATTTTTTAAAAATTTAAATTTTTATTTTTATTATTGGAATTAGGTTGAGAAAATGTAGTATATTGAAGATTTGCTCTATATCCATTGGTTATTGAGATATTAAAAAGTCTTAAGACAGTAGGCCTACATTGTATTTTGGTGCTCCAATGTTAATCTTATGGATAATAAGGATGTGTTAATATTTCACTTATTAACCAATATTTTTGGATGAAACTTGGTATTTAGCTTCATTTGGTTGAGATCCGACCATTTATGGTAAAAAATCTTATTTTTTATAATTATCATGGCAGCAAATCTTCATACTCTTTTTCCTTGTTAATCGTAAATGGAGAATTGGCAAACTTCTATATTAATGGACAGATATTGATGAAACTTAGGCTATCCATAAAAGTATTGTCTTACAGGATGAACTAGTCTTCTTTGACTGCAAAAATTCCGTTGTGTGGTTAAGAAAGAATCACCACTTTTAAAATATGTCTGAGGGATGAACGCTGGACGCTCACTGGACTACTGGTCCATGGCAACTAAAATGAGGTTGAGTGGTCTTTATCCATAACCAAACGGTTTCTAGACTGTAGCCACACGAAAACCGTCAGGGATTTCTGCCCCTCCCCTCATCTTAGCGATAAAATATTAAAAATAGGCCAGTCGTGTTTAATACCGGGTAAGTTTTTCAACATCACAGATGGTTGTTAAAAAACTGTGGTGCTTTGGTAAATTATACTTTGACTTTTAACAGTAAAAAAGCTAGACTTCCTGATCTATGTGAAGGTATCAACAATAAATTAACTTGTTTCTCAGTACCAACTCCAGTACAGTACTGTACTCTCAGATCTGACGGGTATTGCTGAACGTAGCTTGTTGTATATTACTTGGACACAGCCTACAGAGGAGAAAGTTTTAACTAAATGATAACAGATACACAGATAGCACCCAATAGAGTGACAAGACACATCACTTCATGGCTTGATCAGGATAACACCTTAACAGTTAAATATTAACAATAAACTTATTGCATAAAATATACACTATGAAACTTAACTATAAATGTTACAAGTACATTTATTTGTATTTTGTTTGGGAGTTAACCAGAATGAATGTTTCACCGAAAGGGACTCTGTCATTAGGCCTATGTATTTTCTTGTCTTATGAATTGATGTCCGATTCCATAAGTAATGTGAGTGATATTTTTGTAGTTAAAACGTCGTCTGAAACAAATGCAAACTAAATATACCGGTAACGCCAAAAAACAATAAAAATATATTTACATTGACTAAAAAAAACAGTGGGGCTATAATACAGTACATTAACTTTCCCTGGGTGTAAAGTTTCAATATTTTTTCACCGATATATTTTTGACTGTTGAGACCGTTTGGTGGAGACAGAGTTGAACAATAATTTAATAATTTTAATTGACAATAATTTAATAGCGACAATTCAATTTGCCTGTTCTGGTCTTTCACAATTGATGGTTATATTTTAATAACTACTATTGGGAAATTAGCGAAATTAAGCAAAAAACTTAGTCACAAATGTGCAATAAATAATTTAAATGGCCTGAACAAAATATACACTTTTAGTGAAATGTTTCAGACCATTAAGGTAAAAGCAGTGAAGTTTCATTTGTAATTAGTTTAAAAATCATAAACATATTGTAGAATATAATATGTGGTTCTATCTAAACAGAAAACAAATAACAAAATAGCACATTGTTAAGACAAGCAACCAACCTGCTTGTCAAACCATTATAAAATAATAATACCAGGTACTACATCTTTCATGTAATGATTTTTACACTTTTACAAAGGTTCGTAGTAAATTGATCGAAATATTAAAGCACCTACATTTTGATAGTATATAAATTCTCAAAAAGAATACAATACTGAAAATTTAAAATCAAAGATCAGTCTTAATATTAACGACTAGGACTTATCAAAATTCCTTTTATGTATAACAACATATTAAAAAATAAATTGCAGAAAATATTTTGATGAACTAAAATAAGCGGATAAGTCTTTGTTTAACAATTTGTTGGACTTAGGCTACATTAATTGAAAATATAATCAAACCTCAAAAGTCAGAATCCATTGCACGAAAACTTGTAGATAAGATTTAAATCATGTTTTCGTTAACCTCTTTAACTAAACTAGAAATGAAAATACAAGACTCATTTTCAAGTTAAATTTTAAAAAAATGTGACGATCACATTAATTTTAAAATTAGTACAAAAAAGTCTCACTAGAATAAAAGCCTATTGCTATTGTAGCACAATAAATATATGCTAAATAATTGTAACTTACAAACCTAAGAGTTCAAAAGTGGGTCTCAAACTGTTTCTTTCCCTTGGTTGTCAATGC
The DNA here is from genome assembly GCA_030545055.2 of Neoaliturus tenellus. Lineage (NCBI taxonomy): Eukaryota > Metazoa > Arthropoda > Insecta > Hemiptera > Cicadellidae > Neoaliturus > Neoaliturus tenellus. The sequence goes on along the minus strand of CM061534.1, from coordinate 31,776,805 downwards.
TAAAAAAAAACAAATTTCTATTACTTTTTCGAAGTGTTGTCTAGTTTATGACACAAAACTATGTTACTGTCCCGCGGTCCGAATTAGTTCGGATCAGCACGACTCTACTGTACTAATTTGATATTATTTCACATTTATTAGGTATTTAACTTAGAAAATTTCAAATTGCTTCCATATTGAAACAGAAAAAGGTAGATATGTAAAAATTCACAAGTAAAACAGGATGTACGTAATAGTCATGCCAAGTTCCAACTAAATACCTCAAGTGGTTTGAAGACCCCAAGAAACAGACAGAAAACTAAGCTCCGGAGACAGGGGGTGTCATTCCCAGACCGAAATTACGATCGCAAACTAAAAGGTTTAAAACCTTTTGATCCATGAGTTAAAATGTGCTTTCATTTTATTACTAAAGTGGAAGAAGGCTGAAATTTTGTGCACATATATCTTTTTACTACGTGATTATAACTTATCTGAAAATTATAGCAAGCTTTTCTTCTGCTGTTATAGGATATGGGGTTTGTTATTCAAGGATGCCGTGTACAACTCATTTTCGAACAACTCATTTTCGTGTACAAACTTAGTACCAAGTTGAATTGTGTAACATCAAGCCTGAAAAACTCAGAAACTTGGACTCAGCAGAACATAGGTCTTTTTTTTATTAATATTTTAAAATTTCCCTCGTCAGATCTCTTTAAAAACATAGAACGCACTTTTTCCCTGGGTTCACACAGCATTTCTAAAATTTGTTCATCATCTACCTCCTCCACTAATAAATAGTTCACTATTTGTTTTTAATACCAGTACTCATTTTACAAACAGCACCAACACCACTCCTTTCGTCACCAATGACAACCACTCACTGACTAATAATCGCAACGAATAGATATCTCTGGGAAAATAGCCCTCAGCGATTGTCGCTGAGAGATCATCGCTCTAGCAATCATCGTGGAGCGACAGACCCACGAGACGCGTCTGGGAAAATAGGCCTTAAACTAAAATCCAATCCTCCTTTTCCAGTAATGAGTTAAAAAGTCTGATTTTTTTTTTTAATTTTCTTTCAAAGCGAAAAAGTTGCTTATTTTCATTATTTTTTAAGTACATCAATAGTAATGATGAAGTATTTTAGAGTATAAAAAATATTTTAAACTTTGTAAGTGTGGGTGCTAATTTATTAATTAGTTAAAATTCAGAAATAAATCTATTGATTTTTAATTATTTTTTGGCACAAACATGGTAATAAACAATTGGCGAAACTTCGTTATCCGTCTCCACCGTTATTATCGATGTGGAAATTTCGATACTGCGATAATATTGCTATTATATCGATGATACAATTACACGATACGATTACGATTTTATCACTTGATTTAGTTTCTCGTTCTGATATAATGAAATAAACCTTTTGACAACAGAACAAATACCGTATATATTCAAACAAGTAGGCCTAACTGAAAATAACAACAACAGAAAAAGTAAATATTGTAGCTAATGTAACCTGTAACAAAGAACAACACAAAATAAACTAACCAAGTTTGTTGTGTAGCTGTATCTAAATTCAAATTGTGAGAAGAAGCAAACTTCGTTAGATCTAAAACGGTGTCACACAAATGCTGCCAAATACAAATCAGAAAGGTACTTTTTTGCTATTATATTGAGGGAATATGCATTTTGAATGTTTCTAAACACCATTGATTTTGTTGTTATAAACATCGCTGTCTGAAATTAAAGTGACGGAGGTTTACGGTTACACTGTTAGGTTAGATTATTATTATGATACATCTTTTCTCAGTATCGTTGTTGATTCGATTGTTTTCATCGCTCAATTTCAATCGCAATATCGAAATTTCCAAATCGATAATAACGGTGGAGACCGATAACGAAGTTTCGCCAAACAATTTTCATAACTCGTTGTCAATTTTCCTTATTACTCATTAAAAGTTTAGGAAAAAGCTCTGCTGAGCCCATTCCCTGGTTCTACATGTTAATGGTCCCTGGTTCAATTATGTTTATATGATTATTACATAAAAAATTACAACCCTTCTATAAATATGAATTATTGTTACAGATCAACTTAAATTTCATGATTTCTGAGAATGTCGCTAAATAGGAACTATATGAGCAAAAATAAATAACATTTCTTTTCAAGGTTACTGGTTCAGATAGTAATATAAAACTACTCCAAGAATCAAGACTTTTATAATGAAATGTATTTGTATGTGCAATTCATGTATTTAGTAAACAACGGAGATAATTTATTGACATCATATGATCAAATCTGCATGTTTATTCTTGGGAGCCTGATAGCAACTGAAAATATTGTGACTCACTAAAAAAAACCTCAAAAATAAAGTCAATCTTGGGTAGGATGCTTATCAGAAACGATGCAATATGCAATTACTCTTAGCGTTAGTGTAGTAATTTCATCAAATAATTACATGTTAAAAAATAGGAATGAATTGGCAAATAAAGTTGAGTACAGTCAATTTGTAAAACGAGTATTTTCAAGTTTTAGCAGTAGTTAAAAACCATACAAAAACAATCCCACTAATCCCGGGATTGAAGGAAAAGTATTCTGCGATTTTTGGGTGCTCGGGATTCCGAAATCATGGGATTGACAGCCCCACCTGGAGAACCACGGTTAAATTATAAAATATATTTGTCTCGATGCAAGGAACAAATATACAAAAGAGTTTTACAGAGATTTTACAGAACTCATATAGAATTTTTCTCAAGGAGACAATACCAACATTCCCTCAAAATTCAATGACTATACCAAAGATTATGAAATTTAAAGGCCTTTTACACCAGGAAACTTTCAAGGACGGCAACAACCCAGCATGTAAATAAATTATAATCAAAGACTGAACCACAAGATGGATATTGGTATGGAGGGTCAAATTAAAAGCAAATTTATTGCACTTACGTGGTATTGTGTCTATTTTCAAGCGAGGCTCTCGACTTCTCATCACCAATTAAGAACATCGCTTCCTCATACGTCGGTGGCGGGGGCTCGGAGGGCCCCACAGGTCCCCCCGACGCTCCCATCAACAGATCGTAGGCGGGGGGGAGAGTGAGTGTACTGGGGTTCCTTGGTAGGGAGGTGCTTGTCTGCAGGTGTTGCCCTTGTTGGGCCATTTCCTGAAGACCCTAGAAATCAAATAAACAAACATAAAATGTGACCCTCCCAAAAAATGTGGTAGCTTGACAATTTTAATATTTTTAGTTTAACATAGGCCCAACTTAAATACTCTTAACTTATATAACCTACCGTACTAATAATAGGCTAACTTACGTCTTCAATGAAAGTCTTTATCAGCTCAACTAACATACCATAGCCTATACATATCTAAGCTCTTCTGATTCTTAAAGCTAGATACTATCTTGACGATGTCCCTGGGTGATACCTGACACCAGTACCGCAAAGGACAATTGACATAGGCCTAGTCCATGGGTATAAAAACAATAAAAGTACTGGCATGTTAAACTTACCCTGAGAAGGGCCCTTTGACGTAAAAGCATCTGAATAACACTCTTTCTTCTCAAGTAAAGGATTATTTTGACAGCAACCATAATCCCAGAACAACATAATATTGGGCCAACCAACCACATATGACCTAGATGTAAATATAAATAATCACCCCCACTCAAGGCAAGTACTGTTATAAATGAACCAAAAGTAAAAAATAATACCGAAAGAACAAAATATGAATAGGAAGTGCAATCACAATCGCCAAGGGCTGGAGGCTCGGGATACATTTCTTCCATTTGTCTCAGTCTCTGCCTAAAATAATTATTATGCACTAACATGGTACCCATGGTCCTTTATATAGAGTGTTCAAAAACTAAATGACACTGATAATATCACTAAGTAGACTTCGTCCGCAATTATTCACATTTCCAATTAAAATTACCAATAACCTGTAACATTTTTACAAAGTTAAAAATTGACACTTGTCAAATGTCAAACTTAACAGAACTAAAAACATTAAAACAAAACATTCTACCAGGGTTGCCGATTTGATTTGCAAGAATACCCTCTTACCACTGCAAAATTACCTCCTTTTCCCCCTTAATTACCCTCTTTTACGTCATGATTACCCCCTTCATTACCCTCTTTCATTATGAATGGCCTTTCAAAATAAAAATAAAACGATCTTCAAAATTATATTACGATCTATTTATAAAAATCAATTAACTGACTAATAACAATGTCAATTAGAAAATTATATATATATTCACAATATGAATATAGTATAGGCCTACTAAGTGCCGATTTCTAAAAACAAGAGGTAAGGGAGCTGTAAAGGAACTGGCTCGCAACGGGCCCTCTCCCAGAAGTTTTTTTAAAATTTACTCTTAAGTTGCAGCGTTTTTAACATACTTGAGAATATTTTTGCAGCTTTTTTATGACACTCAAAATACAGCTTAAAAGATTTAATAAAAATCATTAAGCCTTTCGGGAGCACTCATGTTTCATACTGACTAACTTAACATTGTAAAATCTAGATAAGGCCCAATTTTTCTGCAAGTTGAAATATATCCGGGTTAAGAAGAACATCATATTGTATTTAAAACTTTTTATTGAACATCCAATATTATTTGAATGAAAACTAAATTAAAGGACTGAGATGAAACAATAAATATTATTAATGTTAATTTAATAAACTATAAGTTACTAGACTCTTCATATTGAGACTATGTGATGACTCAATATGTGAGACTATATTGAGACAAACTATAAGTTACACTTCATATTAGCTAACAACTTCATTTCTGTCCCGTTATTTCCAAATATCCCTCTCCAAAATTTTTATATTTGGTTCTAATGATTCGACTACACCATTGACTATGTACACTACAGTGAGTAGACTTCTCATAGCATAGGCGTGTTTGAAACATATTGACGATCGTGTGATCTCGAGCGGGCGTACATGGAAGTACAAGAGTCATATGATAGACAAGTCAGTGCTACCACTCTTCTCAATCAAGGATTCAACATTTTATAATGGAGGGTTTTGTTTATGTTGTGATGAAATGTTTTTGCAGCACTGTGAATTCAGCTAAATAATAACAACATCGATGGCAGCGACTCTGGTGCCGGTGTACACGAAAAATCCAAATTTTTGCCTCAAACTAATGCATTGGATGAGAGGTCTATTCACGGTAGTGTACATAGTCAATAAAAATACCTTTTAAAAACAATCTACTGTACCAACGAACAAGTCAAGGAACTGAACACTGCCAAATCACTCCACTACCAGATCACTGGTACCACAAAGGTACCAGATCACTGGTACCACAAAGGTACCAGATCACTGGTACCACAAAGGTACCAGATCACTGGTACCACAAAGGTACCAGATCACTGGTACCACAAAGGTACCAGATCACTGGTACCACAAAGGTACCAGATCACTGGTACCACAAAGGTACCAGATCACTGGTACCACAAAGGTACCAGATCACTGGTACCACAAAGGTACCAGATCACTGGTACCACAAAGGTACCAGATCACTGGTACCACAAAGGTACCAGATCACTGGTACCACAAAGGTACCAGATCACTGGTACCACAAAGGTACCAGATCACTGGTACCACAAAGGTACCAGATCACTGGTACCACAAAGGTACCAGATCACTGGTACCACAAAGGTACCAGATCACTGCGCCTGCCCTTTTTCTCCCAGGTTGCGGGTTCCGGCAACGGTGTGAGCATTCCAGGTGTATATAGAGTTCTATGATAGCAACTTATAGATTGTAGGTAAATTTAGTGATTTTCCGGTATTTCTGTATTTTTGAGGGTATTTGAGAGCAATTTTGGCAAGGACTGAGGAAAATTTGATCGAAGATGGTTGGCTATGCTGCATGTAACACCAGCGCTGCCAAATCGAGTGTAATTACCCTTTTGAGGGTATTTTAAGCCTTCGAGGGCATTTTTGAAGGTAATCGTTTTACAAAATTTGATTTATTAAAAAGCCATATTGTGTTAATCGCAAATGAAATAATGGACTAAGAATATCATGAAAATATAAATATAAAAATCAGTGTCAGTTTTCCTATATTTTTTCAATTTATTTAATAATTTTCCAAAATACAGTTGGTACACCGATATTAATCCTATTAATCAGTATCATTGAGTAAATACGGACGTTATAACGTATAGAGTGGACAACAGATAGGGAAGAAGGGAACGCTCGCCACGGTACCCGGGGACTCAGTACCGTCTCGAGGCAAGTATCGATTGTGCTTTCGGTCTAATGAATCGACTACATACCGCATCAACTCGATAGTCATCATTATCATTGAAAACTTAAAAGATAATTTGAATCGAATCGAGCTTTCGATTGTTGAAAGCTTTCGATTATATTGCATCGGTAGCCAGTTAGTAGCGCCCCTAGCGGACGATCTTGTCATTTAGCGTTTCCAAATTTTAACATTGCTTGTCCACTCTATACGTTATGATAATAACGTCCATATTTACTCAATGTCAGTGTAGTAACAACTTGGGTAAACAATGCTGCTGGAAGCTTATGGATGTCCTAAAGTGTTTATCCTGCAGGACTAAGGGGACACATCCATCGTTTTTATTGACAATTTATAAATCTTTGATTCTGTCAAAAATTGACTACTGTAGCTTTATTTACGGTGACCTTAATGACAAATTTTTAAATAAATTGTCTTTGATTCAAAATTTTGCTTTGAGGCTTTGCATGGGTGCTATAAAAACCACCCCAATTAAGAATCTTGAAAGAGAGGCTTCCATACTACCGATTCCTCTTCGAATTAAACAGCTGACAGAAAAATTGGCCATTAAAATTTCATCAGAACATCCAGCATTTTTAAATTTGGCAGAGCTTCTAATGTTATGTGATCATCACCCATATTGGTCAAAAAAGAAAGTTCCTGGCATAGTTTTAGCTTTCCAAAAACGACAGGAAATTCTCGATGGTGGTTTTTCCGAAGATGGCTCATTATCAAGATATGTTTTCCCTTCCCCTCTACAACTGATTAAAGTGGACTTCAAGCTCTTCAGTGATATGGAAAATTTTGGCGGTTCCAAGAAAAAAACAAATAATATAGTGTTAAAACAGCTTTCTCTGAGCCAAATGAGATTTTATCAGGCTAACTCTTTCGCGTTGATTTTTACTGATGGCTCCAAAAATTCAACAGGGGTTGGTTCCAGAGTGTGTATGATCCTGACCTTAACCTGTCTCTCAGTTATCGATTACCTGACGCAGCTTCCAATGCATCGGCTGAATTATATGCAATATTTCAAGCCCTTTGTCATATATCTGGAGACAACAGAGAAAAGTTTGCTCTTTTTACAGACTCTAAAGTTTCCGTACAAATCATTTGTAGAGCTCTGAAAGGTGTCACTGATGAATTCTTGGTTTTAAAAATTGTGGAAAAACTGTTGTCACTTCAAAGTACCAAAAAGGTGATTATACAGTGGTTACCAGGTCATATTGGAGTAGCTGGCAATGACAAAGCTGATGATATTGCAAAGAACGCAGCTCGTAACATCTACCTTCTTAAAGTACCCAATAGATATATTTTACAGAATGATTTGGTGAAATTATTAAAGAGAAATGTTTTTCTAACGGCCCAAAACCTTTTTGACAGTTCATTGAAAGGATTGTGGTATAAGGCGATCCAACCGGAGCCTGCCTTGGTTCAAGAACGTCTTTATGAATGGAAGACACACTTCGTTAATTTGTCGTCTGCGGTTTGGTCATGTCTACTGTGCTAGCCGACTGTACCAAATACGTAAAATTGATTCTTCTTTGTGTCGATTTTGTAGTGATGATGTCGAAGAAACGGAAGAAACTATACACCATATTATTTTTGAGTGCTCCACATTTAGCAGAGAAAGGTCTTTCCTTCTTCAGAAGATTGCAAAACATGGATTTCCGTTTGATGTTCAATTTATTTTGTCATCTGAAAAAATGTATTTGTGGTGTGATTTAGTGGCCTTTTTAATGGAAGTTTTCGCAAAGTATAATTTCAAATTATAGTAGTTCTTAGTATTGTGCCTTGTGCCAAATAACTCTAACGCAAATTTATTCCTGCCTTTTGTGAACATTTGACTCTCTGTACTTTAATTTAGTATCTTTTGTGTAAAATTGTTGGTCTGGCTTCATGATGTATTTCAAGCCACAATAAAAGATGAAAAAAAACTTGGGTAAATTTAGCGATTTTCGGTCTTTTTTTGTAGTTTCGAGGGTATTTAAGGGTAATTTGGGCAAGGACTGAGGGTAATTTGACGAAAGCACGAAAGGTGATTGGCAACGCTGGTAGCAATCCTCCCCTCGAATCCTCGTCGTTTTATAATTTCGTTGTGAAATGCACATGATCATTTATCAGTGAATAATTGCAATTTGTGTTGTTAAATTTATAATTTTCATCAAAATGGCAGTGTTAGCAGCGGCACAGCTTCTTGATGAATTAATGGGCCGTAATAGAAATGTGGCTCCAAGCGAAAAAACAAGAGAACTCAATTGGGAAGATCCTGAGGTATGCTTATTCATTATGGCGGAAAAGTTATGGCTAAAGAACAATTTATTGAAAACATTTTCCGTGAGTGTCAAAATAGACTTTAAAACTTCAATATGTGATTTATTGTGGGCCAGGCAGAGCTAGGGAATGTTTGAATGTCACTATTTGTGACTTCTAGGCATAGGCTAGTCAATAATGGCTACAATAAAAGGATTTAACTTGGTCTTCAATTGAAGGATGGTACTTAAAGAATTTCTGATGGAAAGGCATGCTACAGATTGAAGAACTGTATCTGTAAAATAATTTTGTTTGAGTTAGTTTTTAATCTTAATAATTTGATACTATTTACTGTAGGCCTACCTATGTCCTAATTTAATAAATAAAGATATTGATTGATTGATAACATTGTCCATCACCTTGCCAGCTCCACATGGGGAGCTAATGCACAAGTTCCGCGAACCACTGCTCTGTCCTTGGTTTACTGAACTGCTGATCACTGTGCTGCGGTGTAAGTTAGTTAAATAGTGATCATGTTCAAGAGATCAACGTTCTGCGTAATCGGGCCATGAGAACCATTAGTGGTATACTCATTGCAACTGCTCTATCCGGGCTCCAGGTCCTGTGTAATATCGCCCCACCCAGTTAAGACGGAGGGTTGCATTGGTTAGGGAATAGGCTATCTCAAGATCTTATCTGCTCCGCAGTTGCCCATCCATAATTAGTACCTGTCCTAGGCGACGGATCGATTGAGGTCCCGAAAATCACCACTGCTGTCAGCCTCCCAGTTGATTGACACAAACTTTTCCGGCTTGAATTCCTCCTGGGACTTTTATCAATGTCGGAACCACTTTTTGATAGATGACCAGACCTTGATGTTAGGTATGGATTTTCCGTAGAAGCAGTGGACAGCACTCAATTGTTTCCACACTGTAGTATGAAGATGCAATCATTGGAAATACAAATGGGGGAATGACAGACGACTAGTCAGGCAGCTGTGGAGCGGACTACCAAACTATGGATCAGACGGTCACAGATTGCCTACTTAGTGCTTTCCCCGAAGGGTTGAGCGGTTTGCATTCATCGGTTGAAGCTGGGCTTCAATTGTTTACCTCTCTGGTTTTAGAGTTTATTTTTTTTTCGGAAAAAACGTTTCAGGAATTCAGGAGGTTATTGCCCACATAAAAATAAGCAAAAAAGTCCCTGTAAACATATGTCCTAAAATGCCTCGTTTACCCGCTAGCCGCCATTTTGTTTTTTACACTAAAAAATTTTTATTTCCGTAATGGATCATTGTATCAAGTTAATATTTGGCATGAACCTTCATCATAGCAATGCCCATTTTCAAGAAAAAAGTTATTTTTTTCCAATGTGTATTTTCAAAATGGCGGCCATTTTAAAATTTTAAACCAAAATATCTCAAAACAGGTAAATTTTATAAAAATTTTACTGGACACAAAAAAGTTGACAAATTTAATTATCTAACCAATGGTACCAAGTTTGTAAGGATCTGACAACAAATAACGGAGTTATTGAGATTTTTCAATTAAAATTACCTTAATTTGCATTAATTACAATGCAAAATCAATGTTTTTATGCAGAAAAATCTCAATAACTCCGTTATTTGTTGTCAGATCCTTACAAACTTGGTATCATTGGTTAGATAATTAAATTCGTCAACTTTTTTGTGTCTAATAAAATTTTCATAAAATTTACCGGTTTTGAGATATTTTAGTTTAAAATTTTAAAATGGCCGCCATTTTGAAAATACACATTGGAAAAAAATAATTTTTTCCTTGAAAATGGGTATTGCTATGATGAAGGTGCATGCCAAATATTAATTTAATACAATGATTCATTACGGAAATACAAATTATTTTGTGTAAAAAACAAAATGGCGGCTAGCGGGTTAACGAAGCATTTTAGGACATATGTTTATAGGAACTTTTTTGCTTATTTTGATGTGAACAATAACCTCCTGAATTCCTGAAACGTTTTTTCCGAACACCCTGTATATTGACTCAGGTGCTCTGCATCACAGAGTTTGTTTTATTATTCTTAACACTTGGCTTTGCTGGGTAAATGAGCCATACGATATATATATATATAAATTATATTCTACAAAATGTGTATTGTGCTCCATCAAACTATTTTTGATATGGCTTTATCCTTTTTCAGTACTGCAAGTTCTACATGGTGAAGTTCTGTCCGCACGACCTCTTTGTCAACACTAGGGCTGACCTCGGTGTCTGCTCTAAGGTCCATGATGACGAAGTTAAGGCACTGTTCGATAAGTCAACCTCATACAAGAAGCAAGCATATGAGGATGAATTCATTCGCTTCTCACAGGCAATGCTCAACGAGGTGGAACGCAAAATAGTTAAAGGCAAGCAAAGGCTAGCTCTAATCGGAAATAAATCTGAACCCGTAAGTATAGACTGTTTTAGGAGTTGTAGTCTTAAGATCATTTCATTTATTGCCCGTAAAATTGAAAACCGGATTCAAAACATTAGAGGTGAGCTAAAATTATTTTGCATATGTATTAAGATTTGATTGGATTAGGCCTTAAGAAGACATCAAGATTTCAAGTTTTTAATATATAACTTGAAAGTTTATTTTCTACAGGGTGTTTACTGGTCACTGAAGTCACCAAAAGTCACCGAAAGTCACTGATTTTAGTTAATGGCCACCGAAGTCACCAAAAAGTCACTGATTTTTCCTTAAAATGCAAGAAAAGTCACAAATTTTTTATGAATTGTGAAAATAGTGCGATTGTGAGCAAAAGTGTTGCGACTTTCACAATTTCCCCCAACATTTTCTATCTTAGAGACGGAAAAGTCACTGATTTTTAACATTTTTCACTCCCAAAAGTCACTGATTTTTATATCCCTTTTGCAGTAGACACCCTGTTATAGTGGGCCTACCTTTAATGTAAAGAATAGTTACCCAATGGTTTTCACTAAGTTACAGTATCCTATTTTAGTTTTCAAAACAGTGGTAGTTGTTACTGTTGACAAGCTCACTTTTTAGCAAGGAGGAAATTTATTTATTTATTACATCACATTACATCCAATAGGGAATTTCCCTCAGACTGGCGAATTTTCATATTCCTTATGCTATTATACAAAAAAGGTCAATACAAGAAAGGAACTCTAGTCTGTGTTTTATAAACTAAACCATTACAGAAAAATAAAATTAAAAACAGAAGTTCAGCTGTCACAAACTACAGCAAACATATCCAAGATCACGCTAATAGAAATATTCATTAGTACTATAAAAATATATTGTCTTTAAATATTGTGTCACCTCTGCTCTAAAATTTTTGTTGAAGATATATTTTTAATCTGAATCTAAAAGTTAATCATTCCGTCTGCTAGTAAGTCAGTCCAATATTATTCAGTAAACAATATTGCATCAGTGTTTGGAGTCATCATTCTTTAAGAGTCACAGTAATATTATATCATAATGTCTAATAATAGTTTGCCAAAATGGCCTGTTAAAAGTCTAGACCAAATGATTTAAGTCAGTAAACCCTACACCACTTCAAATTTAGCCTTCGAGGGTAAAACCAAATTATTTTATTCCTATTTCACTTTGTAGGCCAAAGTAAAAATTCAAGTTCTGATATAAGGAACAATGATAAATTTACCTGCCACAAAACTGACAGCCTTTTACACCCTTACTGTTTTGCTGTGCGTGATTTCTAAAGAGATTTAATCATTGTATTTAAACATTACGGTTTAGATTGTATGGTATCTTTTTAGTGCCTTTATAGGAGTGTTGTTTAAGTGTAATAGAATAAATTGAATGATAGCCCTACTCTGGCTGTTGAGAGGAGGGAAGCCAGAATCGAGTGGAGCTAGCCTATCCAAGAGGCCAAAAATGAAGTAAATTTAGATAATTTTGAAGGTGATAAAGTGAAAAATCTTATAATAGAGGCAAGTGAGCTTGTACTATCAATTCAAACAAACTCAAACTATTTGCATTTTCAAGCAGAGGCTTTACTTTATTGAGTTTAATGACTGTGCCTTGTCAAAAACATTGGAACAAACAAGTAATGAGTAACTTAACGTCCTTTGTACATTCTTTGTGTAGGGTTATATGGTGTGAACCAAATAAGTTTGCTGTATCAATGAACAAAATACCTCTGCTTTGCACTCAGTGTATGATGGTTACAGATGGTAGCAACCATGCTCATAACACTATATTTTCTATAATAATGATAGGTTGAGTGATACATTTACAGGGTGTCTACCAACCCTCAAAACTTTTTTAGGGAAAAGTCGGGAATTTTGGTTTTTGGAAAACACATTTTATCACAAAAATATGAGATTTTTACGGTATTTATAAAACTTTACTTTATATTTTGGAGAATTTAAAAAAAATACGGGTTGTGAGGCTCCTTTTTTGGTCAGGAATTTTCAGAAAAGTAGCCTAGGAAAGTTAAAAATTTCATTAGACTCCCCATTTTCTCAATTTTAATATTAAAATTTTTTAATACAAAAAGAACCAGGAAAGAAGGTTAGGGTGAAGGTCTCTTATAAGGGAAGAAATATGAAAAAAAAATTATAAAACCAAAAAGGTGGAAACACATTGGATCTAACGAAAAATGTTCAGTTGCAATAAACCCTTGACTTGTGTTTCTTTCTTGGATGGAACCTAGCAAAAAAGTTATGTTAATTGATTTGTGTATTAATTGTCAAGACTCTGATGCTATTAAGAAGTTAATTTACTGGTTGAATTTGAATTAATAACAATAAGCGTAGAGTAAAACTTACCGGTTTTCTATGCCTATACAACCTTTTTTTTACCCTTCATTCAATACGAATCAATGAGGTTTTCACCATAATTAAGAATAATTAAATTACTGTGCACTGCAGTGTGCCATATTTGGTTCCATGTATTCTGATTTTCTCAACTAGGCCTAGTGTTCTTCCGTTATGTTACACTATCAATACCGTAGCTATTTAGTTTGCATTTCAAGAAAAATCATGCTTTTTGTCAATCTTGTAGAAAAAAAACAATGACCCAGGCCTTTTTTAGAGATAAAAAATCTCGAGCAAAACTAAGAACTGAGCCAAATCTTTTGACACATCATACATTTAAAATTGGTTCTTGACCAATTTGTTGACCAATTTACCCATGATGAAGCTGCATTCAAAATAAGCAGCTCCAAGTGTTAAAATTTTTTAAATCCCTAAACGTGTCGCAGCCAATTGTAAGTGTTAGTTTGGTCACGGGTGTGCGTGTTGCAGCCATCGTCGCTGTCGCCGCAGCAGACTCAGCGCAACCAGGAGCAGATCGCACTGCTCTCCAATAAGATCAATTCGCTGGTGAGCGAGGCGGAGGCGGCCGGCATAGAGGGTAACGTGGAGCAGGCGCAGGGACTGATGAAGTTGTGTGACCAGCTCAAGGAGGAGCGTGAGGCGCTGCGCAAGCAGAATGACAACAGCCACTGGTCCCAGGTAAGGGGTGGGCGAGTATCATATTCAAATTCAAATATCTTTATTCAGTAAAGTACATATTATGTACAATGAATGGCGTCACTAATACTACACAATGATAGTATATTTTATAAGTGAGACACTTTATTTCTAAAATAAAACAAATGCCACACTATTCATAAATTTTCATGGGATAGGCCTACCCAAAGCAACCAATAAGCTCTGCATGTGATCAAAATGGTTATTTAAAATAATCTGCAAAATTGTATAGGGCGTTGGCTATTAAAAGGTTCTTTAATTTAGTTTTAAATATAGTGAATGATTCTTTTTTTTATATTGTTTGGAAGATTATTTGTGAATATTATACCTTTGTAAACTGGTTTCTTTTTATACATTTCTTTTTTGTGCTTGGGGATAGAAAAATCATTCCTACTTCTAGTGTTGTAAGTATGAACATTTGTCTGTCTCTGAAGGTATTCTTCATGTGTCTTGACATGGAGGATTATTTTATAAATATAAAGGCCGTAAACAGTTAATATTCCAAGATTTTTGAAACGTTGACGACAGGATTCATCTGCAGATATTTTTAAAATTGATCTAATTGCAACTTTTTGAAGATGTAAGATCTGTTTTAAATATATTTTCATCCGGTGTTGCTCCATAAACCTCTAGGCCATAGGAAATGTGGGACTGAATTATTGAAAAATATACAGTTTTAAGAGTTGTTAAATCACAAGAGTAAGCTAAACGTTTAATTGCAAAAATTCCAGAACTTATTTTTTGACAGACATTTGAAACATGATTTGACCAATTGAGTTTATATAATCCATCGTCAGACCGACGAATTTGACTTGTTTTTCATGTTTTTCATATTTTCATATTTATGGAACGAGTCAAACCAATAAAGCCTGTACACATTAAGTTCATTGTTTTGTAATTGACAAAATTCCCTCACTTTGCCTAATACGTTGGGTAGTGACTAGGAACTAACCAAAGGATAGCTTTGGTGTACAGCCATGAAACCTATCTGGTAGGACTTTCAACATCACAAAGAACATTAAATTCAATGTCTACCTTATAATAAAAGCAATCGTTCACTATTCAGTAAAAGTATGTATGTTATCAATTGAGTAACATGATGAGGTTTTTGTGAATGCTGAATCATAAAAATAACATATAACACGGTCTTAAAAATCATCATAACCTTCCTATTTCCATTCAAAAATTATCTTTTAATATTAAGTTTTTGAATCTGTAAGGAAATTTCAATTGTATTACCTGGGCTATTTGAGATTAGCCATTGGTACACCTGATTGTTCATCTTGCCATTCTTCTGTTTTCCGACTTCATTATCAATTCTTACTGCTAATGTTACAACCCTTGTATTTTTCTTAAGTTATTTTAAATCATCCTGTCTTTGTTTTTGGGCTGCCGGTCGTTCTTTTTCTTGCCGTCAGCTGAAGTAAGAATCTAAAATGGATGACTAAAGCAATGTTCAGGTTGCTGATAGGGTAGGTTTGTAAATTAAACAATTTAAAGAGGGATGGGAAATAAATAAAACACAAATATTGCCATTTTTCACTTTATTTGTCAAATATGAATAACAACTCTACGAAATCGGCGATTTGCCATGGTGATACGGAGTTGTCAACTACTCAACTCGTTTGGAAGGGTATTTCAAACTACTCGACCCGATAGCGAGTTGTGCCAACTACTCGAGTAATTACTTGCCACCCCTCTGTATTTTTCCAAGGCATACAGGTTGTTGGAAGCAGCATATCCCGTGTGCTTTAGCAGAGACGAGAGAGGCCAGAACCACCACAATGACCGAGGGAAACAAAGTTTTTGATTATATTTTAGTAATTAAAAGGTTAAATTATGGTTTAACTCTAAAACCCCTGGGAATCAAACTTCTAATTCAAATCAGCAAGGACATCGTTTTTTTATTATTTTTTTTTTATTTTTTATTCAATTCATCACTGCGATTTAAAGAATTTGTATTCATATTGAAGCAATTTGATATTATGCAATACGACATTATTTTTGTGCAATCTACACTGAGTGTAATATACGATGATGAATTAAATGTATAACTCATAATAATAATTTAAAACATAAAATTGATAAGTAAAAAATATTTGAATAACTTTTAATGTGCCTGATTTAGGGTCTGCAAGCCAGCTTTCATCCGTAACACTTTTTGTCGAGGCAGGTAAAAAATCATTATCTAGGGTCCCAGACAAATACTAGTCAGACTAAAAAGTATGAACTTAAATAGTTATTGTTAATTCTCTAACTACTCTTTTTTTTAATGAACTTGGTTGATTTTTCCTATGGAAATGAAAAAATTCCCATATTAAATTTGTCTAAAAAAGTAAAATGTCATTATTGCCTCTTAGTGTTTTGGGTTAATATTTTGCGAGTAATACTGAAATTTTTTGAAAAAATATAGGCCTACTGGAAATATACTATTCTTATAAAATCAGATTTTTTATCTGATTCCCAAAAGGAAGCCATGTTTGCGTGAATCATGGCAAATGCATGTCACCTACGGCTGCGACACTGGCTGGCTGCTCACATCCAGCCGCGTTACTGGGTGTTGCTGTGGTTAGGTTCAGTATGTTGTTGCTAAGCAAGGTGACTGTAGGCCAAGGCCAGGTGAACCGCATCCCATAAGAGCAATGGTGTCACTTTCTGCGACATCCATGGATGTCGCCTACCGGCAAGTGTTGCCAACAAAACAGCAAACAACAAGCATTCTCGTTTGTGTTGGGAATTTTTTGTCTCAACAATTACTAAAATAAGGAATTTCAAAGCAAAATAGGGTAGAATTTATGGTTTTAGATTTACCTTGATTGGTAATTTGTAATTTGGTCATTAACTAATGGTTTGTTATCAACAAATAATCCAAATTTAAAATAGAGTAATATGGTGTCGTTAGGATAAATATCGTACCCATGGCAAGACTGCTTCATTCTCTTTTTCAATCAGCTGTGTAATGGTAAATATTATAACACAACTTGACTTCCGTTTTAGTTTAGACGCTTCATATCCGGAACACAAAAAAAAAACCTATTCGGCTGACCTGGGAAGAAGTTATGCTTCTTAATGACAGACCTTGATTGCTAAGTATGTCAAAAATCTTTTGAAAGGTTATTCACAGACAAAATAAAACATGCAATTTATTACTTGGAAAATCAACCATTACCACGGAGCAGCGAAAGGAGGCTTCGGTCTACAATGTGATCTTGGCCTATTCGTAGATATTCTGACAGCTGGAATTATAGCTCAACGCTATAAATTGACTTATTTTGAATCAGGGAAAGTATCTCTGATAGATTGATCAGTAAAATACCAAACCTAACTGCTGCACCGCTCTGTAAACAAGTGAAAAAAGTACCGTCAAAACGAATATGTCTGTCCGCAGACGGCCGAGATGGCAGCGGCCCAACAGAAGCAGATGGAGGTGTGTGAAGTGTGTGGGGCATTCCTTATAGTGGGCGACGCGCAGTCCCGGATAGACGACCATCTGATGGGCAAGCTGCACGCAGGATACGCAAGGCTACGGCAAACCGTGGATGAACTGATGGTTAGTGTACGAGTGTGACGTGCGATGCTTGTCCACAGACTGCAGAGATCGCGGCCGCCCAGGAGAAGCAGATGGAGGTGTGCGAGGTGTGCGGAGCGTTCCTGATTGTCGGGGACGCGCAGTCCCGGATTGACGACCACCTCATGGGGAAACAACATGTCGGCTACGCCAGACTACGGATGGCGCTGGAGGAGATAATGGTCAGTGTGTGCGTTGCGAGCAGAGCTTACACGACTGAAGCTGGCAATCACCAAGCTCTAGTCGTGTTCCAAATCTTAACTCTCTTTTCAGGGCCCTTTTTTATTTAAGTTTTTTACCCAGTAGACTTATGGTTTTTTGCACACATACATGAATGGATATTTCTCTTTACTTTCAATCCTGTGGTTTGCGAAGAAAAATTATTCCTAGATGTAAAATTACCTTATTACCATTTACAATCCTTGGCGTTGCTGGAATAGCAACCAGATTCTTCGGTTTTGATGACAAAAAAGGGCAATTGCACTGTGTTCCAGACTGAAAACTGTCAGTTGTGCCTTAGTTTTAACTGTTCAGTCCGCCTCTGTTATCCCTCACAGTTCTTAGTATTTATATTCTTTCTATATTGGCTGCTCTTTAATACTAAATTTTAGATTTAAAGAATGATTTTTCACTCAAAATTTCCTTGTGTAAGTTAATGTTTGTTATTAATTAAATGTTCAGCGAATGATGAATTACGTTTATCTTAACAGAATTTTTGGAAGGCATTCTCAACGTTTGCCCTTAATAGTTAAAGAAACTAGGGCAGCTGTCACAGTTCAGTAACTCTTGTCCCATTATGCTTTGTTAGTGAAATCTGTTTGGTGGAATTTAATTTAAATATAAGACCTATGGAAGTAAAATCTCAGCTCCCTTAACAAAGCTAAACTAGGGCACAAGTCCATTGTAGCTGAACCTCACTGATCTTTGAGACAGTCATTCACTATGTTATTCATAGTTAAGAAGACTCTGCTCTGCAGCCACATGACTGGTCCTCCCATTCTACAATTTACAAGTTTAATCTGTGGGGGCTATTAACCTAGATATTTCTCCATCATAGGAAAGAAATATCTTACCAATAAAGTTAATTCTCTCTGCAACACAAACTGTTAAATGAAATATGGATCTTAGATTTAATTCCAACAAAGTTAAAAACCTATTAAAAAGCCATTAAATCACAGAGATCTTAAACAAGGAGTTTTTTATAACCTTTTCTTTTATTGTGTTTTCACATAGGCTTGAACAAATTGCAATTACTACTATTATAACAGTTATTGAATGCAGTTTTCATTTTTCTGATTGATGTTTTGAGCTACTTATGCTTGTAATACGTCCATTTGACGCAGACAGTGCTTTAGTGAAGTACTGTAAAACATTAGTGTCATATATATTCTTATTGGTTAAATCTCTAAATATTTTCTTGAACTAAAAGTAAGTTTCAGCTTTCAATCAATAATCAAAATTATTTTTTTTAGAGTGAAAGAGCTAAGCAACGAGATGAAAAAGAAAGGAGGAGAGATGAAGAGAGAAGAGAACGCCACAAGTTGCGAGAAGAGGAAGAGAAAAGGAAAGAAAAAGAAAGAGAAGAGCGAAGGAAGAAGAGGGAGGAAGAAGAACGCAGTAGAAAACACAGGTTGGTGGGAGACTTCATAAGCTTGGTAAAAATTACACATTAACTAGGCCTACATACAAGATTATTAAAAGCTCCATATGATGTAATATATAGATGGAAAAGAATTTTTAGAATGTCTAGTAAGTTTTAAACACTTAGAAGTAGAGTGGTTTTTATGTTAATAATGATGAGGTATAAAATAATTTTAAAAACATCGGGTTTTTTCTGCATTCAAAACTGTTGTAGAACAAGTCCAAGTTCAATTTCATTGCCTCGCTTACTAACCTTACAGCATCAATCTGTTAAGTCCACTGATCTGAAATTTATGTTTAAGATTGCCACCTGCTTGTATGACACAAGTGGATCATAAATATTGTTCAAGTCTTCAGATGTTTGTTTCTCAAAATTTATTATCTTGAGTGGTTGCAGAGAAAACTAAAAAAAGAAAATCTAATCTGATCCGATATATCGGTTTTTGATCCGATGGGATACATTGAAAATAGGGGTGTGCGAGTACTCGAGTGGTCGAATAGTTGTGGTCGAATACTAGCACTATTCGGCTCGGCTCGAGGTTATGCCAAACTATTCGAGTGGTTGAGCTGAAAATAATTATAGAAGCAACAATTCCACAAAAGAAAAAGAGTTAAGAAGAAAACTCTGTACTAACAATTATTTGATTTATTAATTAATGGAAAAAAGCAGAGAAACACGGCAATTTATAATTGAGCTGTGTGATCGCAAACAGGGTTAGGGAGATAAGACGATGGCAGGTGCGGGGCGGGGTTTGTTTACGACGCAATAGGACCACGCTAATGACCTTGACTGGTGGAGTCAACACACGCACACACGCACGCACTCTTACATGCACCCACACACACACTCTCACACACCCTCGCCCAAAGGAAGGTCCTATTAGTTTCCACTTCATTGTGTAATTATCGTTTTGATTCGTGTGCTGTTCAGTGACCCTTAGTAATTTTGGGTTATATCATGCAAAACAACACATTTCAAAATGCATTTAATTTGCATTTCAAGAAATATTTGATAAAGTTACATTAACATTTTATTTGACAAATTTATTAGACTAATTTGGTAACTAAACATTTAAAACAATTTATTGTTCTTAAATTTTTACCACTTAGACAAAAAGATGAACAATAACTTGTTTTTGTTTGCGTGCTCTTATCTTGAATAAATTATCCCAAGCGACCCTCTCCCTCACCCAGCGCCGGACCCTCTCCCCCCTTCACCTTACCCACCCATCCCAGCTGACAGATGGCAAACAATAGAACACCTGACCTTGGTTTTTTGTCCATGTTGGTTCTTTTATTGTGTTCCTTGTTCACTCAATTAGAAGATCTGTTCCGGGATCCTTCAACCAGTCATTACCCCGGTTAATCGGGAGTTGACTGTGTTTGACTTTTTTCATTTAATGGCCAAAAAATGGCCTTTTGGGAAGATAAAAGATGATATTTTGACAAAAAAAATTATCTTTTTTTTTTTTTTGCTGTCTGGGCTCGGCTCGGCTTGAAAAAACTCAAATATGTCATTACCAGCTCGGCTCGACCAGAAAATTCACTATTCGCACACCCCTAATTGAAAAGAAATAAAATATTACTATCGAATCCAAAATCAACAGGGAGTCCAAGACCTCTCTGGAACCCTTTTGTATATTTGTTCCTTTCATCGAGACTAGAAAAAAACATCATACAAATAGGGGTCTAAAATCCATTGTTAAGCTGCTAGCCGCCATTTTATTTATTTTTTTCACATAATAATTTTTATTTCCGTAACGGTTGTATTCAGTTCATATTTGGGATGAATCTTTATCATACCAATGTACATTTTTAGGGAAAAAATAAATTTTCCTCTGTGTATTTTCAAAATGGGGGATATTTTAATTTTTAAACAACATCTCAAAATTGGTAAATTTTATTCTAGAAGGTTCGAGGACACCTGTAAAGATAAAATCAATATATTGCATTTGATCAAATATCAAAATATCAGATGAGATCGGATTTTCTTTTTGAATTTTCTCTCTGCAACCACTCAAGATAATTTAACGGTTGAAAATACTGATTGGTTAATTTTTATTAGCTCTTGCAAGATTTGCAACTCAAAATAATGTATTGAAAAAAATTAATGTAAAAAATATGAAAACCCCATAAAACCCCAATTGGTCTCCTTTCTAAAAATAAAAAAAAAAATAAATAAAATACTTTTTAGGGTTTATACATATAGTGGTGGGAGGGTTTTATTATCCTTTTGTTTGTTTTCTTTCACAGTTGCATACTAGCTGTTAACTTAACATTAGGCCTACAACATTTTTTGAATCAGTTTTGTAATATTCTTTGTAACCGTTACTTTTAATCAGTTTCTTTAAATAGGCTATGGGTTCGGGTTAAAAATAAAACAGGTAGCTGGTGGACTAAGATTTGCTGTAAGAAATTAAAAGTTGGTAAAACGGTATTTAAGGAGAACCTGCTAATTGCACTTGTTCGTCACGAGTTTTAAATTTTTTGTTTATGTTTGAATATGTCAATCCCCTTCCCCCACCTCAATATTCGTGAGGAGGATTAACGACCTAAAGAAATATGGTCAGATCTATTTGGTTAGTTGGAAAGACAGGGTGTCTACTGGTCACCGAAGTCACCAAAAGTCACCGAAAGTCACTGATTTTAGTTAATGGTCACCGGTCACCAAAAAGTCACATTTTTTCTTTAAAATGGAAGAAAAGTCACACATTTTTAGTGTAAATTGCAAATATAATGTGATTGCGAGCAAAAGTTTTGCAACTTTAACAATTTTCCCCCAACATTTTCTATCTTAGAGACGGAAAAGTCACTGTTTTTTAACAATTTTCACCCCCAAAAGTCATCAAAAAGTCACTGATTTTTATATCTCTTTGGCAGTAGACACCCTGAAAGAACAATTTTAGTTGTTATTGGATCTTGGCGGTGTTTTTTTTTATAACTCAGTGAATGTATGCTTACCTACGAACCTGTGTTGCAGGGACCACGGGAGCCACAGGGATCGGGACTGGGACAGGGACAGGGACGGCCGTCACAGGGACGATCGGGGCAGCTCGTAAGTAACATTAGAGAAATACCACCTAAGACTAAGTGGGAGCCGAAAAACGCTCCTTTATGCACTTAGTACTGCAGTGAAACTGTTCATCCACAGTCACAATTCTTACAGTAATGCTCTTTTATTTGAAGTGTATATTAAAGGATTAATGCGCAAATTTTTTCTTCCCAATGGAACAAAGGATACAATGGGAAAAGACAGTTGTTACATTGTGCTTTTAAATATGTGTCACGTCTAAAAACACTTACCTTGGTAAATGTTGGATTTATGTTTATTTCCACTCCTAAATCATTTGTTATTGGTTTTCTGTTAATCTTCATTGCGTGTTGTGTGGTTTGCAGGCGGTCTAACCAGAGGAGTCGCTCCCGGGACCGGCATCAGCGGGACAAGGAGAGGGATCGATCGCGGCACGAGGACCGGCGCAGGGGTAGGCCATGTCACTACAATAGTATGAATAGCATGACACGGTTGACGGTGTTGAAACTTTGTTATTTCAAACAGAAAAATTTTATTTCAAATTGATAATAAATTAAAGAAGGATTTTGAGGTTAGGGTGACTCCAGGCCAAGTTGCAGACCAAGGAATAAAGACGTTAGGCGAGTCTTGAAGTGGGTTGTCTTCAGGTTTCTGATATCTTCAGGGAGTTTGTTAAAAAGCCTATATCCTACATGGGGGTTGCTATCCCTTGTCAAGTTCAATCTGCATCTAGGTATATCAATGTCATTTTTGTTACGCAGATTATACGAGTGTTGGTGTAGTCTCGTCTTAGTGTAGTCTCTTCTTAGGCTAGGCGCACACGAATGACTTTTCAGTCGGCCGACTAAAAAGTCGGCGTAGAGAAAAAAATCGGGCCCATGTTGGTAAATACGAACACACCAGCCGACTGCACCACGACAGTCGGCCGACTGTCGTTGAGCAGTCGGGATGAGATGGGTCATGCCCGATTTTCCCGCCGACTGCTCAACGACTCAACTGTCGTGGCGTATGTTTAAATGCACGGAAACAAGTTGAGATGCGCACACCACCGACTGTCTGCCACGATAGTCGGGCATGTCTTTTGCTACAGCTGTTGTTTGGGTGTTGTCAAAATGAGTGCGTCTAGTGTTTTGTGCGACGAAAAGATCGACAAATTAATTGACGAGGTTGAGGCAAGGCCCCCTCTGTACAAGAAGTCTCTGAAGGAGTACTCAGAGAACCCATATATGCGAGTTTTGAAACCTCTAACTATCTCTTATAGTACTTTAGGTTATGCACATTTACACACATTTACAACATTTACCTAAGGATATATAATCATTTTTAGGTGTTCAAAAATTAAGATTAAAATTTATCTTTGTAATCTTCATTTTATTCATGAAGATTAAAAATTAGATTAAGATAAAAAAAGTTTAGGGTATTACTTTAGCGTGGCCCAAAGTAGCTCTTCAGCAGGTACAGCCATCCTTATCATAGTGTTTTGATGGGTTATTTTGGGCTGTAGTAATTTCAATAACCCATCGAAGCTGGAAACACTCATTCGTGAGTAGCTGAAAAACTTTTCGGGATATTGTCGTAGATCATTGTATAACAAGTAAAAACTGTCCCTTAATATGTCTCGCAATATAAATAGGATGAACCCAGTATTTTCTATTACGCTTTTGTTTTCTAAACCTTATCATTACCGCACATATGACAGCGGTTTGTGTCTTATCCATCGTGGGAAGAGGACTAAACTGTCGTGTGTGTGCGCATCACAGTCAACGACTGAAAAGTCGGGACGACTTTTGTGTCGTCCTATACGACTGCCAGACAGTCTTGCCCGACAGTCGGCCGACTGAAAAGTCGTTCGTGTGCGCCTAGCCTTAGTGTTCCAGTTGGGGTCAGCTTTCACCAGTTGGGGTCAGCTTTCACAAGAAGTAGGGAATTCAGTTTATCTTGGTTGGAACAATAAGACAAGACTACACCAACACTCATATAATCTCCGTAACAAAAATGACATTGATATACCTAGATGCAGATTGAACTTGACAAGGGATAGCAACCCCAATATAGGATATAGGCTTTTTAACAAACTCCCTAAAGATTTCAGAAACCTGAAGACAACGCACTTTAAGATTCGCCTGACGTCTTGGTTGAAAACAAAAAATTTGTACTCTGTGGAGGAGTTTTTTTATTGGCACCACAGTAGGCATTATGTAACAACCGGCCGCCAAAAAAAAAAAAAAGTTACTGTAGTTATAGTGAAAAAATTTACAAGATCTATCCAACGAGCTGGTCATTGATCAAGGATTGGTAATGGTAATGGTAAAGGAACGAGATTGCCACAGAACGTACCAACAGAAGTGGAGGGGCTCTACTAATTAACTACATCTGTTGGTGGATTCTCTGACAACCTTTTTCATTTAATTAATAAAATAGTTCTCCTAGCTGTCTTTGTGTACCGTGGTCAATAGTAAAGTGGGTGAAGGTTGGAATGAGAACAGGCCTATATGTATTTCTATTTCTACATGATATTCTAGGTCAGGTATCTTCAATTGTGGCTATATCTTGGATTTTTCTCACTATATTTGGTTGTCATCTTGGGGCTCGTCAGATATTTACAAACACAAAAAACACATACCACGCACAACACAGGAAAGCACAATTATTGTCCCAAACTTGATGAATTTTGTTATAATTTGGGACAATAGTTGTTGTATTTTCGTGTGTTGTGTGTACGGCATGTGTTTTTAAATATTTGGTGAGTCTCTAACAGCCCAAAAATGTAAGTGGAACTGAAAAATATAGTCACAACATTTTATGTAGCCTCTATTAAAACTTTTTGTAAGAGTTGTGCAATTACTATTTTTATCTATAAAATACTGAATAACCTGAATTATTAATACACTTTACTTTTGTCTTTCTTTCTATTCCCTCATTTTATTTGATTAGATTTATATTTCACAATTTTGCTGGCATTTTGAAATATAGTAAAAATACATATTGTTAAAAGCCTTCTCAGTTGCGATGGTTTTGTTGCTGTCATAGTCATACTCAAAGTCAAATCTCTTTATTTATTTTCATGTACAAATACAAATAATACATAGTAAATAGCGTCACATATTTTTGTTATAAGAGATATTATGAATATAAATCACAGTTAACTTGTACTATACATAAATAAAATCATTGTTCTTAATGTATTATTATAGTAATAAAAACAAAAAAAAAACAAGTTATTAATTATTATAAACATTTGTTTCCACAAATTACTTAAAAAGAAAAAAGTTTAAGAATGCTAGAGGTTGGTGGAATTCATCAATTGAATACAATCATTTGTTAATAAGTAATTTTTAAAAGTTTTATTAATTTTGACCCAGTTTTTGATTTTATATTAAGTGGAATGTGTTTCAAAAACTTTTTACCCATTTATGTAGGTTTTTTTTTTTTTTTCAAAAAAATTGAGCCTATGTGCCTGTGTGATTTCATTTCTCCCCCTTGTGTTATATGGGTTTACAGGTAACTCAGAATTTACATTGGTTGATTGTTCTTTTTGGGCTAGTAAAATGGTCTCAAAAATATATTGACCATAAACAGTGAATATTTTTAAATCCCTAAAATGTTCTTTAACCGAATTATAATATTTCAGATTTAACATAGGCCTAATTCTAATAGTCTTTTTCTGCTGATAGATGTTCATCTATCTTTAATCCTAAGAAATTTTTGTAGTTTTCCTTTTCAATTTTTGGGTATTATAAGCTAATAAAGGATTGGTTAGTATTCTATTTTTGGGAGTTTTAAAATTAATAAACTTAGTTTTTTGTACATTTAAAAGTAAATGAAAAAAAACCTAATCTCATTTAGTCACTATGCTACGGTGGAAACTTGTTCCAGAGAATGGAGAGAGGGACAGAGATCGTGACCGGGAGCGAGACAGGGAACGGAGACGCCATTAGAGATTGGTCAGTGAGCGAAACTCCCAGGTAAGTGAAACCCGTGAAACCCTCGGAACACGCTGCACCCACGCGGTCTCACACGCGATGTCGCGGTGTCACACGCGGGCTGCAGCGTGTTCAAACCCATAACCTCATTGAAACTGTTACTTTCAGCTGGAACCGTTCCGAGGTAAGTGGCGAGACATGGACCCCTTCACTGTCGGTCGACAGACATCCTATTTTATTCCCTCTGTTTTGTATCTTTATGTTTAAAAAATTAAAACACATCTCGTCTTGATAAAATTAGTTTGTGTTTACAAATGTCCCTGGTGGTAAAGTATCCTGAGCAATCGGGTTGAAATTTCTAATAAAATATTATATTGGGGCTGTTTTATGTTTTCAAAAATGACTTCAACATAAAGGAAAATATAATGATAACGTAAATGAAAAGTTTATTAAGAAATTTGTGCACAAAAGTCACAAAAAATCGGGAGCCAATGCTCTGTTTCCAATGGCATGGCACCGATTTAGTATTTACAGGGTTGCCACAGACATTAAAAGTCAGGAAAAGTCAGGAATAGTCAGGATTTTTGGGTATTGGTCAGGAAAAGTCAGGAAAATGTTTGAAAAAATGCCGAAAGTCAGGAAAAAATAGGAAAAAAGTGCCAAAAGTCAGTAAAATTAGTATTGGCACAAACCGACCGTCTTGATTGCCCCCATGAATCGGAAGTACTAATCAATGGGTCAAATATATGAATTTTATACATTAATTACCGATTTTACCTAATTTTGTTAATTTATATTACTGTGTTTTAATCATTGTAAAACTTTGTTTTTTTTTTTTGAGCAATAACTTTTGAAAGAGACCTTTTATTTGGATGTATTTTGGTATAAAAGTGTGGGACAGCGTTCTTCAAGTTAAGTTAAAAAACCAGGTTGTTCAGACTATGGGAACAGGGGTTATGGGGTTTTTTTATCTTTCACCCTTAATTTTTTTTAATTCATAAATTTTTAAAGAGACCATTCCAAAGAACTTTAAAAACAAATAATTTCGTATTTAGAATAATTTTCTTAGATTGACTGATTACAGAGAAAATTAAAAAACGTTCAACGTTATTATTATGGGAAACCATCAAATCTTGTATATCGTTTATTTTTTTAACATTTCTCAATCAAATTTGGTATATATCTTCATTAAATTATGAGGAATTAATATTTGGTCAAAATTCTTCATGGCTGCAAACCTATATATTAAATTCCATGGTATTTTAACAGAAATAAATGTTTAATGGAAGGGAGAAAGATAGAGCGGGTTGTCTTGACGTAATCAGTGGACCAGCTGATTTCCTACATTTGTCAAATTAATGTTTATATTTTGATATTTATAAACAGATAAACGTATGACGTATAGGCCTAATTAATTCTATACTATATGTTAATGAAATATTTTCTACTTTCTGGTATGGATTACCTAATAATTATATATAAACATAACTCCAATGGTTTACTGAGTTATATCCCCTTAGCTTATAAGTTATATTTAGTTCCCAGCTATTGGAAATTCACTGATTATGCAGGTCTGCTGCAACGGGGGCATTTTCAATAAAAAGATGAGCGATGGGCAACTATGGGGATGGAGGAGGTTGAATTAAAAAAACGAGTCTTTATTTGAAAAACCCCGCGGTTCCGAAAAGTCAGGAAAAATCTTTCAGATTGGTCAGTAAAAGTCAGGAAAAGTCAGGAAAAAAGAACTCAAAAATTCTGTGGCAACCCTGTATTTAGTTCTTTCGGAGTTAGAGCTGTGAGGATGTTCCAACAATCAAGTATCTATTAGTGTTATGGCTTGATTCAAAACTAATTTTTTCCTCAATTGTAGCGTCTGATTTATTATTTAATATCTGATCAAGGTAGCAGTTATTTATTCAAAAGCTACATTAAAAAATTGTAAAACCTTGATGAGTTAATAATTTCCTGTAAAAATATAAACAAAAATACAATGATGTTAATTTCAGTCAAGTTTTTTACAGTAAAAAAGTCAACCCAAAACAGGGATACGGTACTTTACAGGATACATAATTATTTTGATACTTGGTGTGAACATCCAAGATACTAGTGATACCCACGTAAGATGAATATGTAGGTTGTAATTACAAAGTAGGCTACTGTGGATTTGTTCACTTTCACTGTTTTCATTCATGTTTGTTGGTTTGATGTCCATCCTATGGTTTTGTTAACCAGCCTCCAAGATAAAAATAAGAAAAATCTGAGATACAGTACACTTTTGTCAATTCAAGTAACACACATAGATAAACGGATCCCCCTTTCAAAAGTTTATGTATATGATTCACTTTTTTACGGTATGGTTCCCAATAAATCAATAAATAATTAATTTTTGGATAACAATTCTTTTGAATGAGTCTGCACCCGATAATTTTTAATGCTTTTTGAACAAAAAAGTTTCAACACGATTTTTAATAAAATAAAATAATTATTGAACATGTGTATTGCTGTTGTACAGAATCTTGGAAGTAAGTTACCGGTACCCAATTCGGTATATTAACTGTCATTTTGGAATTAGGCTCACCACTGATTACTAGTTATAAATCAAATTAACTAAAAAACATCTTTATTTCCTTTAACTTACAAGTAATAAGCATAGGATTTACAAAGCTTGATAGTAAAAACATATTTAAGTCATGTATTTCTATTTCTAACAGTGTAATTGTGTAATACAATATACAGGGTGAGTTTCTACTGACGGCCATAACTTCGCCAGTGGATTCTAATCATCAAAAGGAACAAAAAAGTCCCAGTTAACTAACCCTAGTTCGATTCCAAACCGTTTGTCCATAATTTCGAGTTTTGTGGTTTTTATAATAAAACTGGACTTTGTCCCACTATTTGCATGATAAAAATTAAACCAATTAACCTAGCGACTCATACTTAAAATAATTATATAGAGCATACAATTTTCTATAAAATCAAGGTTACTTTTTAAAATATTCCATTTCTTTCACCGGTTTCTAGCCAAATTTAGATAAAAAATATGCTAAATTAATGATTAATGATTTAGGTTACGTTTCAAGAGCATTTTTCGTTACTTTAACCTAATGTCACGTAATGTCCAACTAGATAAAAAACTTCACTATTTAATAAACTTTAAACCAATATCCTATTTAAATCTGTTGCAGGTAGGAATGACAGAAAAAATACAACAAAACTAAATTAAATCACGGTTTACAAGTGAGGGTATTATGTTTAATATTAAAAGGTAGCCAAAAAAAAAACCAAATCAGTAAACTGTTTTTATTTTAGTTTTATTTTTTTTAAATACTTGTTAATTCCTTGTTATTACAAAATGATTTTACATTGAGTTACTGTACTACAGTTTTTTTTGAAAAAAAAAAAAAAAAAAAACTGTAGTACAGTAACTCAATGTAAAATCATTTTGTAATACAAGGAATTAACAAGTATTTAAAAAAAATAAAACTAAAATAAAAACAGTTTACTGATTTGGTTTTTTTTTTTTTTTTTGGCTACCTTTTAATATTAAACATAATACCCTCACTTGTAAACCGTGATTTAATTTAGTTTTGTTGTATTTTTTCTGTCATTCCTACCTGCAACAGGTTTAAATAGGATATTGGTTTAAAGTTTATTAAATAGTGAAGTTTTTTATCTAGTTGGACATTACGTGACATTAGGTTAAAGTAACGAAAAATGCTCTTGAAACGTAACCTAAATCATTAATTTAGCATATTTTTTATCTAAATTTGGCTAGAAACCGGTGAAAGAAATGGAATATTTTAAAAAGTAACCTTGATTTTATAGAAAATTGTATGCTCTATATAATTATTTTAAGTATGAGTCGCTAGGTTAATTGGTTTAATTTTTATCATGCAAATAGTGGGACAAAGTCCAGTTTTATTATAAAAACCACAAAACTCGAAATTATGGACAAACGGTTTGGAATCGGACTAGGGTTAACTGAGACTTTTTTGTTCCTTTTGATGATTAGAATCCACTGGCGAAGTTATGGCCGTCAGTAGAAACTCACCCTGTATACAATAGCGTTCATTCAATACTTTCTAAACATGTAAGGCCTGATTCTTCCTGTATTGCTGAACCGTTGTCTGTAGTGTCCTGAAACTATCCAAGGTGTTCCAAACCCATCAGTTCAAGAAGGAGAACTATTGGATGTCCTAGGCCAAGCTTTGTGGTTGAGGTTCATTATATAGGCTATGAGTTTATGCCGGCAATTTTCAGTTCTATTTGTAGTCTTACAAGTTATACTATACTAACAAGATTTTAGGCTTATGTTTATCATATTATTTTCTTACACCCTTAAATCACTATGTCTTGCCATTTTAACATGTTACTGATTTTTACACGATTATCCTGAGCTTTTATGAGCAGGTGAATTAGAGTATGTGTGAAATGTTTTGTTACTGGGAGTATATCAAGTTAAAAACCATACAACACAAAACCATAGTGCTACTGTATATTCAATTGATTATTGTGATTTGCAATGGTGTTGCAGAAGTAGGGATTATTCCCCCTAGTACCAAAAGCTAAAATCCGTACCAATTGTCACGAGCTCAAAAAACAAAAAAACAAATGACAGCTATTCTTTCTGTCAGACTTTCACAAGGTCAACCAAAGTCTTGTAACATTCAGTTCAAGATACGGGTGGAAAAAATCATCATGCTAATTAACCTTAAATTATTTTAAATAATTGTGTTTTACTAAATTAAGTAAATTTGGATGAATGAATGAACGTTGCCTTGTTGGGAACAGTGATCTCACATCGGGGTTTGAGAGAGACAACTTTAATCCCATTCTTTCCCATTATTCATTGATTGTCAATACCACGACTTTGTGGTGACTTGGTATTACTGTTTTTCCATTTAACCCCCTCCATCCGCTTACTACAAAAACTAGTTCCCCGAAATCTGTTTTTTCTATTTGTTGAGCCAAGATTATAAGATCAACATTTTGGGGTTTTCATGTCATGGGAAAGGGTTATCAGGGCTTGTAACAGGTTACTTTTGTTTTGTTATTTTTTTTGCTCTTGGTTATTTTTGTAATTTTTTTGGAATTCGGTTATTTTTGTTATTTTTTTGGAGATTTTGGTTATTTTTTTAGGGCAATTTAGTTAGGTTTTTATTGATCGATTAGGATGAAGCTTGTAAAAACTAAATAAATGTTAAAAAAGGAAAAAAAAATGGATTGGGGAGGATTTTTTTCTATTTAATTTTTTAAATATTAGTATTGTTTTAGTAGATGAATACTTACCTAGTTCAGAATTATCCTACAACATTTTTATTGCCTATATATACTTAATATCCCAATCAAATGCCGGTTTTTGGAATTTTTAGCGACGTTTTGGGTTTATTCAAGGTTATTTTTTGATTATTTTTTTATCATTTTGGCTATATTTATATTTTTACTTTTTATTAACCTCAAGAACTGTTACAAGCCCTGGGTTATGCATTCAAATTTAGTGTGGTATAAGATGACGAAGAAAGAAGATAAGGCAAAAATATTTCCCCTTCATCTTCTGCATTTTAATGTGGTAAATACCAAATATTTAATTAATTTGTGTTCTTGTATGAAGAAATAGACACTAATATGTAATTTTAATTAATCCTCACCTGTTTTCTCTTGCAGGATTGAAAATTATATGTCCTTAATAGACGATTCTGTAGATAGTTATGTATTTAAACCAAATCAGTCAAATGTTTGGTTACGCATCACTTTAAATTAAATAAAACACAATCAGTGCTATATTTCGAACCATTATCAGGGTTCATATTCATGCTAAATCCTTAAGATGAACCATACCAGTGGTCTGAAATACCATTGATTGAATAAAAATGTTTTATTTAATAAAATTAAAAAAGATTAATTAGAAACGAGCACAAATAAATCATACTATTAGGACTAAAACAAAATTACTTTCACACGACTATTCTTTGTAATACTTTGGAGGAGAAGGATTAATTTGTATCAGCCTGAGACTATGTTTCAACTTTGGATGGTTAATGTTATTTGAAAACTAATAGTCAATCAAATAAAAAAGTAGGACGTTTAACAATCATTGCAAGAAATAGTTAAGTAACAAAATTGGCACTTAGCTCTAAAGTATGTACAGTAGACTCCCGAGTACACGACCCTGTTAACCTTGAAGTCGATTGGAAGTGATGTCAGGATTGGAGCTCAGCTAACACAACCAGCCAATTTATTATGCAAAGTGTCAAAAAAAAAAAAAAAAAAACTGATCAGCTATCATTTTAATTTTTAACACCGCTCAAAGCAACTTAACAAAACTTTAACCTACAATAAGGCAGGCTTCATGAAGGTTTAATAAAAACCACTGTTTTTTTATGATGTTGAAACAAAATCTGATAAAATTTTATAATTTTTTATAAAGAAGATTTAGAACATTCTATGGTCGACATCTTTCATTATGGAACCCCATCTGATGCTAATACGATCAGTGTACACTGACTGTACGAATAAAACACCTGAAAGGTGAAGGTAGGCATACGCTCCCCGATTAAGTTGTAGAAAATTTTGGATTGGGCGCGAAGCTCCAATTTACCGACACACAGTCACTTGATCTAGCAACCTGTGATTTTTTTCATTTTGAGTTTTGTCTAAGACTAAGTTTTCAAGTTGAAAGTCTCCAATATTCGAGAATTGAGCTTGAGAATCAATTAATGCATCTGTAATATTACTGATGAAATACAACTTGAGTGTGTTTATAGTAAGATTACCACTTTGACAAACTTTTTGGCATCAGTGGGGTCAATGTTGAACTTTAAAAAAATAAAAGATATCCAGAAAACTCGAGAACATGTGTATTTTACATATATGAAAAGTTGTATAAGCCTGCTAATAAACTTTTTTCACCAACAACAAAGTTTTTTTTTTTTCACCGCCACCAAAACAAATTTATAAAACAATTTTTGTGCAGGTTTTTTTTTTTTTTTTTTTTTTTTTTTTTTGGACAGTGTATTTTCAAGGCAATAAATTATGAAACATAAAATAAAATTAGCAGACAGATTTTAAATGACATGAATCTTAGCCTTCATCATATCACAATTGAAATTTATCCAATGGTTACTGCCCACAGACCTCTATGTATTAAAGGCTTTAAAAGTTTTTATCCAAATTTGTTGTAACCAAGCAATCATTTTAAGCCTGGCCATCTCTATCCCAGAGTACTCTGAGGAGAAGTACTCGTACTGGTCTAAACACTGCACTGCTCTGAAGCATGCAGACCAACAGAAATATACATGGCAGCTGTTGGTCTTTACAATAAATAACTAACAGATTTAAAATCTTTTAGGGACTTAAACATGTATACACTCTGCTATAAGTATGAAAATATATTTTTTTTTTTTTGTGTTCTTTAAAAATGATATAGCCTACCTTGTGTGTTTTTTATGTTGCTGTGACTGATCCAGCTTGACGGAACAAGGGATCATTTGAAGGTAACGTTAAATTATATACGGTAGGCCTATTGGGCCTAAATGTTACTCTTGTAGGTGGAGGAAAAATTTTGTGTGCATCAAGGGACTAAAGTACTTTTCTCTCTCAGGGAAATTGTTGCCCTCGGCTTAGCTTTCGGGCGACAACAGTTTCCCTTCAGGGAGAAAAAATTATACTTTAGTCCCTAGAAGCACAAATAACTATGTTCAAGTTCTACTTAACCATGTTACAATCTCCAGTGTAAATCAATGTTTAAGGCTAAATCAGTGTAAATTCAGTGTTACCATGGTTTAGGCTTCAATTACAGTATGTACAGTACTTTGAATCGCCGGGAGTCTACTGAATATATTTTTTAACTGTCACCCCATTAAATGTAAAAAATCTTCAGTTTAAATTAAAAGTGAGATTTAGACCCTAAAATAGTTTATTTGAGTCCACATACTACATTTTACACCCTATTTCAATTTTCAAATTCTGCTTGTATCAGTAAAGTATTAAAAAAATGTTGAATCGATTTGGTAAGCCAAATGTTGAAAGCCCGTCGGATTTGTAGCATTGCCATCCAGGGTTGAGCGTAGTGGTGATTGAGCAAGGTGATTCACGTATTATCTGTGTCCTCAAGAAGTTCCGCCAACAGAGCAAACGCAGAAGCGTCGAGCGTGATCGCAGAACTTCGGCCAACTAGCTGGATTGCCATGCCAGGTGACCTTAACTAACCCAACCACATATGCACAACAGATTTTATTTTATACAAAAACATGTTTTTGGTTTTGTTAAGAAGTAATACGATCCCTTTTTGAGAATGTTGATTGTGTTGAGAACACTCACAACACAATATTGAGTTAACGTTCTGAGTACCAAATAATTTTATAAATTTCATTAAAATTTTTAATAATTCCAGTTGATTGCTGTATGTGAGACAGGTAGACTGATAGTCTGTTCTGTGATTCGATTGGCTTACCCCGGTTGTTCTGTACTTTTATAGGCGTTCCATGTAGGAAATATTTGCGGCGACGTCAGAAGCTCTCAAGACATTCTCCGCTACAGCACATCAAGTTAGTTCATCATTTTCATGTGCAGAGAATACTGTTCGTACTTGTCAAACTTTAAAAATGTTTTTAACAAAAGCTCAAACGCTTTCAAAACCCGTATGATAATATTTTCATTTTGGTAAGAATTAACTTTAAACATTCCTCTGTTATCCCATTTTTTTCTCAATAATTGACTTTCAAATATTGTTGAAAAATGTCAAAAAAGATCAAGTTGCAAATAAGGTGGACTTTTCCCTTTATCTTCAGTACAGATCAAAACATTTTAATGCAATCTTTGGTCAACAATGTTTCTTTATCTCTGCAACATTTAACATTTTGAGCTTTTGATGAAAACATTACTCATCATCTGCAGATCACCGTTTTGTTCTCAAAAGGGTTTGCTTTCTCATTTTATGAAATTTTATAACATAATTTTTAAGCACAACATACCATAAAAGTGCTTAATTTTCTATAGGATATTAAGGAAAAAGCACTTGGCTTTAGTAGGATAAAGGACTCATTTAACTCACTTTGAAAAGTATCGATGAGCTTGACAGAAACATAAATACAAAAAATATCACAAAATAGTTTTTTTAGAATACACGCCCTTAAAGTCACTTGATAGTTAAGAGTCATCTTCACCCCTGGGCCACTAGCCCATTGTTGCGCAGTCGGCTATGTTAATCATACGGCTTTTATGCTAAAACATGGTCTTGTATTCCCCTGTTTCGGACGCCGTTTTTCAACCGATTTTCTTAAAACTTGGTAAGTGTTTAGTTGAATAGTTATATTAGGTTTCTCATACCTCGAAATTTTGAAAAATTAACAAATATTACTTTCTGTGACGTCGCAAAGTAACTCGATTTTCCTTAGTAATATTTCAAAATTTAGTAAAATTTTCAAAATTTCGAGGTATGAGAAACCTAATATAACTATTCAACTAAACACTTACCAAGTTTAAAGAAAATCGGTTGAAAAACGGCGTCCGAAACAGGGGAATACGAGACCATGTTTTAGCATAAAAGCCGTATGATTAACATTGCCGACTGCGCAACAATGGGCTACTGGCCCAGGGGTGAAGATGACTCTTAAGTGACAAAACTGGTAGCCCATCAGGTGATTGTGTACAAATTGAGGCGTTTTCATGTCTTGTAGTGTATTGATGATTCATGCAGTATAAGAAAATATTGTTTTGTGAAGTATTTATTATGTGACAGAATTTTTTTCCAAAGTCAATAATTATTGCAGATGATACCCTTCTTAATCTGTGCCAGGTTTTCTTTGTTACTTGACCATAATTTTAATCGGTGGCTTAAGGTTATGACCTACAATTTCTTGCTCATTAATTAATAGAACTTCTTAGGTGCAATTTTAGTTTTACCTGGACGAATCAACTATCAAGATATTGATGTAATGTGACAATTGTGAATAAATAATGAAAAATAAAATTGCATTGAGAAAGTGAACCCTTACGGAACAAAGTGAAGACCCACGAACCCGGCAAAGCTGAGCAGCATTCACAGGTATTTGACTTGTCTTGCACAGTCCACGGAACTTGGCCTTATTCCCAACAATGGCTGATTCCAGGTTACTGGGAACCGAGAACGGAAGAAAACTCACGACTCCACTCGCACTGTCCAGGTGACTTCTGTTTGTGTCTAGTGTTAGCGAATAGACATTTAAATTTCCGATGTGTATATATAGTTAAATATTAAAATTTGTTCTAATATTTTGATTTAAATTGACAGTTTTTAATACATTTGTATCGTTTTTGTCATTAGTGTGACCGTTTGTATTTTTATTTTATTTTTTGGCGAAATAAATTCTTGATTGTAATTGTTTAACCTTTGTGAATATTTTAGGACATTGCATTCCATGGGAAATGAATGTCCTCAAGTAGTGGTTACTTACAGAGTTGTAGGCAAAAGCCTTTTTATTGTTTAGCTCAACATCATTTTCTGTCATCATGTTAATTTCTTTTGAAAATTTTTCATGGCACTTTTCCTAAAACATTAAAATGTGTTCGGTAGGCAAGTTGACACTTCTTAAATATTTTATATTTAAATGGTCTACTGAGAGTTGATTGGGTTTTATTAGTTGTATAAATAACATTTCAAAATCAATTCTAAGATTGTGATTTCCTTCTATGTGTTTTCTTTTGCATTGACCATACAGTTTAAAGCCACAAACAGTTTTGAAGGTATTGTACTATTAAACAAGCAATAAATATTCAAATAAAAGTTTTCCTGTCCAGCGTCCACTGTGTTAAATCAATTTTTTAGTACACCATGTTTCTTGACGGAAGTTACAAAAAGGTTCCAGCAAAACATAATATGACACGGGAGTGTAATTAGAAGGTAACACATTAGTAATTGTTGTTCTCTCAACTTTTTTTATAAACAGTTTTAAGCCACAAAAACTTGCTTGTTATTAAAATAGGTAGCCTATGTTCAAATTGAAATGTTAGTTACTAGAATCCTATATTATTATTCAATAAGTGATCTGGTTCTTTTCTGTTGATATTTTGTACATGATACTTATGGTTTAAAAAATTAATTTTAATGTCAAAATAACGAGGCCTTTTTCAGTGATTGCTTTCTAATCAACTTAATGTGATGTTAACTTTTCTTTTCCTGTGTTTGTAAAAAAATGAACACCTTTAAGATAGAAAAGTTCCATTTAAAAAACAATTCCAAAACACTTTTGGATTGACATGCAATTAATCTAGTTTACTCATAAAAAAATTAAAACAACAAATTATTTATAATTTTTTATATAATTCAAGATGTAGTACTCTTCACTCATACAGTTAATACACAGTAAATTTCTAACCTTCTTTGTTCTTAATTTCACTTTTTCAAATTTCCTACCTACAGAAAAGAACCTTTAAGATAGTACAAACGTAGTAATAACCCTCACCAAGAAATGGGCCCAACCCAGACAGTGAGCAACTTGGAAACCGGAACCCTGCTTCTTCGCTCTGTGCCTTTTAGGTAACTCAGTCTCATTATAATTATTTGTATTTGGTTAACGAATTCTGCCTAACTTATGATTGTTTTGCCTAGTGATAGTGTCGAAATAAATTAATATCAATGTCTAGTGTGGTGTTTTATTTGCTACCATTGACGGAAGTAAAAATGTAAAGACAGATGTTTACCAATCATTGTTTTTAGCCTTGTTACAAAACCATTTCGTTATTGCTAAATCATCTATTTTGCTTTACTAAACAGAAACACAAGTTAAAAGAGTGTTTTGTCTGTAAAAATATTTCTTGTATATTTTTCCACTGAGATCAGCAGGTCATGGAATTTTTTATTAATTGTCGTTACTGTTACTGTGAAAGACGCCCAAAAACACTTTTTAAGACAATTTATGTTCTATTTGTGTAACTGTTACTTCTGGGCCACCTTGAAGGTAATAGGCGCCCGGGGCGAGGTTTTCATCTCAAGTTAAACACAGTACATTCCCTCTTAACCGGCCACCTCGGGACCAGGCCTCAGCCGGATAACGATTTGGGTGGTTAGACCGATGTACCTTTAAAAACGCCAACCTAAATTTTATATAACCTAAATGCAATTCTGACTTGAAAAAACAACTCTTTTGTTTACTCTATATAATTTATAGCTAACATCCGACACCCATGAAATCTACGACTAAACTAAACTAATTATAATTTGTTTCCTTATTTTGTCTACTGGATAGCAGGTCTAAACGCCTTCACTTCTGGTGGCATACATTTTCGTCCAAGACAGTTAATTTTAATTTGTTTGATAAGGTCAATACAGTTTGATATAGGCTAACATTGACTTGAATTAAACAGTAGGTAAGAAAACATAGCCGGTTAAAGAGATGTTGAGATAAAAAAAAAATTACTGGTTTTAAATATGTTATTGTGCTCGGGTTGGCCGGTTAAAGCGAAGACCAGTTAAAAGGAAGCCGGTTAAGAGGGAGTCTACTGTAATTAGATTATCTTGTGAACTTTAATGTTAAATTACAGTCGGAAGCATTAAATTAGATGCATGGCTAAATTTCAACAATGTTAGTTTGAATAAACTAAAAAAAAAAAAAAAAAAAAAAAAAAAATACTGGTACTATAAAGCTTTGTTAACACAACCATTTGTTGACAACACATGGGGTCTGGAGTCTGGTCAACACGCTATAACCAAAGACAACCTGCACATACAAAAATCCTAACTGTTGATTGAGTACTATATTGAAAAAGGCATAATGATTAACTGGAGTCATCAATGCAACATAACAATATTGTGATCTCAGAGTACTCAGCAGTGTCAATATTCTAGAATGATGTTTTAAAAGACAAATAAAATTTCAAAATAACAAATAAAATATATTATTTCTATGAGCAGTCATTCTAATTTATATGTATCGTCATTTTGATTGTCTTAAGTTTTTCCTATTTTTACAATTTTTGTGAAATTTGAGCCTTTATAAAACGAGGATTGCCCCTCGGTTGTGGCGCCCCTTTGGCCGTGGCGCCCGGCGCGTTCGCCCCCGTCGCCCTGCCCTCGGGGTGGCCCTTGCGTTACTTGATTCCAAGTATAATTTTCTAGCCTACTACAACTGTACATTAACAGCTGTTTCAGATGCTCTACCCAATCCTAATGTTAATTCTAATGGGAAAATTTCAAATTTCAATGATAGATAGCGCTCTTATTTTAAGTCTGATTCTCATTAAGTTTTTGCGGTAACAACTACACAAGCCCTATCTCAAAAACTTGAAAATCGGTTAGAAAATTGTCAGGGTTTCCAAAAAAAAAAACCTCTAAGCGCATTAAAAAAAGTATAGACTTAGTTCAAATAGCCTAATATTTTTGGGGAGATATTGACGCCAAGTGGTATTTTTACAAGAGAGACTGAATTGTGTATCTAAAAGCTGATAAAACTGGTTCAAACCCATTAATCTTTAGTGGCCTTCCTGTGAATCAAACATGTCACCGCTTGAAACAAAGTCCAAGGCTGTCACCCATCAGGCTCTCCAGATGCCATTGATCAAATCTGCCAGTAAACAAATTTTCTTTCATAAGGGTAAGGTTAAATAAATTGCATTCAAATTGAAGCTAACTTATTTCAATAAGATGGCAAAACAAGCAATAAAAAATATTAATTTTTACTAG
Source organism: Neoaliturus tenellus (assembly GCA_030545055.2). Lineage (NCBI taxonomy): Eukaryota > Metazoa > Arthropoda > Insecta > Hemiptera > Cicadellidae > Neoaliturus > Neoaliturus tenellus. Next base: position 31,737,007 of record CM061534.1, on the reverse strand, counting down.
TAAATGTGTTGCTCGAAATCGAACAATTTACTTTAATACAATACAAATGTTACTTTTATCTCTAAATCATTGACGTCCGACCAATCCAATATTGTGAATATCTGCTATCACCAAAAATACACGTATTTACAGCTGATTATTAACAGATGTTTAAAATGCTTTATTCAATCCCAATGTTATTTAAATGGGAAATTTTGAGATTTCAATGTTGGATAACGCCTTTATTTTCCATCAGATTCTCACCATTTTTTTGGCGGAAACAACTACGGACCAAGCCCTATCGAACGACACCAAAAACTTGAAAATCGGTTGAAAATTGTAGGAGGAGTTCTCAAGACAAAAAAACCCTTAGCGTATTAAATAAGTATAGATTTCTTCTCTAGTTGCAAAGAAGAGCGCTAGTTGAGAATTGTAAGGTTTAATCCTCAATCCCCTTCCTCTAAAAACTTTTTCCCGAGAAATTTCTGCAGTCATTGAGTTTGCCTTTTGAAGTTTCAGGAAGTTCAAAATATTTTATGAAGTGCTAAAAACTATATGAATTTTTATATTTTGTTTTTGGTTAGGAAATACAAATACAGTAATTTTTTTTAAATATAAATTTAATAATAAAAAGAATACACATATTTAGTATAAAGTCGTACAATAATTGATTCCATTAAAGACTAGTTTTTTCTTGAGAAGTGTTTACATAAACATTGTTGAATTCACTTTTTTCGTTAACACTTTCTTCTTTTCCTGAAAACAAATAAATTTAAACTTGTATGAAGAAGCAGAGAGAATATATTTGATCTTGAAAATTACCAAAACCCTCTGGCTCAGAGCCCTTTGGACAGATTTGCACCAAACTTCACACAAACCATCCTTGAATAATGCTTAAGAGTCATCTTCACCCCTGAGCCAGTAGCCCATTGTTGCGCAGTCGGGCAATGTTAATCATACGGCTTTTAATGCTAAACATGGTATTTGATCCCCCTGTTTCGGACACCGTTTTTTAACCGATTTTCTTTAAACTTGGTAAGTGTTTAGTTGAATGGTTATATTAGGTCCCTCATACCTGGAAATTTTGAAAATTTTACTAAATTTCGAAATATTACTAAGGAAAATTGGGTTACTTTGCGACGTCACAGAGAGAAATAGTTATTAATTTTTCAAAATTTCGAGGTATGACAGACCTAATATAACTATTCAACTAAACACTTACCAAGTTTAAAGAAAATCAGTTGAAAAACGGCGTCCGAAACAAGGGGAATCAAATACCATGTTTTGCATTAAAAGCCGTATGATTAACATTGCCGACTGCGCAACAATGGGCTTCTGGCACAGGGGTGAAGAAGACTCTTAAGGAGCGTACATGAATGTCAACACTAATCTCCGGGAAATGGTTTCAAACTATAGGAGATACATAGACAACATGCATATACTTCCTCTTTTATAGATATTGATCAACTTAAAATTAGTTACATTGAATTCCAATAAGAAGAGCTTTGTAAAATGATTGGATTTGTTAGTTATTACAAGTTTAAATCTTTATTTTAATAGTCTAGTTTTTAAAACACATATATAGTAATTGGAACAAAGTAAAAAATGTGCAACACAAAAAGAATTCACAGTACTCATCTTATGTTGTTATTTCAACATTTGGGAAGGGCTAGGATTGTTAGTGGTATGTAAGCATATGCAATGTAAATTTTCAATCCTTCAGAAAAATAATGTTTTATATGTATATCTTAAAAAGAGCAAATTACATTAATTTGTATTCATGAGACAAGTTTGATTTGTAAGAAACGTCCCATGGAAAAAGTTCAAGTTTTCTAAAAACATCTTTAATTTTTTTTTGAACAAGCCCGAACTTTAAAAGTAAAGTTTTACGAACAAATACATTTTTGTTTTGAAATATCCTTGTTAATTCCTTTATTTGCAAATCTAATCTATATCTGTAAAAGAGTATGTATGTATATGTATGTTGTTTATGGACTCAGAAACCGATTGTAATGAAACTTTCAGGCATTATTAAGCAAGGATGTTCTGTGTGCAGTTTGGTGATAATTTTTCCAAAGGTCTCTGACCGAGAGGGCATACAATAGTTAGTACAAAAATCTGAAAATCGATTTTACTTATTTTTATTGGTTGCTAAGAAACAAATACAATGAAAAATTTAATTTTTTTTCCAACAATTTTTTATGTATAAGGTAAGCGTTACAGCAAGTGAGCACAGCGAACGAGCTTAATTACCTATAAAATAAATTCAGTCACGTTCGAAGCCGTGACAAGAAACAGCTAGTTAAATTAACAATAATCAGGTGCCAAAACTGACCTGGTTTATACAGCCACTGCCCCAACTCCCAAAATGGGGACTCAACTAGAAAAAATATCACAAGAGCAGCCAAATTTGCCACGACGAGATCAGATAAGAAACTAGTCCACTGTAAAACAAACAAAATGTCATGATGATGATCAACTCTGATGTTCATAAAGGCTGATTCACAAGCTGCAAGTGGCTGGCATGCCAGTTGAGATTTGACTACAAAGGAACTGGTGCTTCAACACTGTGTCTGTTTACATGTTTCCAGCTACTGGAATATGGTGGGTGTTTGTTTTGTATATAAGTACCAGGGAGAGTGAGCTTATGCTCGGTAAAATTATTAATTTGGTTTCTCACACAAATCTCGTTTGCTTCGCTCACTCGCCCTCTTCCTTTTTAAGACCAGCTCGTTCGCTTCGCTCACTTGCCATACTGAAGGGTGCTGCATTTGGTAATATTCCTAAACCACAGGTTAAAGATATAACACATTGGTTTATTTTATCTACAGTTATCAGCTGATTTTTGTTCAATTTCAAAACCTCCATAAGGATAACATGGGAACTTTGAAGGGCGCTAGCGCGAAAACCGGATTTTTCCCAGCTATGGGACCAACGCCAATCGATTCCTGGTGGCCAAAACTCCCATAATCAACTAAAAAATAAAAAATCCTTGTAGCGAAAAAAAGGTTTGCCCCCATACAAACGGAGCTTGTTTTATAGTATAAGACAATATAACAATCAGCTGTTAAAATACATGTCTGTTTACACAATGCCAGTCTCCAAATGTTTGTTCTGCTGGCGCGAAAGAGGCTAACTGGCCTCTCCAGTTATTGAAGCCTGTTTACAAGGCACTAGTTGTTGGCATCCAGTGACTGGAAACCTCCACTGGAATGCCATCTGGCAGCGTGTAAATCAGCCTTTAAGTTTCATTAAAAATATTTATGATCAGATTATATTTACAAGAACAAGGGCTGTTCAGAAATAAATGTCCATTTTTATGTGGTGAAGAAAATGTTGGAGTCACGTGAGTATCCGCTTTGGTGGGGCGAACCATAAACAACTGGCAATCAAGTGGACAAACAACAATGGTTAGACCCAACAAGTAACTCTATGCCTATACCACCCGCCACGAGAGATGTCCGTTGAGCCGCAACCAATAGAAAATAAGCGCCGCGTTGCCACATAGAATGCTTTATTTTTGTCTGGTTACATGCAATGTTTACATATGGAAATTTAATCATATAAAACAGGTGATTAATGCAAGTAGGATAGAGGCATAGACAGTACAGCAACATCGCTTGAATCTTATTCGTTTGCAGAAAATCACCTGGCCGCTAAGCCCTGCCCTCAACAGACATCTCTGATGGCTGGTATAAGTTGTAATTCCATTGTTCTTTTCAAGCCATGGACATTTGGAGGTATACAGCCCTTAACAATGGGTCATGTTTATTGCAGTAGAGTTAGAATATTTCTTACTATTGTGATTGGTTCCTGTTCGGTTCAGCAAGATTCAAGCATTCGTAAAGTTCTGGAATAATGTAAGATATTAAATTCTTGATTTGGATTAGGAGGTATGAAACCAGCACTCATTGCTAAATTCATAGGAAAATCTGTAGCTAGTTATGAAACCCACATAAAATGGTTACAAATATGAAACACTTTAAAAAAGCTTTTGAACATATCATAGAAAACTGGACACAAAAGCAATGGAATCAATTGTTTTAACTGTAAATTATTAAAGATTGGGATTTACCTTAAGGTTAACTATAAAAAAATGGTTATTTCCTGATGAGAAGGCTTTTGGAATAGCAGCACTTAACTGTAGTTAAATTCAAAATTTACCAAGGTGAACATGTCGAAGGCCAGAGGCTGCCTCAACCTGGCTAGGTCTATGGCTTGAAGGCCCATGTGACTGAGGTAGACTCCGTAGGTGAGAGTGGCCAGAGGCCTGAGCGGCCTCCACTCCAGACAGGCTTGAACAGCACCTGGGGGACAGACAATCAGTTGACTGATGGTCTATAATTTGTTAAATGCTCATATCTAAAGGCTTTTGTCCTATGACCAGTCTCAGACCTTTTATCATAAAGTCAGAAAAGAAAAAAATAGACTTGTATTTTATAGCACCACTTGATACTGAGCTGATTAGAGGTTGATTAGAATTTTACTCAGTTCAAATCCATATGGCAAAGTATTTCAGTTGGGGTTCCTCAGGGGTCAATTTTAGGACCAATTCCTTTTTTTTTTATCTATATGAATAATTTAGACAAAACTTTGCCTGTGGATCTTATTTTATATGTGATGATACAACTGCAGTTTTAAAAGCTCAAAATGTAGAAGATCTAGAATTTTCATCGAAAAACACCTTAGATATTCTCAAAGCATTGTTCCATTCAAATAGTTTAAAATTGAATTTGGAAAAAAACTAATTTAGTATAATTTCAAACAAGCAGATGTAGAGATCCTGCAAAATTTGATGTTAATATGGAAAACCACTGCATTTCTTCAAATACATCAAAAAATTTTTTGGGAATTGAGGTGGATCAACACTTGAATTGGAAACCATATCTCCACATTTTTGGGAAAAGGCTCAATTCAGCTTGGTTTTGAGGGCTAATGTTGATCTAGAGACAAGATTAATGGTATATTATGCATATTTTTATTGAGTCATGCAATATGGATTAGAAATGTGGGGTTCTGAAAATGTAGGAGTCATTGTCAAAATTCGGAAAAAAATCGTCAGAATCCTAACTTTTTCAAGGGTTAGAGTCTCATGCAGACCTATTTTCAAACAGCTGACGTTGATGACATTGCCATCCCTTTATATTTATAAGTGCTTGCTTTTCATTAAAAAAAATTTAGATATTATGAGCATGAGTATGACACCAGGCATATGTCGAATTTCACATTCAAAATTCACCGACTGAGCATGTTTGAAAAATCTTATGTGGGTATGAAGCTTTTTAGTTTTCTTCCACTTAATATTAAATTGAAAATTTGTACAAGTAGTTTTAAAATTTCACTAGAGGAATATTTATTAAATGAATGTTTTTACAGCTAGGATGAGTTTTTGAATAAGAAGTAAATCTAGTTTGTTTATTTTTCTATAGTTTGATTCTTTGTTGGATTAGTTCTAATCAATTGAAATATTGACCAACCAATGTACAGTATTTTGGTTTTCTTTTCATTATAAGTAGTTACAGTTTTAGTTAGTTTGACAATGTCACTAGTTTTTGTAGCCTTGCCATGTAAAAAAACGTATCTATTGTGGCAATGAATAAATTTGATTTGATTTGAAGATAAAATGCAAATGGATACTGTGTTCCTCACCTCCTTTGCCGACCACGCAAAGAAAAACCAGACCAGCAGCTCCTAGAGAGAAAATGTTGCGATGCAGAGCTATGTGAACACTGTCTAGCAACGGGTCATACTGGTGTTGCGGTGACTGGAACGGAGCAATGCTGTAGACCACAGAGAGACACAACACCACGGAGACACAAAACAGCGGCAGTGACAACTGGAACATAGTCAAGTTAGTCTAGCAACGGGTCATACTGGATTTGCGGTGACTGGAACGGAGCAATGCTGTAGACCGCAGAGAGACACAACACCACGGAGACACAAAACAGCGGCAGTGACAACTGGAACATAGTGAAAAGTGAGTCTAGCAACGGGTCATACTTGTGTTGCGGTGACTGGAACGGAGCAATGCTGTAGACCGCAGATAGGGTCAACACCACGGAGACACAAAACAGCGGCAGTGACAACTGGAACATAGTCAAGTTGGTCTAGCAACGGGTCATACTGGTGTTAGGGTGACTGGAACGGAGCAATGCTGTAGACCGCAGAGAGACTCAACACCATGGAGACACAAAACAGCGGCAGTGACAACTGGAACATAGTCAAGTGAGTCTAGCAACGGGTCATACTTGTGTTGCGGTGACTGGAATGGAGCAATGCTGTAGACCGCAGAGAGACACAACACCACGGAGACACAAAACAGCGGCAGTGACAACTGGAACATAGTCAAGTTAGTCTAGCAACGGGTCATACTTGTGTTGCGGTGACTGGAACGGAGCAATGCTGTAGACCGCAGAGAGACAACACCACGGAGACACAAAACAGCGGCAGTGACAACTGGAACATAGTCAAGTGAGTCTAGCAACGGGTCATACTTGTGTTGCGGTGACTGGAATGGAGCAATGCTGTAGACCGCAGAGAGACTCAACACCACGGAGACATAAAACAGCGGAAGTGACAACTGGAACATGGTCAAGTGAGTCTAGCAACGGGTCATACTTGTGTTGCGGTGACTGGAATGGAGCAATGCTGTAGACCGCAGATAGGGTCAACACCACGGAGACACAAAACAGCGGCAGTGACAACTGGAACATAGTCAAGTGAGTCTAGCAACGGGTCATACTTGTGTTGCGGTGACTGGAATGGAGCAATGCTGTACACCGCAGATAGGGTCAACCCCACGGAGACACAAAACAGCGGCAGTGACAACTGCAACATAGTCAAGTGAGTCTAGCAATGGGTCATACTGGTGTTGCGGTGACTGGAACGGAGCAATGCTGTAGACCGCAGATAGGGTCAACACCACGGAGACACAAATCAGCGGCAGTGACAACTGGAACATAGTCAAGTGAGTCCAGCAACGGATCATACTGGTGTTGCGGTGACTGAAATGGGGCAATGCTGTAGACCGCAGATAGGGTCAACACCACGGAGACACAAAACAGTGGCAGTGACAACTGGAACATAGTCAAGTGAGTCTAGCAACGGGTCATACTGGTGTTGCGGTGACTGGAACGGAGCAATGCTGTAGACCGCAGATAGGGTCAACCCCACGGAGACACAAAACAGCGGCAGTGACAACTGGAACATATTCAAGTGAGTTTAGCAACGGGTCATACTGGTGTTGCGGTAACTGGAACGGAGCAATGCTGTAGACCGCAGATAGGGTCAACACCACAGAGACACAAAACAGCGGCAGTGACAACTGGAACATAGTCAAGTGAGTCTAGCAACGGGTCATACTGGTGTTGCGGTGACTGGAATGGAGCAATGCTGTAGACCGCAGATAGGGTCAACACCACGTAGACACAAAACAGCGGCAGTGACAACTGGAACATAGTCAAGTGAGTCTAGCAACGGGTCATACTGGTGTTGCGGTGACTGGAACGGAGCAATGCTGTAGACCGCAGATAGGGTCAACACCACGGAGACACAAAACAGCGGCAGTGACAACTGGAACATAGTCAAGTGAGTCTAGCAACGGGTCATACTTGTGTTGCGGTGACTGGAATGGAGCAATGCTGTAGACCGCAGATAGGGTCAACACCACGGAGACACAAAACAGTGGCAGTGACAACTGGAACATAGTCAAGTGAGTCTAGCAACGGGTCATACTTGTGTTGCGGTGACTAGAACGGAGCAATGCTGTAGACCGCAGATAGGGTCAACACCACGGAGACACTAAACAGCGGCAATGACAACTGGAACATGGTCAAGTGAGTCTAGCAACGGGTCATACTTGTGTTGCGGTGACTGGAATAGAGCAATGCTGTAGACCGCAGAGAGGCTCAACACGACGGAGACACTAAACAGCGGCAATGACAACTGGAACATGGTCAAGTGAGTCTAGCAACGGGTCATACTTGTGTTGCGGTGACTGGAATGGAGCAATGCTGTAGACCGCAGATAGGGTCAACACCACGGAGACACAAAACAGCGGCAGTGACAACTGGAACATGGTCAAGTGAGTCTAGCAACGGGTCATACTTGTGTTGCGGTGACTGGAATGGAGCAATGCTGTAGACCGCAGAGCGACTCAACACCACGGAGACACTAAACAGCGGCAGTGACAAGTGGAACATAGTCAAGTGAGTCTAGCAACGGGTCATACTTGTGTTGCGGTGACTGGAATGGAGCAATGCTGTAGACTGCAGATAGGGTCAACACCACGGAGACACAAAACAGCGGCAGTGACAACTGGAACATGGTCAAGTGAGTCTAGCAACGGGTCATACTTGTGTTGCGGTGACTGGAATGGAGCAATGCTGTAGACCGCAGAGAGACTCAACACCACGGAGACACAAAACAGCGGCAGTGACAACTGGAACATAGTCAAGTGAGTCTAGCAACGGGTCATACTTGTGTTGCGGTGACTGGAATGGAGCAGTGCTGTAGACCGCAGATAGGGTCAACACCACGGAGACACAAAACAGCGGCAGTGACAACTGGAACATAGTCAAGTGAGTCTAGCAACGGGTCTTACTGATGTTGCGGTGACTGGAATGGAGCAATGCTGTAGACCGCAGAGAGACTCAACACCACGGAGACACAAGACAGCGGCAGTGACAACTGGAACATAGTCAAGTGAGTCTAGCAAATGGGTCGTACTGATGTTGTGGTGACTGGAACATCGTCAAGCGAGCAAATAAATAAAAATATCAAGTTTTAATATTTAATATAATATTATCAATTGCTTGGTAAACATATAAATAAATGGATAATCCTTCACTGTGTAATTCAACCAAACTAAACATTTACAGGCAAAGAAATAAAGTTAAATATGAAGTAAAGTTTGAAGAACATTAATATGGGCCAAATTAAACGCTAATAGAAAAGAATCAGAATATTTTAACTCCTGAGTATTTAGACTCCTGAAATTCCAAAGTTTATATCCTTAAAATCTGTCATATTAGTACACACACACCAACTGCCCTATTAAAATGTAACCTCCCACTAAAATCGTTTTATTCCTTAAAGTCCTCTACAGCTCAAAAACAACTGTGTGTCAAGAGCACCATCTCACACTGAACATCTTGGAAGCCTTATATTTTGGATGAATACTTTAGTCTAAATAATGGTGTATAAGTATTAAAGTAAAATTATCAAATTATTAGAAACCGCATACTTTTTCAAGATTGAGTTGGAGTCTGCCGCTCTTGGTTCTGTGGAGAACATAGCCCAACGCCACCCCAGTCAGCCAAGACGCGGCTCTCACGTGTGTCACTACGTACTCGGAGCTAAGGTTACGCTCGGTCTTCTTGTCACTGAAATCAGGCAACTCTGCGCGTTAGCGGAATCATGTGAAACCCAGCAAATTTCCATCGGAATTTGGTGATTGATACAGTTCAACTAGGGTTATCTCTGTAGCACAACGTGCTGCATTATAAAGACTGGGTTGGATGTAGCGTAGTTCGATTGCTTATATTCTGCCTTTAAAATATGTGTTTTTATGTTACACTTTCAACAGATGTTTTATTTTGCTATTCCTCATACTAATGTTATGGACAATAAAGACATTCTAGGGCTGCCCTAGCCCTTAGTAATAAAATATCTAAAATCAAAAACTTTATTGTAAAACTATAAACTGTGATAAATTGTTCAACCCCTTAGATGTAAAAATTGGTCCATAAATAAGGGAGAAACAGAAAAAACTTCTACTAAAAAATATAATGAAATTAACCTTTTTTGTGGTAAAAAAGACATTGAACAGTGAAGGAAACAATCAAATAACTGACAACTTGGTATCACATCAAAAGCTTACAACCTAAGTTTTTCATGCATATGCATAATAGCTGAAGCAGCTGCCAGATAATCTTTTTCTATGGTGGTAATGAACCTCACTCCCCATTAGGAGATATTTGAGTCCACCTATGATCTGGGGCCGCTGTCTTTCCATTCAAGTGTATTTATTTTCGAATACACAAATTTTCTTTGTATGACCCACATTCAGATGATGCTTCTTAGTCACTCAAAGTAAAATTTGCAAAATTATAAAACACTAGGAACAAAGCCCGTTGTGGTTAAATACAACGGTCTCTAGAAAAATTGTACCTATATGCTATTTCCGGTGAAATAAATAAAAAAATTGCAGTATTTGTTTTCAATATTGAAATTCTATTTGAGAAAGAAAATTATTTTCTGTTGCATTTTGTATTGGTAATCTATATTTTAATCTCCTACTATAAAAGGGCAATAGTAGTCCCAGTTACTTACTACTTCATCAATTATTTTGGTTCGTATTTCAGCGTACCTAGATTGTGTTGAATGACATAGAAAAGATAAACTTCTAAACAAACAGTTTCCATCGCGATCTATATTATAAATGGTGAAATTATTCATTTTCAGAACAATAAAAAATTTATACTTGTAGTTATTTAATTTAGTTCAGTTTTATATTAATTTAGTTTTATTTAATTTAATTTAGTTTTTCAAATATTAATTTATGATTGTAAAAATCACATACCGCTTAAAACCACACACTGCTTTAGCACATAACTTTATTTAAACGCCAACAAAACGTAAGGAACTCACAACCACAAATCCCAATGTAAACAACAAAATGTACACAAAGAAAAGTCAAAGCGCAACAATGCATCAATCAGCTGTTAAATTAATAACATGTGTTCCATGTGATCAGACACATATCAAAGGAAGAAAATGTTTATCTTTTTAACTTTTTCACCATAACTCCTAAGAAAAACATCAAACTTTCACATTTTTGAGTAAATATACATAGATGAAGCTCTCAGACAACACATAAAAGATTATTAAAATCGGTCCAGTACTCTAGATTTAGCTGTACAAAGTTTAATAAAAATATCTCTACCACAGTATTTTTTTCAACGCAAACAAATTGGTAGTAGCTTTGATTTTTTGTAAATAACTTTTTAACGATGAGGAAATCGACTAAAGGGGATGGTGATTTTCTGAAAGAAAATTAAATTTCCTACAAATTACTATTAAGCATTTTTTGAATAACCGCAATAAAAGCAGCCGAAAATTACTTTTAAATGAAAAACATGATTCTTTAGTTTTTCGCCATAAATACTAAAAACATTAATCTTTCGTATTTTTTGACAAATCTACAGGATGAGAGCTTTCCAACGACATCTTAAAAATTAAAATCGGTCCAGTGGAACTCCAGATTCGATTCTGCCAAGATTCTCAAAACTGAATTTTCAATGCAAATAAATTGGTAGTAGCTTTGGTTTTTTGTAAATAACTTATAAACGGTGAGGAAATCGACCAAAGTGGATGGTGATTTTCTGAAAGAAATTAAATTTCCTACAAATTACTATTATGAATTTCTTGATTAACCGAAGTAAAAGCAGCCAAAAATTGCCTTCAAATGAAAAAAATCGTAAAAACCCGTTTTCAATGTATTTCTTATGAAAAACATCTTTCTTTATTTTTTCAAAATAAATACTAAAAACATCAAACTTTTGTATTTTTTTTGACAAATCTACAGGATGAGAGCTTTCCAACGACATCTTAAAAATTAAAATCGGTCCAGTGGAACTCCAGATTTGATTGCCCAAAGATTTTCAAAACTGAATTTTCAATGCAAATAAATTGGTAGTAGCTCTGTTTTTTGTAAATAACTTATAAACGTTGAGGAAATCGACCAAGGTGGAGGTGATTTTATGAAAGATAATCAAATTTCCTACAAATCACTATCAAGCATTTCTTGAACAACCACAATAAATGCAGCCAAAAATTGCTTTCAAATAAGAAATTCTTAAAACATCGTTGTCAATGTATTTTTTATGAAAAACATGTTTTTTATTTTTTGACCATAAAAACTAAAAAATGTCAATCTTTCATATATTTTGGCAAATATACTGGATGAAATCTTTCCAACGTCATCTTAAAAATTAAAATCGGTCCTGTGGAACTCCAGATTCGATTGCCCCAAGATTTCTCTTAACTGAGTATTTTTGAAACGCAAACAAAACTGGTAGTAGCTTTGATTTTTTGTAAATTACTTTTGAACGGTGAGGAAATCGACCAAAGTGGATGGTGATTTTCTGAAAGAGAATTAAATTTCCTACAAATTACTATTAAGCATTTCTTGAATAACCGCAATAGAGGCAGCCAAAAATTGCCTTCAAATGAAAAAATCGTAAAAACCTGTTTCCAATGTATTTATTATGGAAAACATGTCTTTGTATTTTTTCACCATAAATACTAAAAAACATCAAACTTTCATATTTTTTGGCAAATCTACAGGATGAGAGCTTTCCGACATCTTAAAATTAAAATCGGTCCAGTGGAACTCCAGATTTGGTTCTGCCAAGATTTTCAAAACTGAATTATTATAAGAATAGATGCTTACGGAGAGAATGGAGAACCGGCTGGTAGTTCTAGATAGAAAGCGTTCACGAAAGCTGCTACAGTAGTGGCCAAATAGCAGACACCAAGCAGTAGAAGTCCTTTGTTGAAAAAACCAGCAGATTTCTTATCAGAAGCACAGTGTGATAGAGGAATTAGAAGCAAAGGTGAGACCAGATATAGCTGCATGTCAGCTGATAAGAACCAACTCTGTGGCAAACACTGCAACAAAATAAAATATAACAGAAAAGTTGTTAAGTTTACGCTTCGATAAGGATCGAATGGATATTGCACAGGACGAAAAATATGCTTTCAAGTAGGGGCCTGCTTCTAAATTCATACAAGATGGTAAATAAAAGGGGCTTTAGGGTCCATTTCTTAGTTCAGTAGAACTTTGATTAACCGTCACTCTATGTTACTGTAGCCATCATGTCACTGCGTAAATACACATTTAGATACTTTCCTAATTAACACAGAACCAAAAGTTTAAGTGCCATTATGAATAAAAGGGATCTTAATGACCTTGAATTAATATTAAAATAGAATTATTATTCACTTATACAGGGTTATATGCCTGTAAAACCTTTTAAGCCTAAATACAGAACAGATATCTGTTTTATGTTATTCGTCAATTCAATTCACTGTCACAGGGTGACGGGATCGCACACTAATTGAAATTGGACTAGAAATCCAGTTGACTTTGAGCCAATTATTGTAGTTTTAAAATGTTCTATAACTGAAACATCTTCCTGATTTGATAGCCTTTGTTATTACAGCAGCTGTCTAATGATGGGGTTCTGCGTATGTACTGAAAACTATTCTAACGGTATGCGCAGATTTCTCATATGGAAAAGAAACATGCTTACCTATTAATATATAGAATTTTATACAGGTTACAATGATCGTAAAGGTCCCATAGAATGTAGAACCTTCTTGCGTTTATCTTTTCACTATTTGTACTTCACGAAGCAGAAAGTAATCAAGAAACTTTTTTTAATCCTGTTTTTAAAGTCCATAACCATACGATGGCAATTATTTCATATTTTAACAGTTAATGTGTCTTTTTCATTGGGTGGAAGTGTTCTTACAGTGTTGTAAGGGTTGACGTAGTTGCTGATGTACAAGAGGCCAGTCCACCAGTTGTCAGTGCACGATGATGCTTTATATCCTATCAGTCTCTTCCACAGAGGACCGTCAGAAACATAGAGTAAGATGCAACCTTCCAACATCATCACAAACGCCAGACCGGGGGTTAACCTGTAATAATGAATAAAAATTGGATAAAATATATTATAATCTAACTGTGAATATTCCAAAAACACGAATCCTCACTAAAGACCACCAGTATCTAAAATTTTTGTTTGATAAACAGTCATATTTGAATATACTGTAGAGTCCCGTTAATAATTGGGATGGGATCATAACCGGATCTGATTAGGCTGATATTATGTGCAACAAACAGATTCAATAATGCATACATTACCAACTGTATATAAAATGTAAAATTGTTATCTCTTAGTTTGAAGAATATCTGGAAACAACACACTTTGAATCTTAAGATAAAACCAAACAATACATTAAGAATATTTTATGTTTTGAACAACCTGGGTATACCTCAGGCTGTTATAAGAAAGGTGTTCTTTTCCGTGGTCCACAGTAGAATTGATTATGCAATTTCATGCTGGGGTGTGCGTATAGTGTAAACACAAATCCAATTCATGTTTTGCAGAAAAATTTTGTTAAAATAATTTTGAAAAAGGCAAAAACAGAATCATCTTTTCCTCTATTTCAAGCTCTTAAAATACTTCCATTAAAATATAGGCCTACGTATGTTTATGTAAGGGGGGAACTGGATTAATATTGTTCTATTTAATTATTAACTATTGATTGTTGGGTTTTAAAATTGTTAGTTTCAGGCGAGGTCAAGGAAGTAATGTAAGGAGGAAGTATTTGAGCTTGCTGTTGTACGAGTAGACTGGAACTGTTATTAAACAATAGCTTTGTTTATGCTGAATGATAAACAAGAACGGAATTCAACTTATACATTTATTAAATTTAATTTTAGGGTTAAGAAGACTGGAACTCCCAAAGAAATAATTAGAACTTTAAACAATTTATCAATTTTGGATCGGACCCCCCTTAATTTACAAAACCCCCAAACTAATATAGACTTATTAATAAGGCCTGGGGTCGGGCCCCAGGCCTTGAGCCCCATGGCCCCTCCGACCTAACTTCCCTAAACCTATACACTAACAAGACCAGTCACGACGGGCACGACCTGTCGAGGCCGTACTGCGCCACCTGCAACAAGTGGGGCCACTACACCAGCCAGCACCAATGCCCCCGCTACCCCCGTGACCCTACCAACCCCAACGCAAACCCGCCCGTCAGGATCGTCACACCCCCTACCGCCCCTGCCTCCAACCCCTGGAATCTGAAACTCTCGGATTTCCCCTCCCTTCGCCCCGAGACCACCCTCGCCCCCCCAACCCACCCTGACGTGCACACCACTGACGGCGCCCCAGCCACCGAAACTGACACCGCACCCCCCACCGACACTGCCACTCCCTCAAACACTCATCAGACTTCCGATGACAAAAACAACCATGACAACCCCCGACCCTCCCCCCAGGCCTTCGTCACCCATGATGTCCTGAACGGTTTCCTGGACCAACTCCTCACCGTCCTCAGTGAGGGCTTCAAACGCACCTTTGACGCCCTACTCACCCTCCTCCTCACCTCAGTCCCGGCCCACGGCCAGCAGAGGGTGCGTGACACCATCAACAGCGTCACAAAACGTCTGTTCGACACGCGCACAATCTTGCAAACCGTGGGTTCAGGCCTGAATGTTATCGGCTATCTCCCTCGACCCACTGACCCGTGCCCAACCGCCCCGCACCCCTGCCCAAGTCGAGGAATTCCACACAACCATCACCTCTGCCATTGTCACGGCGAAGAACCTTGCCATTCCCGTAAAGCGTGTCCTCCACACCCCACTGAGACTGCCCCCTGACGTACTTGACCTCATCAAAGCGAAACGACGAGTTCGTTGTCTCCTTCTCCGGGACCCCTCCTCCCTCTACCTTCACGACACCTACAGGGCTCTGGTAGAACGTGTCAAGGCTGCCATGCGCGCCTTCAGGGACACCAGGGCAATGAAAGTGTGCGAGAAGGCGGACTCCGACTTCCACAACAACCCCCGTGCGTTCTGGCGTCTCGTCAAGCGCACAAACAACCCCCCCACCCAAACATCCCCACTCGTTGTTGACGGTACATCGTCGCGGACAGCCAAGGCAAGGCCGAGGCGTTCCGCGATTGCCTGGCCGGCATCCATTCTGTCCCACAACACCCCGACTTTGATGAGGCACACTACCGACACATCAACGAGCTACGAGCTTGTTGACCGACAACCAGACCTTTTCAAACCACCAGACGCCATTCCCCCAGATCTTCCCGACCACGAACTCCTCAGACCAATCACTCCTGACGAAATTTCACTCAAACGCAAACGCCTCCGAAACACCGCCCCCGGTCCTGACGGCATATCTAACCTTCTGATCCGGAAAGCCCCACCACTACTCATCAACCTACTTACCGTTCTCTACACCTCCGTTCTCCACCTCGGCTACTCCCCACGGGCATGGAAACATGCCCATGTCATCCTATTCCCCAAGCCCCACAAGGACCCTAGAAATCCATCCAACTACCGGCCCATCTCCCTCACCTCGACCCTCTCGAAACTTTTCCAGAAAATCCTTGCCGCAAGGCTCCACTCCCACCTCAACTTCCTAGGCCTCCTCCCCAACACCCAAGCGGGTTTTCGGCCTGGAGTCAACATGTACGACCAGCTTCTGCGGGTCGTCACATGCCTCCAGACGAACAACTCGCTCCACCGCCCCACAATCCTAGCCCTGATGGATGTCCAAAAGGCCTTCGACAAGGTTTGGTACAACGGCCTCCGGGCCAAGATGCTGGCACTCCAGTTCCCTGCCCCCGTCGTACGATGGATCTCCCACTTCCTTGATGGACGCACTGCACAAATCCGGCTACATGGCAACCTCTCCACCCCCGTGTCATAGGCGAACCCAGTTCGCCGATGACACGGCGTTCTCGGTTTCAGAACGTAGGCACGACACCTTACTCCGCAAAACCTCCGAAACCCTCGACAATTACCTTACCTTCTGCAACCGCTGGCGCATCCTCCTCAATGCCTCCAAAACCCAACTCTGCTTCTTCAACTTCAACTCCCGTCGCTACCGCCGCACCAAATCTGATCCCATCACTTTCAACAACATCCGTCTTGACCTCCGAAAATCCTGCACCTACCTGGGTGTTAAGTTGGACTCCAACCTCTCCTTCATCCCTCACATCAAAGATTCCAAACGCCGAGCCACCACCCGCCTTCGGGCACTCCGTGTCCTCAACAACCATCACCAAGGCTGCTCCACTAACGTCCTCGCCCGCCTATACACCTCTGTAATTCGTCCCGTCCTCACGTATGCCCACCCCCTCCTCCTAACGCTCCCTGACCGCCACATCTCCAATTTGGAGATGACCGAGAGACGAGCCCTCCGCCTAGCCTCCCACCTTCCCCCATGGGCCAGTAACCACTCGGTTTACGAAGCCCATACCATCCCACCGCTCCACGACTTCCTCCTTCACCTCAACACCCGATACCTCGACAAAGCCCGCCACTAAGAAATCCTAACACCTTACTTCGATCCCTACTTCACCGACCGCCAAACCCTTACAATCCACCACCTTTCTAACCTAGATCTACTTCCATAACCAACCAATAACCTCAAACCTTAAACCCACACAGTAACTCCATAACGACCGTAGCAAACCACAACCCTACCCCCACTGCGTCAGGCATCTGGTTTAGCAGTTTTCTAACTACCCAAAGTCCTGGTCGCAGTGGCTCCTTTCCCCCTCTGGTGCGAAAGTAGGCACCGAAAGAAAAAATAAAAAAAGCCCTACCGTAGCGTCAGAACTCCTCCCCTCCCCCTCCCCTCCGGCATGAAAGTAGGCAACCAAAGAAAAAACAAAAAAAGTTCTACCGTAATATCGGAGTCAACCACTACGCCTTACCCCACCCCGGCACGAAAGCAGGCAACGAAAGATAAAACAAAAAAAGTCCTGCCGTAGTGTCGAATCAAATCCACAAACCCTAGCCAAGGCTGAAGAGGGCAACGCCCTATAACAGCCGCAGTGGGCTCTTCCAGCTCACTGGAACCTCACGACCAAGCAAGTACACTCACATCACTGCCCTAGACTCACTCCCCTGAATCTAAGTCTGCTGACCTATTTAAGCCAGAGCTACCAAATAGGTCAGCATAAACAAAGCTATTGTTTAATAACAGTTCCAGTCTACTCGTACAACAGTAAGCTCAAATACTTCCTCCTTACATTACTTCCTTGACCGCGCCTAAAACTAACAATTTTAAAACCCAACAATCAATAGTTAATAATTAAATAAAACAATATTAATCCAGTTCCCCCCTTACATTTATAAAGTTTTAAAAAATTTTTACCTAAGAAGTGGCAATTCGGCTGCTAATGTAAATGAATACAGAAATCGGCTGAGAAATTCAGGTCACATTTTAGTTCCCCGCCCAAACAATACAATTTTCACTCAGTCATTTCTTTTTGTAGGCCCTAGGGTTTATAATAAATTACCAGCTGAAGTCAAAAGCTCTGTTTGTAAAAAAATGTTTAATAAAAGACTCTACAAATGGTTCTTAAGTCTTAATAGTATAGATTTTTTGTTAAAATTGGAAACTTGAATTTATGTTAGGTTTTATTCTATTTTATCTGGAAATATATTTTGCTTTATTTTATTTTTATGTGTAAAACGGTCTCTGCTTGTAATGTAGACTAGATGATGAAACAAAGAGATTTTTCAGTTATAAGCTAGGTTGATTTAACATCAATTTCTAGCCATTGTCCAGTGAGTGCTATCAGTTATCCAATTAAGTGATAAGGAACCTCTTACAGTCATAGCCTCTGTGGCCCTAATTATTTTCCAACAAATTAAAAATGTATATGTTAATATATGTATATGTAAAAATGTGTACATTATTATTATTATATATGAGCAAACTGTTTATTTGTATGTTGATGATTGGAAAATATATATATATATATTAATATTCATATATTATTTGTTGACCTTATTGTACTAGAATAAAAATCTCGAAATGTACGGTACGAAAAACGTTAATTCGGGAATAGAGCAATGATGATATATTTGAAATTTATCTTGGGTACATCTGCTAACGCTAACTCTACAGTATTGTTTGGTTTGTGAACAATTGAAGTGAGGAAGGGAAGCCATTGACCTGTGATTAGATCTCAGAGCATTTTTGTAAAAATAGGGCCCCCATCACTTCTGTAACCCTTTCTTCCTTTCCCACATCCCAAATATGAGTCATTGGTCATTGCACTATGCAATGTGACACAATTTAATTGAAAATTGAATTGTTCAAATTTTGTTTTTGAGTTTAGGCCTTGTCTTTGGTTTTTAATTACAGTTAACCAACATAATTAACTAGATAATCGTTTACAAATTTTACCCAACAAAGTAATCCAGTGAATTTCTTTGTCTAAAAATAAAAAAATGTTAAAAAAATCCCTTGAAATTTCCTGTTTATTTAAGTTAGGAAAATAAATCGATAATTTCCTGACAGAATGTGTCCAGATTTTTGGATTGGTGGAACTACTGTGCTACAATTATTCCTCTTATTTTCTTGCATTGTACTATTAGTAGTCTATAGATATAGCTTATATAAATGTTCATGAAATAGAACAACTAGTCATTTTCCAGAATAAAAACAATGGTTAATCTGTCTAACAGTTAAAGAAAAGGAAGAGAGCTTCTACAAGATATAAACACCATTATAGTTGTTTTCTAGAGAACTCTGGAAATGGGAACTCTTTTCAGTAACAAATATAACTTTTACAGAAATATACACCCACCTGATGTATCTTTTGTAGTAGAAGTGTACAATGTTGAATCGCTCGCCTCTGTCTCTCGCTCGCAGGAAGTGGAAGCTCACGAGACAACCGGAGATAAGGAAGAATAGTTCGACGGCCAGCATCATGTTGACCAGGGGGGACATGAACCACGCGGTCGTGTACTGCAAAGTGAAATGGTTATACGTGCTGTGTTGACCTGGGGGGACATGAACCACGCGGTCGTGTACTGCAAAGTGAAATGGTCATACGTGCTGTGTTGACCAGGGGTGACATGAACCACGCGGTCGTGTACTGCAAAGTGAAATGGTCATACTGTACGTGCTGTGTTGACCAGGGGGGACATGATCCACACGGTCATGTACTGCTAAGTGAAATGGTCATACGTGCTGTGTTGACCAGGGGGACATGAACCACGCGGTCGTGTACTGCAAAGTGAAATGGTCATACGTGCTGTGTTGACCTTGGGGGACATGAACCACGCGGTCGTGTACTGCAAAGTGAAATGGTCATACGTGCTGTGTTGACCTTGGGGGACATGAACCACGCGGTCGTGTACTGCAAAGTGAAATGGTCATACGTGCTGTGTTGACCAGGGGGGACATGAACCACGCGGTCGTGTACTGCAAAGTGAAATGGTCATACGTGCTGTGTTGACCAGGGGGGACATGAACCACGCGGTCATGTACTGCAAAGTGAAATGGTCATACGTGCTGTGTTGACCAGGGGGGACATGAACCACACGGTCATGTACTGCTAAGCGAAATGGTCATACGTGCTGTGTTGACCTGGGGGGACATGAACCACACGGTCATGTACTGCTAAGTGAAATGGTCATACGTGCTGTGTTGACCTGGGGGGACATGAACCACACGGTCGTGTACTGCAAAGTGAAATGGTCATACGTGCTGTGTTGACCAGGGGGGACATGAACCACACGGTCGTGTACTGCAAAGTGAAATGGTCATACGTGCTGTGTTGACCTGGGGGGACATGAACCACGCGGTCGTGTACTGCAAAGTGAAATGGTCATACGTGCTGTGTTGACCAGTAGGGACATGCACCACGCAGTCGTGAACTGCAAAGTGAAATGGTCATACGTGCTGTGTTGACCAGGGGGGACATGCACCACGCGGTCGTGTACTGCAAAGTGAAATGGTCTTACGTGCTGTGTTGACCAGGGGTTACATGAACCACGCGGTCGTGAATTGCAAATTGAAATGGTCATACGTGCTGTGTTGACCAGGGGGGACATGAACCACGCGGTCGTGTATTGCTAAGTGAAATGGTCATACGTGCTGTGTTGACAAGGGGGGGACATGAACCACGCGGACGTATACTGCTAAGTGAAATGGTCATACGTGCTGTGTTGACCAGGGGGGACATGAACCACGCGGTCGTGTATTGCTAAGTGAAATGGTCATACGTGCTGTGTTGACCAGGGGGGACATAAACCTCGCGGTCGTGTACTGCTAAGTGAAATGGTCATACGTGCTGTGTTTACGTGGGGGGACATGAACCACGCGGTCGTGTACTGCTAAGTGAAAAGGTCATACGTGCTGTGTTGACCAGGGGGAACATGAACCACGCGGACGTGTACTGCTAAGTGAAATGGTCATACGTGCTGTGTTGACCTGGGGGGACATGAACCACGCGGTCGTTTACTGCAAAGTGAAATGGTCATACGAGCTGTGTGACCAGGGGGAACATGAACCACGCGTACGTGTACTGCTAAGTGAAATGGTCATACGTGCTGTGTTGACCAGGGGGGACATGAACCACGCGGTCGTTTACTGCAAAGTGAAATGGTCATACGTGCTGTGTTGACCAGGGGGAACATGAACCACGCGGACGTGTACTGCTAAGTGAAATGGTCATACGTGCTGTGTTGATCTGGGGGGGACATGAAACACGCGATCGTGTACTGCTAAGTGAAATGGTCATACGTGCTGTGTTGACCTGGGGGGACATGAACCACGCGGTCGTGTATTGCTAAGTTAAATGGTCATACGTGATGTGTTGTCTAGGGGGGACATGAACCACGCGGTCGTGTACTGCAAAGTGAAATGGTCATACGTGCTGTGTTGACCTGGGGAAACATGAACCACACGGTCGTGTACTGCAAAGTGAAATGGTCATACGTGCTGTGTTGACCAGGGGGGACATGAACCACACGGTCATGTACTGCTAAGTGAAATGGTCATACGTGCTGTGTTGACCAGGGTTGACATGAACCACGCGGTCGTGTACTACAAAGTGAAATGGTCATACGTGCTGTGTTGACCAGGAGGACATGAACCACGCGGTCGTGTACTGCAAAGTGAAATGGTCATACGTGCTGTGTTGACCTGGGGGGACATGAACCACGCGGTCGTGTACTGCAAAGTGAAATGGTCATACGTGCTGTGTTGACCAGGGGGGACATGCACCACGGAGTCGTGAACTGCAAAGTGAAATGGTCATACGTGCTGTGTTGACCAGGGGGGACAGGCACCACGCGGTCGTGTACTGCAAAGTGAAATGGTCTTACGTGCTGTGTTGACCAGGGGTTACATGAACCACGCGGTCGTGAACTGCAAATTAAAATGGTCATACGTGATGTGTTGACCAGGGGGGACATGAACCACGCGGTCGTGTATTGCTAAGTGAAATGGTGATAGATGCTGTGTTGACCTGGGGGGACATGAACCACGCGTTCTTGTACTGCAAAGTGAAATAGTTATACGTGCTGTGTTGACCTGGGGGGACATGAACCACGTGGACGTGTACTGCTAAGTGAAATGGTCATACGTGCTGTGTTGACAAGGGGGGGACATGAACCACGCGGACGTATACTGCGAAGTGAAATGGTCATACGTGCTGTGTTGACCTGAGGGGACATGAACCACGCGTTCTTGTACTGCAAAGTGAAATGGTTATACGTGCAGTGTTGACCAGGGGGAACATGAACCACGCGGACGTGTACTGCTAAGTGAAATGGTCATACGTGCTGTGTTGACCTGGGGGGACATGAACCACGCGATCGTGTACTGCTAAGTGAAATGGTCATACGTGCTGTGTTGACCTGGGGGGGGATATGAACCACGCGGACGTGTATTGCTAAGTGAAATGGTCATACGTGCTGTGTTGTCCAGGGGGGACATGAACCACGCGGTCGTGTACTGCTAAGTGAAATGGTCATACGTGCTGTGTTGACCTGGGGGGACATGAACCACGCGGTCGTGTACTGCAAAGTGAAATTCATACGTGCTGTGTTGAACAGGGGGGACATGAACCACGCGGTCGTGTACTGCTAAGTGAAATGGTCATACGTGCTGTGTTGACCAGGGGGGACATGAACCACGCGGTCGTGTATTGCTAAGTGAAATGGTCATACGTGCTGTGTTGACCTGGGGGATATGAACCACTCGGTCGTGTACTGCGAAGTGAAATGGTCATACGTGCTGTGTTGACCTGGGGGGACTTGAACCACGCGGTCGTGTACTGCAAAGTGAAATGGTCATACGTGCTGTGTTGACCAGGGGGGAGATGAACCACGCGGTCGTGTACTGCAAAGTGAAATGGTCATACATGCTGTGTTGACCTGGGGGGACTTGAACCACGCGGTCGTGTACTGCTAAGTGAAATGGTCATACGTGCTGTGTTGACCAGGGGGGACATGAACCATGCGGTCGTGTATTGCTAAGTAAAATGGTCATACGTGCTGTGTTGACCAGGGGGGGACATGAACCACGCGGTCGTGTATTGCTAAGTAAAATGGTCATACGCGCTGTGTTGACCAGGGGGAACATGAACCATGCGGACGTGTACTGCTAAGTGAAATGGTCATACGTGCTGTGTTGACCTGAGGGGACTTGAACCACGCGGTCGTGTACTGCAAAGTGAAATGGTCATACGTGCTGTGTTGACCTGGGGGGACATGAAACACGCGGTCGTGTACTGCTAAGTGAAATGGTCATACGTGCTGTGTTGATCTGAGGGGACTTGAACCACGCGGTCGTGTACTGCTAAGTGAAATGGTCATACGTGCTGTGTTGACCTGGGGGGACATGAAACACGCGGTCGTGTACTGCTAAGTGAAATGGTCATACGTGCTGTGTTGACCTGGGGGGACATGAACCACACGGTCGTGTACTGCAAAGTGAAATGGTCATACTTGCTGTGTTGACCAGAGGGGACATGAACCACGCGGTCGTGTACTGCAAAGTGAAATGGTCATACGTGCTGTGTTGACCTGGGGGGACATGAACCACGCGGTCGTGTACTGCAAAGTGAAATGGTCATACGTGCTGTGTTGACCAGGGGGGACATGAACTACGCGTTCGTGTACTGCAAATCGAAATGGTCATACGTGCTGTGTTGACCAGGGGGGACATGAACCACGCGGTCGTGTATTGCTTAGTGAAATGTTCATACGTGCTGTGTTGACCTGGGGCGACTTGAACCACGCGGTCGTGTACTGCTAAGTGAAATGGTCATACGTGCTGTGTTGACCAGGGGGGACATGATCCACGCGGTCGTGTATTGCTAAGTGAAATGGTCATACGTGCTGTGTTGACCAGGGGGACATGAACCACTCGGTCGTGTACTGTGAAGTGAAATGGTCATACGTGCTGTGTTGACCTGAGGGGATTTGAACCACGCGGTCGTGTACTGCTAAGTGAAATGGTCATACGTGCTGGGTTGACCTGGGGGGACATGAACCACGCGGTCGTGTACTGCAAAGTGAAATGGTCATACGTGCTGTGTTGACCAGGGGGGACATGAACCACGCGGTCGTGTACTGCAAAGTGAAATGGTCATACGTGCTGTGTTGACCAAAGGGGACATGAACCACGCGGTCGTTTACTGCAAAGTGAAATGGTCATACGTGATGTGTTGACCAAAGTGGACATGAACCACGCGGTCGTTTACTGCAAAGTGAAATGGTCATACGTGCTGTGTTGACCTGGGGGGACATGAACCACGCGGTCGTGTACTGCAAAGTGAAATGGTCATACGTGCTGTGTTGACCAGGGGGGACATGAACCACGCGGTCGTGTACTGCAAAGTGAAATGGTCATACGTGCTGTGTTGACCAAAGGGGTCATGAACCACGCGGTCGTTTACTGCAAAGTTAAATGGTCATACGTGCTGTGTTGACCAAAGGGGACATGAACCACGCGGTCGTTTACTGCAAAGTGAAATGGTCATACGTGCTGTGTTGACCAGGGGGGACATGAACCACGCGGTCGTGTATTGCTAAGTGAAGTGGTCATACGTGCTGTGTTGACCAGGGGGGACATGAACCACGCGGTCGTGTAGTGCAAAGTGAAGTGGTCATACGTGCTGTGTTGACCAGGGGGGACATGAACCACGCGGTCGTGTAGTGCAAAGTGAAGTGGTCATACGTGCTGTGTTGACCAGGGGGGACATGAACCACGCGGTCGTGTATTGCTAAGTGAAGTGGTCATACGTGCTGTGTTGACCAGGGGGGACATGAACCACGCGGTCGTGTAGTGCAAAGTGAAGTGGTCATACGTGCTGTGTTGACCAGGGGGGACATGAACCACGCGGTCGTGTATTGCTAAGTGAAGTGGTCATACGTGCTGTGTTGACCAGGGGGGACATGAACCACGTGGTCGTGTACTGCAAAGTTAAATGGTCATACGTGCTGTGTTGACCAGGGGGGACATGAACCACGCGGTCGTGTACTGCAAAGTGAAATGGTCATACGTGCTGTGTTGACCAAAGGGGACATGAACCACGCGGTCGTTTACTGCAAAGTGAAATGGTCATACGTGCTGTGTTGACCAAAGGGGACATGAACCACGCGGTCGTTTACTGCAAAGTGAAATGGTCATACGTGCTGTGTTGACCAGGGGGGACATGAACCACGCGGTCGTGTATTGCTAAGTGAAGTGGTCATACGTGCTGTGTTGACCAGGGGGGACATGAACCACGCGGTCGTGTAGTGCAAAGTGAAATGGTCATACGTGCTGTGTTGACCAAAGGGGACATGAACCACGCGGTCGTTTACTGCAAAGTGAAATGGTCATACGTGCTGTGTTGACCAGGGGGACATGAACCACGCGGTCGTGTATTGCTAAGTGAAGTGGTCATACGTGCTGTGTTGACCAGGGGGGACATGAACCACGCGGTCGTGTATTGCTAAGTGAAGTGGTCATACGTGCTGTGTTGACCAAAGGGGACATGAACCACGCGGTCGTTTACTGCAAAGTGAAATGGTCATACGTGCTGTGTTGACCAGGGGGGACATGAACCACGCGGTCGTGTATTGCTAAGTGAAGTGGTCATACGTGCTGTGTTGACCAGGGGGGACATGAACCACGCGGTCGTGTAGTGCAAAGTGAAGTGGTCATACGTGCTGTGTTGACCAGGGGGGACATGAACCACGCGGTCGTGTAGTGCAAAGTGAAGTGGTCATACGTGCTGTGTTGAACAGGGGGGACATGAACCACGCGGTCGTGTATTGCTAAGTGAAGTGGTCATACGTGCTGTGTTGACCAGGGGGGACATGAACCACGCGGTCGTGTAGTGCAAAGTGAAGTGGTCATACGTGCTGTGTTGACCAGGGGGGACATGAACCACGCGGTCGTGTATTGCTAAGTGAAGTGGTCATACGTGCTGTGTTGACCAGAGGGGACATGAACCACGCGGTCGTGTACTGCAAAGTGAAATGGTCATACGTGCTGTGTTGACCAGGGGGGACATGAACCACGCGGTCGTGTACTGCAAATTGAAATGGTCATACGTGCCGTGTTGACCAAAGGGGACATGAACCACGCGGTCGTTTACTGCAAAGTGAAATGGTCATACGTGCTGTGTTGACCAAAGGGGACATGAACCACGCGGTCGTTTACTGCAAAGTGAAATGGTCATACGTGCTGTGTTGACCAGGGGGGACATGAACCACGCGGTCGTGTATTGCTAAGTGAAGTGGTCATACGTGCTGTGTTGACCAGGGGGGACATGAACCACGCGGTCGTGTAGTGCAAAGTGAAATGGTCATACGTGCTTGTAAAACATCCAACAATTATAAATTACGTATCGTGTTTTTTTGACGATCCACTAATAAACATATTTTATAGAACGAAATACAAAGAATCACTAAGAAGAATCAGGAAAACAACAACTTTTGAATTAAGTACGGTATGTCTTGGTAATGTTTGTACATAAGTATTTATTGGAAAATCTAATTAGCGAGACAAACAATAAAAATTACTTTCAGTTAATCTAAAGAACATAAAAAATAAATAACAAAACAAGATTTATTAAACTTATTTAAAAATAAATTACTTAGTTAAAGAAAAAAAAATTAGCATTGTATTTTCCGAAATTGTGTGTCTAAGTAGGCCTTTCTAAAAAAAACTCAAATAGGAAATTTCCTTTTAGGAAATCAACAAATAATCAGTTTTTCTCATTGCTCCACTTAATCCATTCTATATTTGATGCTGTGCCTGAGAGAGCAAACGCAAACCAAATAAATGTTTAAGAATCCCTGGGCAGTCTGCAGTTATATGAAACTAAATTTCCCCCTTTTGTTGTCATGCTTAAGCTTAAACTAGTAAGTAATCATATTTCTTATAAATGTTAAAAAATAATTCTGTATTTGTAATTGAATTTTATGTTGATTGCAAAAAATTGCACTTTTTAGAGAAAGCCCGGAGGACAGGCAGTAATTATGTCTAGAAGCTCCACCAAGAGGACTGACCCGTTCCATATCCAAGAGCGTGACTTTGGGGACTAGTAGGCTCTGCCCGAACCGGTGGCCCAGCACTATCCAAGAGATGGCCACCACTCGGAGACCGTCGAGAGTGTTGAGGTTGTCTGTGCGGTGGTCTCGGCCGGTGAGGCGACGCCACGACGAAAACATGGAGAAACTCATCAGAGCGCCACGGCCCTGGGCTGGAACCATGGGTAAATAAAAATATCTGGATCGCTGACCAAGGTAATGTTATAGGGCAGGGAGCGAGCCGGATTCCCCCACCACTTTAAGGTGTCACTGGCGTATAGAACCACTGCGTTTGAACGTTTTACATCTCAAATTGGTGTTATATTGATGAAACTTGATAAAACTTGATAAAACTTGATTGATAAAACTGTCAGCAAATCTTAATCGATTCAAACTTCTTTAATTCCTCTTGGTTTAAAGTGCTTGTTACTAAATTTATGAATTCATAGGAACTTTTGGGACTTAAGACCAATAAAAAGAAAACTTTGGCATGGTCTCATGATTTTTATTGTTGCATTTTCTTGAATAGACAATGAATGGTCATTCATTCCATCTTTCAACAATAGGGCAGACCGGGGCTGAAAGTCACACGGGTTGGTTGTCACAAAGCTTATAACTCCTGCTATCGACTACCGTTGGCACTAGTTGTGCTTGTGCCGTTTCTTCCTTCAATATAAAAATAATTTTTCTAGGGAGTGGATGTCTATCTGTGAGTTTGTATGAATTATGTTGTTTTTTTTTCAAATTTTACTCTAGGTAAGTAAATTTTCTTAAGTCACTTAATTATTTTTTACCATCCTTATCTTTTGAGTTTTGAACATAAATTTCATATTATAACATAAGGCATACTTAAAGGTATGAAACCTGATTTCTTAACAAACAAATGGTTAACAGTTTTAGTTATATGTCGATGGTCGTCCAAAATGGTGGTACGTGGCAAGTTGTTACAAACAGTAGAGGGTTGGTTGTCAAGTGTGACATCTAACCCCGTTGAAGCATTTTCGCATCTGTGTTATTTTCAGGTTTAAAAACAAGGTTCGAAATTTTACAGATATGCTTGGAATGCCACCTTTCATTTGCAAAAATTGTGAAAGTGATATTTTAAGTGCTGAAAATTATTTTTGCACTTTGAAAATATTTTTAAGATTTTTTTATTTGCAATCAATCGTATACTATAATACGAGCAGTGTCTGAAGGGATTGTGTGTTCTACGATCTCGAAATCTAGCGGGTAGATTTTGCTTAAAGTTTGCATTTAACAGTGTTTTGACCCAAAAATAAGTTTAGAAACAGCCTCAATCCCAGGAAAAATCAAATTTGGTCTAAATTTAAGTTTAAAAATCTTAATTTTTATCATTGGTCTTATGTGTTGTTATTTTGTTAAGTAAATAACAACTAAAAGTAAACAAAAATAAAGGAACAAAAATTTTAAGCAGTTTTTTAAGAGCTGTTATCTGTGAATAGTCTGGTGTAGATTTAATAGCTTGATTACCATGGCAGTATAACCAAAGTGAATTAAAACCAACGAGAAAGGCCCAGTTAACCTGGTACTACTTATTTAATACGCTAAGGGTTTTTTTGTGTAGAGAACTCCTCTTGCAGTTTTCAACCGATATTCAAGTTTTTCATATTGTTATGGATAGGGCTTGGTCTGTATTTGTTTCCGCCAATAATTGATGAAAATCGGACATAAAATAAGGGCCCTATACACAAATTAAATTTGAAATTTTTCCATCAGAGTAGCATTGGGTTTGGGTTGAACATTTTAAACATCTGTTAATATACAGCTGTAAATACGTGTAGCTTTTTGTGATTACTGATATTTACAGTAATGGATTGGTCAGATGTCGTTGATTTAGAACTATATGTAACTTTTGTATTGTATGAAAATAAATTGCTCGATTTCGAGCAACACGTTGACTAGTTTTGTTAAAACATTGAAGCTAGGATAAATTACTGACCAAGACAAAATTATGACATTCTATATTTTTATGACTGTAAACTCAACTACAAAACTACAAAATATGGATAGTATAGTGATTTCATTGAATAGGGATAGTGTTCGTATGGTTCTTACCAGGTTGATAGTTGGTTTTTAAGTCATACCAACTGCTTCCAATGACCAGTGCAAACAGTGATACCAACACAACCCTGAAAATGTTCAAAGTAATTAAGAAATAATTATTGAGTATTACAGATAAATAGTTTTAAATTAGATTGAAAATGTTTTCCCTTTGTTTCAAAATAATATTAACTGCTACCACCATATTAATTATAGGCCCAATAATACAATTAATACTGAATTTCCCATTGGTTTTACATTTGCATTCTTCATATATAACACTTAGTTTAGTATACACAAATATAACACAGGGATCTCTTGGACCCCAACATATATTTTTTGATATTTACCATTTGCTTCGTAATATTTTGATTAGACCTCTTATAGGTATATTTAAAAATGCTGAAAGAATATTTTGATAGAAAAGTAAATTGTGAAATCTAAGCAGCTTTTTACAAAATACATGCAATTTTTTTACAAAAAAAGACTTAGATTTACATAAAAATATTTTGTCAAGAAATTTTTAACAGATGATTATTTAATCCTCTTATGTTTTTTAAAGTACATAAAACAAGGAATTATTTAGTTTTATAGTAAATGTGAAAGCATTTAAGGGTGTTTTTATAATACCCACCAAAAAATCATATTCTACTATGAAAATTAGGTACTTGTTTGTTATTCATAAGCCAGCTACTCTTTTAATGTTATTTTGAAAACTGGAATCTTTGAAAAACACATAATTTGAAAGGAGAATATTTACTTTGCACTGTATGGAAATTTCACTTTTATAAGTTATACGGCTTTTGAGTTCTGCTTCCTCAATGTCAGCCATGTCACCGATTATGATCCAATATTGATATAGCCACGATAAAATATAAATAAAACTAAAATAAATAAAATTAAAAATTTTATAAATTTTTAATTTAGTTTATAAATACATATGACAACTTATCCTCCTGCTGGAACAGCGTCACAAGTTTACTTGCCAAAGATGGCTCAGCCTACAATGGCTGGGATCGAACCAGGGCCCAATAAAAACAGGGGCTAAGTGTTGCCTCAGGACTTAAGCATATCCCGTTTAGGATGGGCTCATACAATTAATTAACAACCAAGTATTTAAAATATCTTGCCAATAATCATTGCCACACCCTGGGATGAAAGTAAAACCCGCGGTGACACCACCTGAAAGTAAAACGGGCCTCCCGTACCCACGAGGGTCACTCGCCCAGCACAAGTCTTCAAGTCGACAAATTCGTTGAACTTATCACCCAGACTAGTAAACGAGTAAAACAGAAAACAAACTCGATTAAAATAGTCACTGATAATTACAATGACCGAGGTTCCCCAAATCGACACTACTAGTCGGGTTTTTATAGTCACGCCACGTGGCTTCCGCTCCGCCTGTCGGCTCCTGTCCGCACCGCCAGGCCTCTGTACCTCAACTACTATGTCGTGATGTCCACCAAAAATATTCAGTGAGACGGTAATAGAATTAATAAATTCGATATTAATTATTAATAACACCAACAATATCAATTGCTTCAATATTAATTAATTAATTAAATACCATACACACGCCTAGGCGGTGCCGGACCAATCGGCAGGATGTAACTGGCAGGAATCGTAATATAATTAATTTTACAAATCTCAGATATTAATCAATCGATTTAATATTGGTTTATTTTACTGTAAATGAATAAGCAGTGACAGTACTCACCAATTGCGGGTCACTACCCAACAAATCCAAATCGACCACTCGTACGAACTCGTACACCACACACGCTACACGGTCACACGATCACCTCGACACACGGTACACCGGAGACGCGAACTGCCGAAACAAATCACCACGACGTTCACGCTACAGGTCTCGGGACGAACTGCCTGGAGCGGCCGACCTGTGGCCGCGGCCGAGCACCCAACCGCTTATCAGTGCTGATAAGGCGGGTCAAACTACAACCGGCCACCGCCGCTCACCTGGCGCGTACACGGCTGCACCGTCTTTCACCCCGCGGAAAAATGGCTCGTTACACCCCCCACCAACATCGGGGTGAAAAAAAAGAAAACCGCAAAAAAAGACTTCAAACTCCCACTCAGTGAGGGGACCTAAAGGATACGCCCAGTGGACAATCCTCGTCCACGGGCCTCAGCAGTGAAGACCTCTTCTGCAGGCCGTCGTAAACAAAAAAAACCTCTCGGAAAACAAAAACAAAATCTACGGGAACTTCCCTCAGTGGAGCTCTTCAATATTGCGCAGCTTCGCTGCCCGGATCTTGAAGCGCGATCCATCAGCGCGGGTCACTGCCCAGCGCTTGTTCCGGCGGTCCTTATGCGACCAGCCCTTCGCATCCAACTCTGCCAAGCGGTCGCGCAGATGTTCAGGAACCCTGAATCCACTACCGCTGGCCTCAGTTGCGGTTGCCTCTCTCCTAGGTTGGGGACGGGGCCTACGAGGACTCCGGGGCCGACGTTCATCCCGTACCGGACGACTCGAGGTGCGAGGACCTCGCTCCGGGTGACAGGATGCCTGCCGACTCTGCTCCAGACGGTGAGATGACTGCGGCCTGTACCTGGGCTCCGGGTAGCGACGCTCAATGGTCAACGTCATCTTCACCCGCCTCTCAGCTTGAGGACTTCGCTGGCGGTGCTCGCTCCGAAGTGGTCCTCTTCGACGAGCGTCCAGCTTCTCCCGAAGGTCGAACCGAGAAGCTCTCCCTTCACAGGACTCTCCGGTGCCACGGCTGCTCGTTCTCCCCAAGACGTCGTGGTGGTCGAGGGGTACCGACGCTCCACGGGCGCTTCGTCCTCCACGGCCTCTTCGATGTCGATCACCTCGGTCCCTTCTTCTGCGGCGCTCCCGAGCTCTACTCGCCTCTCTGGCCCTCCGCTCTTCACGTCTCTTCCTATCTCGTCGAACCTCGGGCCTCCGATGTGTTCTCTGCGTGGACTCCTGCTGTAGAGGAGGGGTCTCAACCAGACTCTCCGAAGACGGGGCATTCGGGGTCGGTCCTACCACCAACTCCTTTTCCAGCTCGCCATCTCGCAGCGACAGGCAGGACGACTCGCCGTCACCAGCGGAGCTTCCCAGCAACTCGGACTCTGTGTTTCCGCTCCGGTGTTCGTCAGCCTCGGCAAGCTGGTCCAACTCCATTGCGGAGACCTCGTCCCCCATGGTTCGAGCGGCTTCCGCGGCGGCCTCATCTCCGCAAGTCTCCACTTCAACTTCCACAGCAACATCTCCGACCAAGCCCTCGACTCCTCGAGCGGCAGCAGGATCGTTGTCACCCGGGGAGAGCAGGTCAACGACTGCCACCGGAGATTGGGGAGGGAGTGTCACGTTCTGATAGTCGCGGAAATCCTCCCTGTCGAACCTGCCATTCTTGAGTATCTCGGTAATCGTGGCCCTCGAGTTGTTAATGTCAACAGGTCGAGTAACATCTTTGTTGCGGGCCAGTCTGTCAGCGAAGACGCAGACGAAGACACCGCAGCTGTCGCTGTCTGTCTGTCGAGGCAACTCCTGTGGCGACGCCGTCAGAGCCCAACCATCCCCATCGAAAGGGAGGTTCTTGGCCTGGGCGTGCAACCGCAGGAACTCCAACACGTATTCCCTCTGCTGCATCGACGTCGGACTTCGAGGTCCAAGAGAATCAAACGAGGCAATCTCCGCTCGACGAGGCCACACCGCCACGAGGGACCAATGGCCGTGTTGCCCCACATTCGGAAGATGGATGGGAAACAACAGCAGCTCCCTGCTGAACGGGTCTATATTGCTTACCCGCCACTTGGTCCCTTCGTAACCACCCCTAACCCAGTCGGACCTAAATGAGCTGTCGCATGCCCAGACTGAGGGGAGGTTCCGATAAAAGCAGCTCCTCCGTTCTATGAGCCGCAAATACCCATTCACGACCATCCCGTTAACCAGGCAACGTGGTCGGAGGGTCTCGAGGTCCTCGGGTAATAGAAAAATCTCTGCACGGAGCAACATCTTCACTAACTTCCCAGGTAGTAAGACACCAAATGAAATGCTGCAAGCAAAGCACCAGCACCACCTGTGGACAAAACACAGCAAATAGCAAGCCAAGCCATTATAAGCGGATATCTACCCACCACCGAAACAAACCCAGAAGATTACAGATCGGGCCTCTCGTGAAAAGGTTTCAAGTCCATGACATGTACGGTGTGGGTCTCCTTAGACTCGGCATCCTTCACCACATACATGTTTGCCGCCTTCCGCCGCACTATGCTACAGGGGCCCTGAAACTTAGGAGCTAGCTTGCCCACAATAGCGTCCGCAGCCGACGACAAAACATGCAGCCGTCGCATCACCAGATCTCCAACCTGGTACTGCACCTCCCGGCATCTCAGGTGGTAGTATCGGGACTGTCGCTCAAACGCCTTCCGTAAATTCTGTCGACATTTCTCGTACATTCGCTTAAATGTCTGCTCCCGCTCCGTCAACACTTCCTTAACGTCCTTCTCCGTCACGCCCTCACCAACCGGGTTTGCAGTGGAGACGAACTCCGGTCCGCTGATTGCCCGTGGGGGTCTGGGTTCCCGGCCCAAGCACATCATCGCTGGGCTGTAGCCAGTAGAGTCGTGGACCGCCGTGTTGATTGCGTACTGGAACTCAGGCACAAGGGCGTCCCAAGTACGGTGGTTGTCCTTCACGAATTGGGCTATCATAGTTTTGATAACCCGATTCGGACGCTCTACGGGGTTAGACTGGGGACTATACGGTGCAGTCTTTCGGAATTCTATCTTCCATTCTTTGGTCAGGTCTTTGAATACCTTAGACACGAACTGCGTTCCGTTGTCCGTAATCAAAGTCACCGGGGAACCATACCGGAGGAGAACGAGATCCTTGAACTGGGCGGACACGGCCTTGGCCGTAGCTGCTCGAAGGGGTCTCATCTCAACCCACTTGCTAAACAAGTCTTGGAAAACCACCAAGAACCTGTGTCCCCCCTTTGATCGTGGGAACGGACCCATCAGGTCAGCCGATACCGACGTCCACGGCCCCTGAGGATTGCGGAAGTACATTTTACCGGCGGGCTTCAGTTGCGGGACCTTAAACTCCTGGCACGTAGGGCACGACCTCACGTAGTCCTTCACGTGCCGTCGCCACCCAGGCCAAAAATAACTCCCAGCAACACGAGCTAGGGTCTTCTTGACACCCATGTGCCCTGCCGTAGGAGAATCGTGGGTCTCTAACAGTACATCCTTCCTTTGGGAGGGACGTACACAAAGCCTCCACGAAGACTCCCCACTATCTCCTCGAGCCACCCCAAGGCGTTTGTACAATTTGCCCTCCTTGACGCAATAGTTGGGAAAACGCCTGGGCCTTTCCGTCACTGCTAACAGAGTGCGGTCATACCACGAGGCATCCGTAGCCGTAGCCACACTGGATCCTTCATCTTCGGCACTCCTCTCTCCCACCTGTGGGTCGACCATCACATCCCCATCAGCCAGGGCCTCACACACTTCTACTCCAACAGGCTGACGGGAGAGAGCGTCCGCCACTCTGTTCAGCGTACCTTTCCGGTAACGAATCTCGAACTCGTGCTGTTGCAGTTCCATCACCCATCGGGCCAGCCTCCCAGACGGCTCTTGAAGTTTCATCAGCCATCGAAGAGCAACATGGTCGGTGATAGCAACGAATCTATAGCCTTCTAGGTACGGTCGGAATTTCCGTATTGCCCAGACCAGTGCGAGACACTCCTTCTCGGTAGTGGTGTAGTTCCTTTCCTGGTCTGACAACAAATGGTCTGGTCGGCTAGCATAAGCTATCACAACCTCCCGACCTACCTGGTCTTGCGTCAATGCCGCACCAAGGCCTTCGTCGGACGCATCCACTTGCAGCACAAATGTTTCGGAGAAGTCCGGGCATGCCAAAACTGGTGTAGAGCTCAGTCGCCGCTTCATCTCCTCGAAAGCTACATCTTGCTCCGATCCCCAGTACCACCTTACTTCCTTCTTGAGAAGTTTCGTAAGTGGTCTTATCACTGATGCGAAGCCTTCAACGAAGCGCCGATACCAACTGGCCAGCCCAAGAAAGCTACGAAGGGTCTTCACATTTCGTGGCGTCGGGAAATCGCGAATAGCTCTGACCTTCTCAGGATCCGTCGCAATTCCAGCGTCACTGATGACATGACCCAAGTACTTTAACCGGGTTTTGCAGAAGTGGCACTTCTCAGGATTCAGACGAAGTCCTGCTTCCTTCAGTCTTCCGAAGACAGTTTTCAGAAGTTCCAAATGCCCCTCGAAAGTATCGGACACCAGGACCAGGTCGTCAAGGTACGCGAATGCCTTTGGTTCTAGGTCTGGTCCCACCACCTTATCTAGAAGACGCTGAAAGGTGGCCCCAGCAGAATGTAAACCAAAAGGCATAACCTTGAATTGGAACAGACCAACTCCGGGAACCGTAAATGCAGTGATAGGCCGACTCGACTCACTCAGTGGAACCTGCCAATAGCCTCGATACAAGTCCAAAGTACTTATGTATCGGGCCTGTCGCAGCTTTTCCAGAATGGCGTTGATCCGGGGGAGAGGGTACGCATCCGGGACACTAGCCTCGTTCACCTTCCTCAGATCCAAGCACATTCGGAACTTTCCGTTCGGTTTCTTCACCAGGACAATCGGTGAGCTCCACGGTGACGAGGACGGTTCAGTGACACCATCCTTTAGCATAGCCTCTACTTCATTATAAACCACAGCCTGCATCGCTGGGTTCCTCGGGTAGTGTCTCTGCTTCACCGGCACCGCTCCGTCCTTCAGCCGTATCACATGCTCCACGAGGTGGGTTATCCCGGGGACATAATCGAACTGGGGCAACTCCGTGTCGAGAAAACTCTTCAGCCTTTGCTCTTGCAGTCCAGTCAAGGGTGTTAGTGCATGCACTGGACCCATAGACTGCTCTGCACTGGCCTCCCACGGGGTCATAGGTTCGTTACCCATATTCCCACTCTCGTCGGTACCACCATGTACCTCGGTCGTGTGAATGGTCTGGCGGGGACCTCCTTCAATGGGGTTTCCAGGGTCTTCCTCACTTCCGCTGACAACATTCAGCAAGCCCTCGCGGCCTGAAGTGATCTCACCCACACCCATACGAATGGCCTGAGTCCCAACCCTGACGAGATCCAGCTCAAGGATAATCGGCATCCCGAGGATCATATCCGTCGTCAGAGTGGGAATGTACAAGGCCTCCCCTGTCCACCGCTTGCCATCCACTTCTCCTGTCAGATGGAACAATAGTTCGGCACTAGACCGCGACCCATCCGCCATTCTCAGAGGAGTGGTCTGTCTGTGCGGTACCACCTCCTGAGAGCGAAGATGGTCGGCCACCTTCTCCCCAACGAGATTTACTACGGACCCAGTGTGTAATAGAGCAGGGAAAACTCGCCCCATCAACTCTACCTCGACAAAGGGCCGTACATCCCGCGGCGGCACACTTCCATCGACGCCTCCGACCAAAGTATTTTTTTTGCCGAGCCACTCGTTCCAGTCCGCGGAGGTCGTTCTTCTCGGGATCCTGCACTCAGGTGACCTTCCGAGCCCTGAGCCGGTGATCCGTTTCCCGCATCACAGTCGCACGTCTTGAGGGTAACCCCGGGTCTACCACACCCAAAGCACCGAACGACTCTTGGCTTCTTACACCCTCGAGCAAAATGTCCGATCTCCTGACATCTGAAGCACCTCACGTCTCTCCTTGTACCTTCCGGCCTATCGGAGCTCGCCTTGGGCTTCTCTGCACGGGGTCTACTCATATTATTCGAGTTACCCACACGCAAACCATCACCCTTCCGGACTTCAACTCCGGAGGGTCTCTGAGGTTGCTCTCGTGTACGGGTCTCAACCACAGACGTGTCCAAAGCCTTCTCGCTCCTCTTCTTGTGAACGTAGGCGGTTTCTGAAACCAGCACTAAGTTCGGAGGCGGTGGGGGACGAAAGGTATTCTTCGCTCGAAGGTAGGCTTCATAGTCCTCAGCCATCTCCATCATCTCAGCTAAGGTGCTAAAGGCTTGCCGCCTCCGCATGTTGTTGAAGATCAAATCGAGCTTGCCTTGTTCCGACAACCTGCCATTCCGCCGTATAAGGGTTGTGATGGCGGTCACAAAGTCCCTAAACGACTCATTTTCCCCTTGAGTCCTCTTGCGTATCTCCTCATCCAAGTCTCTCCGATAGCCAGGCGGGAAAAACTGGATCTCGAACTGCCGACGAAACGAATCGTAGGAGTAAAGAAGCTCCTTGCAGTTCCTGTACCAGAGCAACGCAGAACCTTGAAGCAACTCGGGTAGTGCCTTCAACATATTCTCCGGCGTTAGAGAGTATGAGGCCATCAGCTCTTCCACCCTCTCCAAAAACGACACGGGATCACGCCGCCCGTCAAACTTCAGCCCCCACTTGCGAACAACGTTGCAAATGGCAGCACAATCCGTAGGCAGGGCCTTCTTCACTGTGGTCTGCACCAACCCTGGCCCCGCCGGTACTTCCAGGGTGGCCGGACGGGGTGGTCTCTCCTGACCAACAGTAGTGAACGGCGGGTCTAAAGTTGCCTTAAAAGTTTGTGGCTTAGGCAAACCCGCACCACGAAGCTCATAGTCGTCAACCGGGGTCCCTTGCGAATGCACTACTGCCGTTAGAGTTTCTCGAAGGGTACGAAAATCCGCGTTAGGTGACAACCCCAGAATCTCTTTGATGTTGTCCAACTCCCTACCCATCGCCTTCAGCGCAGCTCCTCCTTGGTCATCAGCGGGTGTGACGAGGATATTAGGGGTGGACCCGAAAACTCAGCAGTAGTAGAGGTAGGTGGAAACACCGGTGACTTCTGCTCGCCCAGCCCAGAGACCAGGTCAGCACTCGGGCGGGCATATTTCTTCCAAAAAGATGAAAACCTCTGCCTCAATTCAGCGGACGTACCCACGGTTTCCAAACCATGCCGAGCCATTTCCTTAACCAGCTCTGATTTCGAGAGGTCATAGATCCAACCTACTCGAACATCACCACGATTTGGCTTAGTAGGCAGGTTCTTAGTAGCCAGGGTCGTATACACCACCGACGTCACTGTGCTCGTCGCTGCCACAGATGAGATTGATGCCCCAAAAGGTATGGTCGTGGTCACTATGGGTTCGGAGCTTGCCCCAGAACTCGTCGTGACTATTGGCGTCATCATGGGTCTGTCACCCAACGTTGACGTAGTTGTCGTGGTCTCGACCATACTTGTCACAAAATCTCACAAATATAGACTATTGTAACGGAATAATTCAATTAAAATTAAACAATCAAACTAATTAATCAACCCCAACTGTAATCCCAACAGTGGGTCTAATAGTCCTCTAGCCCTGAGGTCCGAAACAGAATCCACAAAAATATAGTCTACCGTTCGGGCGCCGTTTCTTATGACGACTTTTCCCCCTGCTGGAAAAGCGTCACAAGTTTATTTGCCACAGATGGCTCAGCCTACGATGGCTGGGATCGACCCAGGGTCCAATAAAACAGGGGCTAAGTGTTGCCTCAGGACTAAATCTTATCCCGTTTAGGATGGGCTCATACAGTTAATTAAAAACCAAATATCTAGAATATCGAGCCAATAATCATTGCCACACCCAGGGATGAAGGTAAAACTGCGGTGACCCCACCTGAAAGTAAAACGGGCCTCTCGTACCCACGAGGGTCTCTTGCCCTGCACAAGTCTTCAAGTCGACAAATTCGTTGAACTTATCACCCAGACTAGTAAACGAATAAAACAGAAAACAAACTCGATTAAGATAGTCACTGGTAATTACAACGACCGCGATTTCCCAAATCGACACTACTAGTCGGGTTTTTATAGTCACGCCACGTGGCTTCCGCTCTGCCTGTCGGCTCCTGTCCGCACCGCCAGGCCTCTGTACCTCAACCACTGTCACGTGATGTCCACCAAAAATACTCCTTGAGACGGCAATATAAATTAATAAATTCGATATTAATTATTAACAACACACCAACAATATCAATTGCTTCAATATTAATTAATGAATTAAATACCACGCACGCCTATGCGGTGCCGGACCAATCGGCATATTATAACCTTCTCCTCGAATGATTTTGCACTATTATTCAGTTAAAACTATTGGATAATCAGCTGTTCTTTAAAAAATTGCATGTAAGCTCGATTTTTTTGGGAAAGTACCAACACCACCTAGAACACAAAGTACCCCCTCTCCCCCCTCACCAATCCCAGCTGTTTTTGCATATTCGTCAACTTATGTAGCGAGAATTTTAATATAACACTGGATCGAGCAGACGAGCAGACCCCAGAGCAAGTTGTTTACCCTGCTGCTGGTATACCAGTACAAGACTCCAGGCATTCGACAAGGTATGGCATGAAGGCCTTCTTTATAAAGTATATTGTCTGGGATTTCCACTCTATTTAAAACGAATAAATAAATCATTTTTACTTAACTGTCAGTTCTTTGTCAAAATTAATTCATCGTCATCCTCATATCGCCCAATTTCAGCAGGAGTGCCCCAAGGCTCAATATTGGGGCCTTTATTATTCAACATATTCATGAACGACATCCCAATTCCACAGAATGCGACCTTGGCCCTTTACGCTTATAATACAACCATCATCACTCAAAACAGTGACATTCTCCAAGCATACCACCAGATTCAAAATTCTGTCGATGACGTGACGCAATGGTTCAATAAATGGAACTTTTGTTTGAACTCTACAAAGTCAGAGGCGAAAATCTTCACCCTAAGACGACCATTGCTGCCACCTGAAATCATCATAAATAACTCTCCCATAAACTGGAATCCACCTGACCAAGCAGTAAAATATTTAGGAGTGTTATTGGACAAAAAATTAAACTTCAACCTTCATGTAAACTCTAAACTCAAGCGTATTCTAGGCTCTCTATCCTGTTTACACTCATTAACAGAAGATCTACAATTCAGACACAATTTGCAATATTAATTTATAAAACTATTCTCTGGCAACTAGTTTTGTATGCCTGTCAAGTATGGAGCCTTTCAATTTCATCTACAAAACTTTCTAAAATACAGATATTTCAAAACGAAATTCTCCGAATTGTAGTTAATTCACCATGGTTTGTTCGAAATTCACAAATTCATCGAGAACTTGGAATAGAACCAATAGCTAATTTCATCAGTAAGTCTACAATAAAATTCTCGCAAATGTTTGAAACTATTTGAAAATTTATAGTAGCTACGTTAGCTAATTTATTTTAGTTAACTATTTGAAAATTTGTCAAACTATTTGAAAGTTTCCAACACACAAGTCGTGCGTGGTCAAGGTCAAACAACATTGAAATTGTTGGTGTTGTCCATAGTTGTGTCTTTTTGGAGGCTAAAGCGACGGCGACTTAAATGCCCCACACCCTCCATAGGGGGGTGTGGGGCTTAATTTTTAAAGTTTTTCGTGATCTTGAACTAAACATATTAATGTTTTTCAAAATTCTTAAAAGTTAAGCATTGTTAACACAAGTTTGGTGTTGTCCATAGTTGTGCCTTTCCGGAGCTTACAGCGATGGGTTGTTAGGAATAATTTTTTAAGGTTTAGGTGACCTTAAAGTAAAGATATCAAAGTTTTCCTAATTCGTAATATGAAGGCATTAGACGCAAACGAGATGTGAGTGTACACTCAAAGCCAAACTTTAAAATGGCCCTTTGCGATATTTGTGGTGAGTTTTTTCAAGACTAAGTTATCTTTGTTTTACACCGAGAATTGCATTATGAAGGGGACAGAAAAGAAGAGATTGTAGTAAGAGAAGAAGACTTGGATTCGATTGATCGGTTTTCTAAAAACCACCAGAAGCGGATGGATTACTGGGGTAGCTATCTACAGTTAATGCAAAGAAGAAGACCTAGTGTGATTCAATTTGCCGGAGCCAGACCATCTACAGCTGAAGGATTTATTCAAGAAGAGGATATGGAAGAAGAGGATACGGAAGAAGAAGTGGAAGATGTAAGAAAACCGCGCACCATAGCCTTGCCAGGACCAGTTGTAACTCATTTCAAAATTAATAATGTGCAATTGGAATTAGAAAATTTTATAACCCAGGCTAAAAATCTAGTTGTAAAAACATTGACAAAAGAATTGGCAAGACTGAACTGTATTAAATTTGTATTGGTGTTGGAGGCTATGTTTACCAATACCGATAGTGAAAACACACCAAGAGCATTCATTGCCAAAAACCGAACCCTTACAACCACATCTTATGTCAACGAAATTGTAGAAGAATGTTTGAATGAACTGCTAGTGGAACTTCAAGAACACGAAGGAAGAGGATCTCGCTGGATGCCATCATCTAATGAAGGTATGGATGTGAGAGTTCACAAGCATGGATGTGGTATGAGGGGTAGCAGCTTTATCCCTCTGCCAAAGAAGATTCGAGATACTAAATCATGTATCAATGTGATAAACGAGGATAATGAATGTTTTCGGTATGCGATGTTAGCAAAATATGTGGAAGACAATGCCTGTAGACTTAGCATAGAATACGAAGGTGTTCAACACCACTACAACTTTCAAGGTATATCGTACCCTGTTAGTCTTAATGATGTTGCTAAATTTTAAAGACAAAACTTAGGAGTTTCAGTTAATGTGTGTGGTTTAGACGAATCAAATAACGTATATCCGCTACGAGTTACAAAGACTGAACGTCGAAATCATACAAATTTGCTGCTATTGACGAAAGGTGAAATATCACATTATGTTTACATCAAGAACTTTGAAACTTTGCTTGGACGACAAGTGGCTAAAAATAAAATTAGAGTGACATTGTGTAAGAGATGCTTTTGTTTCACAAATAGACTT
This sequence comes from Neoaliturus tenellus, assembly GCA_030545055.2. Taxonomy (NCBI): domain Eukaryota; kingdom Metazoa; phylum Arthropoda; class Insecta; order Hemiptera; family Cicadellidae; genus Neoaliturus; species Neoaliturus tenellus. The sequence goes on along the minus strand of CM061534.1, from coordinate 31,694,987 downwards.
GAACGTGGAGGATCATAGTAATTGTTGGAACACCAGTGCCTTTGTAATGACAACTACGAAGTGAAGATTAGTCTGCCAACACCATCTAGAGCATTTGCCAATTCAATAAGAAAGTTCACCAATACCTGATTCCAATAGTTATCTACGCAGATTTTGAATCCACGTTAGTGCCGCAAGAACTTCCGGATGGTTAAGTGACTAGAATAACAAAATACCAGCTGCATCAACCCAATAGTTTTTATCTATTAGTGAAATCTACTTTGCCTGAAAACCAATTGCAAGACTATGGTTTAACATCCACTCCGATACGCTACCGTGGGGAAGAAGCCGCTAAGTATTTTGTAGACCAACTGTATGATATTGCTGGAAAAGTTCAACGCTTATACAGTAATGTTTTACCTATGGAACCTTTAAACCAAAACCAAGAAGAAGAGCACACTTCGGCAACAACATGTTATTTATGCAAGAAGACCTTCAGTGAAGACAACCATAAAGTAAAAGATCATGATCACCTGACAGGGTTATACAGAGGAGCTGCTTGTAATTTATGCAATATAAATTACAAACTGCCAAACCTTATCCCTGTAGTGTTACACAATCTTAGCAGCTACGACTCCCACCTCGTTATTCCAGAGTTAGGAAGAGATTATGGAAAATTCGATGTATTAGCTGAAGCATTGGAGAAGTACATCAGTTTCTCAAAGAAAGTTGATAAAATTAAACTTCGCGTTGTAGATTCTTATAGATTTATGCCACCTAGTTTAAGAAAATTATCAGAGAACCTAAGAAGAGAAGACCTAAAAGAAACCAGCAAAATTGTACCTGAAGATAAATTGGACTTAGTATTACGAAAAGGAGTTTTCCCCTATGATTATATAACTTCTACAGAAAAATTTTAAGAAACCAGTCTGCCACCGATTGAAGCCTTCAATAGCAAATTAAATGAAAGTGAAATCTCCATTGAAGACTACAATCATGCTTGTAATGTTTGGCCCCCAACCAAACAAACATAACATCCCAACTAAACATTCAAACCTTAGGGGAATATTCTGACTTTTATATAAAATTGGATGTAACTCTGCTGTGCGATGTGACGGAAGAATTTCGAAACACCTGCTTCTCCGTCTATGGACTGGACCCTTTACACTAGTACACGTTTCCAGGATTAGCATGGCAAGCTATGCTAAAGTCAACCAACTGTCGATTGGAACTGCTAACAGATATTGATATGGTGCTCATGATGGAATCAGCCGTACAAGGCGGTTTGATGCAAACAACCTCTATGGTTGGGCGATGTCAAATCCACTTCCCTACGCTGACTTCGTGTGGATCTACCCGGCCACTATCGGTGACATATCACAGATTCCAAAAAATGGTCAAACAGGCTATATTTTGGACTCTGATTTTGAATATCCGGAGCACATTCACGACCATCACTACTACCTGCCTCTTCTAGCCAGGACTGAAGTTTCGCTGACAGGAAGATGGCCCAAGTTCACGATGACCTTGGAGAATAAGAGTCGATATGTGGCTCATTACTGGGTAGTTCAACAAGCGCTGGAATTAGGTTTGCAAATAACGAGAATCCACAGAGGGATTGAATTTGCCCAGTCGTTTTGGTTAAAACCATGCATCGATTCCAACACTGCAAGAAGAGCTGCAGCGACATCGGCATTCGAAAAGGACTTTTACAAATTGATGAACGCCATCTGTGGGAAGACCTTAGAGAACAAAAGAAAACACAAGATTGTAAAATTAGTAAGTGATCCTAGAAAATTGGAAAAATTAGTGCAAAAACCAGTGAAGAAAGCTTAAGGAGTCAAAACATCTTACTTGAAGAAACATGTGACATTTGACCATTACATTTGGCCTGCTTGTATGAAGATTCTACGATGTCTGCAACGTTCAACACTATCAGAAGCTTTAAACATCAGGTCTACAGTGTCACTGAAGTTAAAAAGCACTATCGGCTCGAGATGATAAAAGGCATATTATGCCAGATAAAATTCACACTCTTCCTTTCGGCCTTTATTCTCTCAACCCTATCGAATAGTAACCTATTCTTCGTCCTTCTACAACTTCGACCTCTTTCTTTTCTCCTTTCGTAATGAAATGGGGAACACGGCAAGTGCAACGCCGTGTTCCCCATTTTTTACACAAGTTTGGATGACCTTGACCTATATAAATGATGTGAATATTAAAGACAACTGTCATTGTGACTATACATGTGATACAACAAACAAAGCTACAATATGAAGGACTTAAAGCAAGAAACTTTCAACGAACTTCATAAACCTGCAAGAAGAAAGTTTCCACGAAGAAATACAAGAATAAAAGGATGAATAACTGATGATTCAACCAACTAATAAACTACTACCAACTAATGAATAACTAATGACTTAATGACTTAATATCAACAATAACTAATGACCAATTAATAACTAATGACTTAATATCAAGCGGATTTAATCGAAATGATTCCTTATAGTAAACAAAATAGAGGATTTAAATACATATTAACTATTATTAACTGTTTTTCAAAAATGGCGGACGCTTTACCGATAAGAGATAAAAGTCGCAAAACTGTTACAAAAGTAATGGAAATAGCTATACAAAGAGACAAACATACTATAAAACATTTACAAACCTATGATGGAAAAGAATGTTTTAATAAGAAATTTGCAAATTTAATGAAAAAACACAACATTAACCATTACTCAACCAATTCAGAGGTAAAAGCATCAATAATTGAAAGATTCAACAGAACTTTAAAAGGTGCGATGGATGTATAAGATGTTTTCCAACAGAGGATTGCATGTATGGATTGATATGTCACAAAAACTTATAAACGATTACAATAACAAGTTTCATACAACTATTGGTATGAAACCAAGCCAGGTGACTAATAAAAATGAAAAACTTGTATTAAAACGTATAAAAATGAATACTACTAAACCAAAAGTTGAAAAATTAAAGCCTAAAAGGTTTAATGTTGGTGATAAAGTGCGAATAAGCAAATACAAAGGTGTATTCAGTAAAATATGTCTTCCAAACTGGACAAATGAGGTTTTTACCATATTTAAGGTGCAGCCTACAGTACCAGAAACTTACATTTTAAAAGATAATAAAGGGCATTTGCTTGAAGGAGGGTTTTATGGACATGAAATGTTGAAATCAACAGTAGGTGATGTATATCTAGTTGAAAAGGTGTTACAACGGAAAAAATATAAGGTTAAAGTACGATGGTTAGGATTTAATTAGAGTGAAGATTCTTGGATTCCTAAAAAGGACCTAATATAACGATAGATAATCATTTTACGTTGAACCATTGCAAAGGATGGAGATAATACCGCAAAAAGACAATTTTACTATTAATAATATAGTTGAACTCACAGTGGATGGTTCTTAATTCAGTACCGGGAAACACGGTGTTTTGTTGCCAAACACGGTGCGTTGTCTGGTTACCGGTCCTTCCAATTGTGAAAAGACAAATGTAGTATTCAATTTGACTACAAACCCTAAAGGATTACGTTTTAATAATTTATACGTATTTTCAAAGTCACAACAACAACCAAAATATCAGTTATTGCAACAAATACTCAATTGTAACGTCGCGGTTTCAGGGGTGTGAAAATAATAACGGGTTACGGATACGGTTAACACCCTCTGAGTGACCGTCCGTCACAATAATTTTGGATAGCTACAGTCAAGCCGGGTATCTCCAGGGCTCGTTATAGCCAACTGATATTTCGGTTTAACGGGTAAGCTCAGAGCGACATCTCACCATACGGATCAACAATGTCGAGACTCATCATTGCTAAATTTTGATTGGAATACTTGCACCTAAGTTTGGTAACAAAATTTATAATTAGGTAAGGCGAATGATCCGGTATTTATCGGCTAATCCTATTTGCCCTTTCAGCAACACCATTCTGTTCCGGAGTGTAATTTACGGTTTTCTGATGCCTGATTCCATTTTCAGAAAGATAATGATCAAAATTGTGATTAACATATTCCGTTCCGTTGTCACTCCTTAGATATTTAATCCGCAAATCCGTTTCATTCTCAACCATAGCTTTACAATTTTTGAAAGTTTCAAATACTTGGTCCTTTGATTTAAAAAAAAATCCAAACGTCATTCTAGTAAAATCATCAATAAACGTTAAAATATACCTGCATCCACTTATGGACATTTCATTGATTGGTCCACACAAATCAGAATGCACGAGTTCAAGCTTTTGAGATGCTCTGTGTGATGCCATTTCTGGAAATGGTAATCTACTAAGCTTACCTTCAATACACGCCACACAAGGATCCAATTTCTCGCTGCCTGAAAAATTTAATCCTATGGCAAAGTGTTTACATAGTACATTCATGCTCAGCCAGTTGAGGTGACCTAGACGCTTATGCCAAAGTTCAGCGTCTATTTTGGATTTCGCAGTATTTACCAGTTCAATCTGGGTGCTTGTCTCTCCTTGATGAACACAGTCCAGTTTGAAAAGACCTCCTACATAAGATGCTGAAGCTAGCACCTTGCCATTAATATGGCACTTGTCTTCTAAATAAATGCTACAACCTGTAGAAGAGAATACTACAGCTAAACCATTCTGTACCATTTTATGAACAGAAAGCAAATTTGCAGTAAGGTTTGGTACATACAATGCATTAGAAATTACTTTCTCCTCGTTATTCGAAAGCATTACTACTGCATTACCAATACCTTCACTTAAGATCTTTTGATTATTTGCTACTGTGACTTCCTTTCTCACATTAGGATTGAAATCTACTAACAAATCTTTACAATTAGTCATATGAGTACTTGCTCCCGAATCTATGTACCAATCAGTTGACAATACATTTACTGCTAAAGTATAGCCATTATTGCCATTCCCCTTAGATTTACTAGTCATGACACTTTTATCACGCAATCTGTGACTATTTTTATTAAGTAAACGTTCATCAGTTATCGAGTTTCCTGAAAACATACTTTCACATTACAATGTTTGGCAATATGTCCCAATTTGTTACATTTATAACACTTTACACCTGGAGATTTACTTAACCTTTTATCTTTGGATAATAAAGCTGTAGACTTACTTACTGACTTGTCTCGTTTCACGTCCTCTTGAAGAAGTCTAGATTTTACATATTCAGTTGTAAGTTTGATACCTGAATTCTCCATAGCTATCCTCATTGGTTTGTACTCATCTGGAAGTCCTGCTAACACGAATGTAGGCATAAAGCCATCGTCTAGAGGTGAGTTGCACTCCGCCAGTCCCTGAGCTACATACATGATCTTCGTAATGTAGGCTTCCGTATTATTACAGTTTTCTAGCTTAGTATTCATAAGAACTTGAAGAAGATCAATTCTTGAATTGAAACCTCTATCTTGATATGCCCGTTGAAGGTTGTACATTGCTTCTTTTGCAGTTTTAGCATTAGGAACATGTGCAAATTAACCATTAGACAAATTTTGGTTCTTGCCTTTATATCCTTCCTTTTCTCTGTATCAGAAAGTTCATCATCATCAGCACGTTCTATACAATCCCATAAATCTTCGTGCATAATATACATTTCCATTGAAAACTTCCAGCTTAAATAATTTGCCAATCCATTAACCTTTTCAATGCTTGGTAATGATCCCATCCCTCCCTTATCTTCAGTCATGCTTATAGCTGAACAAAATGCTATTATTCAAAAGATAAGATTCCTTGGTTTCTAATCCTGATTTTCCGACCCTCTGGGCCCATAACCTGTCGTTTTATTAGAATAAATTGAGTAAAAAAATGCTGTAAAAAGAGTATTTTATTAGAAACCATTAATAATAATTTATCAACCTTATCACCTGTTATAAACATAACAGTGCCTTAACAATAGTTACAGATTATAAACACTTAGAAAGTATATTATAACAACATTTACCATACGAATTTCACATACCGGGAGGTTATCAGTACTGCGGACCAGGAACTAAATAAAAAAAGACTAAAAAGAGGTGATCCAGGCATAAATAAGTTAGATCAGGCTTGTAAAGAAGAAGATATTGCATATTCAACGTTTACCGATTCAAAAAAATAGATCAATAGCCGATAAAAAATCTTGCGAATATAATTTGGCAACGAGTTAAGTCTAGTGCGCTAGTTTTGCGGAAAAAGAAGCAGCTTTAGCGGTAACAGCAGGTATGAAGGCTAAAAATGAAACATGGTGGTAATATTAGACGAAAAAGACATTCTCCGAGGAAAAATAACAAAAAAAAAAAAAAAAAAAAACGACAATATGGTCAATGGTAAAAAACGGGGCAGGTCTATACCTAAGACCGTATCGTGCATATTAAATAAAAGAAATCAATTAGAAATACCCCATAAAGCGTTAACAAATATCGAATTATTTAAATACATTTCATGGTTAAAAATACCATTCTTTCGTGGTGTATGTATGAAAGACGATTTTCCAGTTAAAATGTGAAAAAACGAAACTGGCATTGTAAATTTAGACAATTGAGAAGGTCCTGGCACTCATTGGGTTTGTTATAAGAAATTAGGTGATAATATATATTATTTTAATAGTTTTGTCAATTTACTACCACCTAAAGAACTTGAATATTACTTTAAATCTGCTAAAATCATATATTATAACGATAAAAGAGAACAACCTGATAATACTTCAATATGCGGTCATTTATGTTTGGATTTCCTAGCTAAAAGTATCAGTCACTATTGAGATGTCTTCCTATACGGAATCATTAACAGGAAAATCGTCCACTTTACGAAGTATCCTTTTTCCAGATTTACGCTTGCAAAAAGGAAGATTTTGGGAGGCGGCACTATTGGATTTTACAACTTACAACTCTATTCCCAATGTTACAGAAAACAAAAATAACTTGTTGCATTATTATAAAGGAAAAGATGCTAGTGGGAAGTTTACAAACGTAGAAGTTTGCACTCTACCCATAGGTTCTTATGAAACAGGCTCTTCCAGTTTGGACGAAAGTGTATTAATCGGTGTTATGAAATCGACAGATTACTCACCTACTGTAATTTTAACTCATCGACCCAAGATGATTTTGTTCACCGATAATGCTTGGGAATCGTTTATGAAGCACTTGCATCTGCTAGAATGCTATTTAACTAGTAACATGTATGGAAGAAAGACAAGAGTAGGACTTTTGGATTCAAATGTGGAAATTGATATTATAAAAAACCGTGGTGACAATTAACTGCAGTTTACAGACACAACAAGACATGATAACAAGATTAAACTGAATCGAGAAGAGTTTTTTATTCTAACTTGTGCAACTGAACCGATAACAAGATACTTGAAACAACTGGTGTTTTCAAGTTCGATTATTAAAGATTATCTGGAAGACGCTTTGGACAAACAACCGGATGCATCTATATTGTACGGACCTGTGGATACTTCTATATTCAATAGAGTTCCTCGTGAAGTACAAATGTGGAGACAATTGTAAAAGTACGCTCAACTACATGAGAAATCAGTAAAACAGGAAGAAGAGGAAGAAGGAGGAGAAGAATCAAGTGTTAGTGATGAAAATTAAAACAAGGAAAATGCAAAGATGGAAACTTAAATTACAATGGTTGGTTTTTAAAACAATATCAAACACTTTGTGGGGTTAGGCCTACCGGGGATAATTCCGTCGTTAAATATACATTAACGCGCCAACAACTGCCCGGCCTGGTATAAAAGTCGTACTACCATGGTGTGGAAATCAGTTGACCCTTGGACTTCGTCATGAGCAGACGAGTGACTTTCGCAATGGACAAGGAAGAAGAAGAGTAAAGTCCAAGCCCGGTATAATTGAGTTTCAAGCGTTTCGGGGTAATGACGATAGATTTATCATAAAAGAACTTGTGTTTTTCGACATCAATACAGGTGTTCCATATTAGTTTTTGTTCAAACCACCATGTTCTTATTCATCTTTAACTAGCAAAGCCGCTACTACCAACAGGTGGTTTTCAAAATATTTCCATTATATCGATTGGTATGATGATTTTGCAAGTTACACGGACTTGTATCACATCATGCATCAATTTTCAAACAGGTTTACCGATATTTACACAAAAGGACTGGAAAAGAAGAGATGGATCGAAGAATTTACTCATGTAAATTCCGGTTAATTCCGGTTAATGATGTGGATTTGGATAAAATGGAAAAGTTTTCATTTGTACTAAAAGTCCAGAACATGAAAAAGATAGACATTGCGCTTTGAAAAACGCCTAAAAATCGCCTCCTACCTTCAAAGTGGGGAAGTGAGGGGTGGTGGGGGTAACAGGGGTTATATAAGTGAGGAGCAGACCGGGACCTGGCATGAGTATTACTCGAGATTTCGAGACGGCAACATCTCCGAGCAAGACGAAGAAGACGATCTATAACCCGACCATGGCATCTCACCAGTTCCTTGAGACTTTGGTTGAGCAGTTCAATGCTCATTTCAAGTCTAACATACTACCTGTCAAGAAGTGCTCCGAACTTAAGGACGAGAAGCACTATATTATCCACGCCACGAAGAAGATGGAGACGATGGCCATCTGCTGCAGTCTCAGCGAGGCACCTTTTACTCCGGGGGATGAGCCCAAGATCCAAGTCTACCTGCCAAAACGATTCGTCCATATTCTCCAGAACGAGGATCTGCGCTCCATCCAACCCGGCTGTCTCTACCTGGTGTCCCACGGTTGCACGGGTAGCAAGTCCACCGAGTTGAACATCCACATTGCCGACAAGCAGCAGTGTTAGATTTAAGTTTTACTGTTGTAAATATTTTATTGTAATGTTTTATAAATAAATAAATAAACCACAAAAGACAAAAAAGGCAACAAATGCGACACATTAATATGTGAAGTTTGTCACATATTGATATGTTGCATTTTTTTAAACTTTGAGGGTGACCTTGACCTTTGATCTTTGCATTTCACAGTTACCCCCCTTACCACGCTAAAAGTCAAACCTGCTTAGATGCAAACACCCCCACCACTTTTACCCCCACCACTTTTTCATAGTACCCCCAAGCGCTGCGCCTCAGCTTCATTTCAACTCCGGCAGTCACACGTACAACATCAATATGTCTCTTAATGTAAGTTGTGCTAGCTATGAGGAGGTCACTATTAAGACTCAGCAGGAGCTAAACAACTTGTATAAGGAGTTGCAGCTGATGGTGGCGCGATGCTACCGTCTCAACTTGCAAGTCTACGCTTGCAATATTCGGAACCTTCGACACCCAAGTGAAGAGCCTGAACATTCATCTTCTCCGGCGACTTCCTCACCAGCATCTATGAAGACTGAGGCGAGCCAGACCTTGGATAACTTCATTTGACTAGCAGTTGTCTTTCTTGTTTTTACCATTGTTGAATATGTATATTTCTTTATTATATTAAAGATGTAAAAGAGAAAAAACCCTATCTTGTTACTGACACATGTGCTCAGTAACAAGATAGGATTTTTTTAAACACAATTTGAATGACATTGAAAATTCCCCCTCCACTGCTTTGCTACGCCCACCATTTGACTGTTGGTTTACATGAGACACCACAATTGGATACATCATTCAGTCTTAAACAGCCAAACCTACAACATCAACAATGTTAGACCTACCAACAGATGGAAAATGTCCTCACGCATGCTGTGACTTTGTGCACGAGTTGGAAAAAAGGATGCAAGAGAGGGAGATAAGAAGAAAACAGATCCAATTGGAAAATATTATGATAGTGAACGGCTATCTTTTGTTGTTTGGCTTGATTATGGTTGTACTATTCATACTATACGGCATAATTACATGTGTTGGTAAAGTGATGGGAGAAAATGCCCACCACCATCAGTTGGAAAATTTCAATTTTACTTTGTAGGTTTTCTTTTTTTAAACTCCATTTGGATGACCTTGGAATTTCCCCCACCACTCTGATATACCACCATTGCTCTCTGCAACAGGCGTCATTCCTCCTCCAACAACCATGGCAGACGCACCTGCTTGCGATGCTATCTCTTTCACAGAAGATGTACCCACTACAAGTTGGAAATTGACAATTGACAGCGTGCATTATTTATAAACCATCTGTGATTAGATGAAGTCTATTCTCCTCGAAAACCCGGGAATAAAGCTCAAGGTCAGTTTAGATTATGATTGGTATGAAATTATAATGCAGCAAGACGACCAAGGATCAGATCACAGTGGAGGCCAACAAACACCCCAGTATTTGTCAAATTTACCACAGTATTTACCATTGTCAACCGCAATATCCTACGGACGAGGTGGAAAGGGAAGAAGAGGACCATGGGGTTTAGGGTTTCTTATTATTTTAAACCCAATTTCGATGACCTTGAGATTTCCCCCACCACTTACCTTGTTTTATATAAGCTTCATTCTTATTAACCACAGCATTACTTTATTGTGCGCCTTCACCACAGCAACATCAAACATGGAAGGTGAACGCATCTACTGTTGTGTAAAGAAGTGTTTGGAGGAGTCGGGAACACGCTATTATTGTGAACAAAAGTGTTTCCTCTTACCAAGATGGCAGGTGGACGGATTGGATTGTCTGAAATGTGAATCCTTCGGATGTTGCTAATGTAAATGCAAAACACAACAGCTGTGACCACCAGAACTAAAGACTTTTAAAGTTTACAAGTCGAAGTATTTCTAAACTTGTTGTCCGCAACGGTGTGTAAAGCTAAAAAGCTTCACATATCTAATCTCACCTGCTAGTTGTAGAAGGTGCTACGGATAACCTAATGGATAGTGCAAACATTTTCTGGACGCCTGCCGCTACAGAACGGATTTTTTTACAGAACCGTTGCAAATTGATGAAGTCGCCCAAGAAGCACAAGAGTAACCATGCTATAGTCCGTTTTTTTAAAGCTGATCCTTCTATGGAGAGATGGTGGTGGGGGTTTGTTTATCTTTGCTAATATCCCATTGGCTGGAGCCCTTTGGTTTTTTGTTGGTTTTTTTGTTGTTTTTGTTTTATTTCACTGTTGCATACCAGCTGGTAATTTTATATCACAACATATTGTGTATCTGTTTTACAATATTATTGGTAGCAGTTGTTTTTTATCAGTTTATTTTAGAACTGTTACTTTTTAACAAGGATTAGGTTTGGATTAAAAATATAACAGCTGACTTAGGAGTTTCTGAAAGACATTATAACTTACTTCCCCAACAGCACAGGGAGCGTGTTCCAAACTTGTTCCAAGTTCAACAAGCCAAGCTACCAAGCTTGGTTTAAGCTTGGGAAGCCAAGTCTATAGGCTTAGTTTGGAGTTGTTTTAAAGATCGAAGTTGGCAGTTCATGAGCTTGTTCCAAGCTCCCACTCCCAAGCTCATTCCAAGTTTAAACACCAAACTCCCACCAAACTCAAATAACCAAACCCACTCTAAGCTTGTCCTGAACTCATTTTTAACTTGCTCCAGAGTTGCATCGATTAAAGATGCTCATATTAAGTTTAGCGGGAGCTTGTTTTAAGCTCCCATCAGGCTTGGTTTTAACTTAGGTGAGTGAACTGGTTTTAGGCTCATTTTAAGCTCATTTTATACTTGTTCCAAACTTGGCTAACCAAGCTTCATAAAGCAGGGCGTTACTAAACACATATTAAGTTTGGTGGGAACTTGTTTTAAGCTCCCATCAGGCTTGGTTTTAACTTAGGTGAGTGAACTTGGTTTAGGCTCACATTAGGCTTGGTTTTGATATATGTGAGTGAACTAGTTTTAGGTTTATTTTTGCTCATTTTATAGTTGCTCCAAACTTGAGTAAATAATATATATAGTTTGTCAAAAACCCATTGGGATGAATATTTGTACAAAAATAAAGGAAATGTATTATTAGACATGTATTTCATTTGTACTGTTTTAAAATTCTTCTAAAGATGAGTCTCAAAAGTTTATTCATAGCCTATGAATGAATCCAATATTTTCAAGTAACAAATGAAAAAAGTGAATCAACTGGACCAACGCTTGCCACCTCCACCACTTTACAATTTATTTTACATATCGATTTATAAATTATAATTGAAATATATAATGATTTTAATGGGTGTGATGTTGAGCAGAAGAACTAAAAAGTTTATATTTTGTATATGATGAGGTATAGGGTAATCGTTGTATTAACAAAATACCCTTAACATTTCAACATAATATATTGTTATCAAACCTTACAGCATAAGATTGTAGAGATGTTTTCAGAATTAATAACAGTAGCATAACCTTACTGATCGATCTGAAAAAATCCTGCAAGCAAGTTGTTAGTTGTGAAAGCAAACAATACATTATTGGCTATTTACGATATTTTATATTAATATTTACAATCAAAATCTTCAGCAATATCTCTTCGGAATTGTGAACTTATATTGCATGGAAATGGCAAATGTTGGTCAAGTTCATACGGATTTGTTTACTTTATTTGGAAATATAGAGGCTTTTAACATGAATAAACTTTTGAAACTTACCTTAACAAGAACTTAAAAAAAAATAATTCAAACTTATAAAGGCAAACGCGGAATTATTTGTAGGTCGAACAAAATCTTGCACATCAACAAACGTGTTTTTCAAGATGGCTTGGCGGTCGTCGTTAAAGTGGCGAGCTGTTGTGTAGGAGAGAAGACCGTTGGAGGGGGTTTGAAAACAATGACCCGGGACAGAGCGCATGCGCAGACCAGAATAAATGTTGACATCATCACGCAGCTTATTTTAAACTCACTTTCGTGAGCTTGTTGTGAGCTTAGTTTATGGACTAAAAACAAACTTGGTAAACCAATTTTAAAATGAGCTCCGACCAAGCTTGGGGTTAGTGTAGTAACACAATTTAATTACACCAAGTTTAGTTTAAGTTTGGAATGAACTCCAAAAACTAAGCTTGGTCTAATAAGCTAAAAATATTCTAAAACCAAGCTTAGTTTAAGCTTACGTGCTGTCTGGGTTAAAACGTTATTTGAGAAAATCTGATACTCGAACATGTTTGTCACGAGTTTAAATGTTTTGTTTACAGCTTACAGTTAAACCCCTCCCCCACCCCAATATTCTCGCGAAGGATCAGTTTTAAAAAAACGGACTATACTCTTTGCCTTTTTTAAAAACTCCATTTGGAAGACCTTGAGATTTCCCCCACCACTTCCCATATACCTAGAGTACGAGGTGCTGGACAGTCAGTCGCTCGTTAACTTTCGTAAGGTTCGCATCAGTGCCGTGCACTCTGCTGTACAGTTTTGGTTTTATTATGTGCAACGATAAATACTTGGCAGATTGCCACATTTTACCCGGTTCAAAGTCACCACACTTAAACTCTGGCAAAAAACATCAAACTGTTGTACCACAAGTAAATTTTTCTAAGTGTTGGCTCAAACTTGAAGGTACTTTGGATAGATCTTTAAACAATCCTTAACTTCCAATTTCCAATAGACACACAAAAGAAACTTATTCACCCACATACTCTATATTTCACACACACAACACATTTATCCACGAAACACAATACATAATAAACAATAACACATACTACAAAACAAATAACACAAACATAACCAACAAAAGCTACAAGGTTATGTTTACTGACATGTTTCATTCCAGAACGGTGAACCAACTTTGCACAAAGTCAAAGACCACCGAACTGCTGAGAATTTCTCCCTCATATGATCTTTCATGTATATAAGTGTGAGCAATGTTAGTAAGTTTCATGAGCTGTTATTGTCATTTGTTTTGTTTTGTTCTTTCTTTTTATAGTTTAAGTACTGTTTTAAGCTTCATAGTCTAGATATTTATTATTTATTATTTTAAGAGTATCCTGCATGTAATACACAATATTTTGTCTTTTTCTCCTACAGCTGCAAAAATACTTCATATCTCTTAGGTGCCTGCCCTAACCGCTATAGATTTAGGTTTGTTTTTCATAAAAAATATTCAAAGCAAATAGATAAAATGTAAAAAAATGTAATAAATATGCGATATGTTTCAGAATACTATTGGACCTTGCCGACAAGTTATGCATAACTTGGCAAGAACATGACTATGTAAATAAACGGTATCAGATAACTGACACATACTTTCTCCCAACAATATAAAAACATGTGTTAAAAGCTTTAAACATTAATGTCTTGATGACTCAGTCGGATAGCTACCAGCTGAGCAGCGCGAGCTTGACCCTACGCGCATCTGTGACTTTTAACAACGTACTGTGTTTACCGCTAAACGAAAAATTGTATTTTCTCCTCAACCACTTGACGTAGAGCAATAATTTAAAGTACTGGATTATTTAGTTTTTTGAGCTTGATTTAATTGTGATAAGTAAAATTTATTTTGAGACAACAGCTATTTTGAAAATAAAAAAAAAAAAATTTTTAAACACTTTTTACTCCATAACTTTTGAACGCGCATTTTCTCGGAGATGCGGGTGGTGTCATTTTATTCACCATTTTAAGCTTAATAAACCACAAAATTTTAATCAAAATCGTTAGAGCCGTTTTTGAGAAATTTTGATTTTTGACGATTTTTGAGGGTATTTGGGGGTAAAATACCCTTAAAAATAAAAAATTCAAAAAAATTCAAAAAACGCCCGGAATTATCGTGGATTTTTACCTATATACCAAATTTCATTAAAATTGAACCATTAGGGCATTCTCTAGCTCTGTTTACATCCTGACACACACACACACACACACACACACACACACACACACACACACACACACACACACACACACACACACACACACACACACACACACACACACACACACAGACATCACTCCGAAAACCACTTTTTTGGACTCAGGGGGAACCATAATGGATAAATCCACCAACAACTCAAATTCGAAAATTTTGACGAGAACAATACTTTCTCCATATACTATGGTATAGGGGGAGAAAGTAAGTAGTGGAATTTGGCCACTTTTAAAATCGGCCACGTGCCCCCCGAGCCACGTGACTTGGCAGCTGGCGCCAGCTGCCATGTCACATAGCTTCCGGTGGGGGTTAGAGGGTATATATGAGATGCTGTAGTTATATGTTATGCCATATAGTTTGAGGTGGAGATGGCGATAGTGTTGGCGTTAGGGTGAAGTGAATTTGCGCATAAAATTAAAAGTTAGTTCAAAATTGAAATTCGTCGGTGTTAACGAAACTCTAACAGTTGAAGAAAAATTAAGAGTTAGTTCAAAATTGAAATTCAAACTTATAACTGGGATGTGGAAAATATGTCAAGGTCATCCAGAGTAAGTTTTTAAAAATTCTATCCAACTATCACCAGAAATAGTTTTAAGTTGAAGTAGTTGGTGATAGCGGGATAATTGATTCGTGCCATGGGAGAGGTGTTTATCGTTTGAAAGTTGGCGATCGAATGAGAAGCGCCGCCTAGGGAGAGGGCTTATAAAATGGCAACCTTCCCCCACCACCCCTTCCCTCACTCCTTTAGATCAATAACCGGTCGCCGACTCTATGTGGTAAAACTGAACCAGACATGGCGGCCGCCATGGATAATTCTAACCTCAAAGCTTAGTTTTGTATTGGTGAGCATGCGCCACCCCCACTCCTTTACCTTTCTTTTATATTTTTAAACCCGAACAGATGTCCGGGCAGCTGCCCCTACGGGCAGATGTTCGGGCAAGTGTTGGGGGCAGAGATGTTGAAATATTGGGGTGGAGATGGCGATAGCGTTGGTGGTCGGTTGAACTGAATTTGCGAATAAAGTAACTAGGGTTGAACTAAAAGTGCACATAAATTAAAAGTTAGTTGAAAACTGAAATTTGACGGTGTTAACAAAACTCTTAATAGTTGAACAAAATTAAAAGTTAGTTTAAAACTGAAATTCAAATTTATAAATGGGATCTGGAAAGTATGTCAAGGTCATCCAGAGTAAGTTTTAAAAAAGCCTACCCAACTACCACCAGAAATAGTTCTAAGTTGAACTAGTTGGTGATAGTAGGATAGGTTGAAGTAACTTTTGAATTTTATTAGTGAACATACAATTAATGTGCAACAGCAGAGTTTAAACAAGTTGAACTTTTGTGATGAATTACAGAGTTGTAAATGCAAACACCGACGACGATGAGAAGGTAAATGCAGAGTCCCCAGATGATGTATTTGAAAAGCTTGAACAAATGTAACATTTCGAGTTGGTTTTCCTGTTCCATTTCTAATCGTTTAATTTCCAATTTCAATTTATCCTCTTCCATTCTAGTTACGAAGGGAACTTCATCCATCATATCCATCATGATTGTGTTAGTGTTTGAAATTTTAAAACAAGTGATGTTGATAGTTCAGAAGTCGAAGACGGAATGAGAAGTAAAAGGGAGAAATGTTAGTTAAATAAAGAAGTGGTGGGGGGAAGGATGAATTACAAAGAAGTGGTGGGGGAGAGACGTTGCTCTTCATTATTACCATCAGTAGTGTCAGATGGTGCAGGAGTTAGATTTAGTAAATTGTCTTCATCTAAACTTTCAACCTTATCACAAATAGGACAATCGTATGTTATTTCCAAATTCATTTTGATGGTTGTAAAATTATCTACAAGTTCTTGTAAAATATTAAAAATGTCTTGTAACTCTTCTTTAGAGTTTATTTCAAAACTAGAATTCATTCGGGCCAATGGAGAGTTAGTTGTTCATTGTTGGAGAGTCGGTGATGGAATGAGGATCGGCGCATAGGGAGGGGGCTTATATAATGGTGACCTTGAGCAGGCATCTAGGGAGGGGGGCTGTCTAGGGAGGGGGCTTTTATATGGGGAACCTTGAGCTTATGATTGAATAAAACGTTTAGTTCTTCTTCTTCGTCTTTTAATTCAATTATTTGAACCGAAGTAGTTGTTTCATCTTCTTCACTCGATGAAGAAAACAATTCACCAGGATTTAAATACTGAACTACAATTCTGAACCATCTTATAGGATATTCGTCAATGACAGAAAGTAAGTTTTGAAACAATTCTTCCATCTCCTCCCTCTCAGTTATTATATGTTCAAACTTGATAAATTTTGCTTCCATGTTGTTAGTTAGAATGTTGGAAGTGAAATGATTTAAAGTTGAATTTAATATTATATAAAAATTACAACCGGTAGTGGGGGAAATCTCAAGGTCATCCAATTGAAGTTTTAAAAAAGAATGTAAAACTGAAATTACACATTTGATGGTTCTACAGGATCGGAATACCAATCTGATCTGTATTTACATCTTTTTATCATATGTGTACAAAAATCATCTTGATGAGACTTGGTGCGTTGACAATGAGCAAGATCTAGAGGGTGAAATTTGAAACATCTTTGAGGACAACATGTATGAAAATATCTTGATTTGTAAAATTTGAAAGTTCGCAATTCCGGTGGCGGTAGTTGTTTTGTTTTGCATTTGCAATAACAAGATCCGAAGAATTCACATTTAGTACAAGCTAACCCATCCACCATCATTAGTCCTAAATCTGTACATTGTTGTTTACAACAGTAACGAGGTTTGTACTTGTATTTTTGCTCTTCCATGTTGACGCTGCGGAGTCCGGTGAAAGAATAAGAGTGTATAGTGTTGAATAGGAAGTTATATGTACTGTGAAAAGTGGTGGGGGTAATTTCAAGGTCATCCAAATGGAGTTTTAAAAAATTATACCTTACTAATGTAAGGAATGTTGATACTTAAGAAGTTTGTTTCTCTTTGTTTTCTTCAGATTTTTTATCTTTCTCAGCTTTAGCCATAGCAACTAGTTCTTCTATTGATAGCGGATGTACTTCAGGAAATTTCAAAATTAATTTAGCTTGGTATCCTTCTTTAGCTAATACATCTATATCTTTAGTCATTTGTTCAACAGTGTTGTAATCTTTTCCATAGATTTTTCCATCAAGTTGAATCATCATTCTGTACAACATTTTCTTAAATAGGTCTTGTCGTGGTGAGAGCTGAGAAGCAAATGATTATTTATTCAAGTATCACATCCTTTTTATTAACTCACATTCAACACGTGATTCTTTAGTTGTAGTTTTGTTTGTCAAAAGTTATTCAACATTGGTAATATTTTTGGAACTTGATGTTATGTTGACCAGTAGGCGATGAAGAAGTTGTAGGTTGTGTAGAAATAAATATTTCATCATCACAATATTTTGTTTTAGTGAACATCCTTGTATTAGTAGCACTAACATCAACAGTTAAGTGATAACCACCGGTAAGTAAAACTCGCATTTCGTTGGTTAAATCTTCGAGTTGTTCAAAAGTTGTAATGGTGTTGGTATCATAAGATGCACACTTGACTTTGAGAGACATCTTTTAGTTTTTATATTAAGCGATAGAGTGAGCGAGATGTGTACGGTACGAAAGGTAGTCGTAGACTGATGAATTTCACAAGTAGATTTTCGCTTTTATAATCACACAAAAGTGGGTCAAGGTCATCCCGTGGAATTTTTAAAAAAGCAACATATTGTAATGTACAAAGACATCACAATATGTTGCTTCTTTTAATTTTTTTGTTTTTTCTTTATATCATATTTATTGAAAAACAATTACAAACAAATATTTACAATGTTATGTACAAACTAATCAATAGTAGGTGTTACATGAATTGTAAGTTCAGTAGAGTTATTTCCACTTGGTCCGTGCGAAACCAAATAGAGTGCGCCAGATTGAACTACACGAAGATCTTCATTTTGAAGAAGTTGTACAAAACGTGTAGGTAGGAAGATTTGAAACTTCGGTTCGTCACCAACTGTATATGGTGCCTCGCTCAATGTGCAATTAATAGCATCACCTACTGAAGTTTCTATTTTCTTGATCGTATGAATGATGTAATGTTTTTCTTCTTTTAGTTCAGAACATTTCTTCGTAGGTAGAATTGATGATTTAGAATGAGCGTTGAACTGATCGACCAAATTTTGAAGTAAGTTCTGCGATGCCATCTTGATGTTATTGTTAATTTTCTTGTAAATAAGAATGTCCTTTGGAGATGTTGTCTCTTCGAAGGTTCGAGTAATACTCATGCTGTGTCATGGTAGCGCTCTCACTTTTATAATCGACACTACCCCCACCACTTTTTTGAAGGAAACTATTCAAGCGGTAGGCATTCTTTAAAGCGCACTGCGACCTTCGATGTTTAAAACTTTTTGATGAAATGTTCGTTGAAGTAGCATTGGAAATCTTTATCAATTATTGCATTAATCACTTCGTTGCTTGTAAATGATTGTATCCAATTTGCTTTTTCCAATCCTCTTGTGTAGATAATTTTAAACTCTTTGCAATAATGATTCATAATGTGCGGCATCATGTTATAATTAATGAAACCTTCATCCCATCTTAAGTTGTGAAAATGTTTGTTCAACCATTTGTTTGTAACTTTCGCTTTAGTTGTTAGTCTATTAAATGGTACTGGAGGTTTGAACAAATAATGATAAACTACTGATGTGTTCATGTCCAAGATTACTAATTCTTTAATAATAAAATTACCATCATTTCCTCGGAAAGCTTGAAATTCAATTATACCTCTTTTAACTTCCATTATGTGTGGTGCATTAGAAAACGAAACCTGTTTATTCATGATGAAGTCTTATTAACAACTGACTTAAAAATTGAATGAGCCGACGTTTATAACAGACAGGATTGTTCTTCTTCTTTCACTTCTTGTGCCACTTCATCGATATTAAAATTGGTGTGATAGTTGTTTAATTGTCTCCACATTTCAACTTCTTGAGGTATTCTATTAAAGATTGAAGTATCCACGGGACCGTATAAAATTGGAACAAAAGGTTGTTTGTCCAATGTATCAATTAGATAGTCTTTAATTATTGCACTTGAAAATATTAGTTGTTTCAAATATCTGGTGACAGGACCGGTAGTACAACTTAAAGTGTAAAATTCTTCTTTAGTAAAATATAATTTAACATTGTGGGTAGTTAAATCTCTGAAGCGAACAATTTGTCCTCCATGATGTTTTACTATATCAACTTCAATATTTGATTCCAATAAACTTAATCTTGTTCTTCTTCCAAATGTGTTGTTACTTAAATAGCACTCCAAAAGATGTAAATGTTTCATGAGAGATTCCCAAGTAGTTTCACTGAAAGTAACCATTTTGTTTCCATGATTTAAAATAACAATTGGTGAATAATCCATTGATTTTAAAATTCCAACTGATATACTTTTTGTCATGCATGAAGAAATTGGGTAGATAATCCGAAGAAATACTTCTGTTAAAATATTGGTTGTAATGTTAACTTCAACCTTCTTCCTTTTTACTTCTTTTTCAGCTTCTTCTTCTTCTCTCTTCTTATGTTTGTTAAATTTTAGGAACTCGTCCATTTCTCGTTCAACTTGTTTTTCTATATCTGAACTATTATCATCTATTAGAGGTGTATTTTCTTCTCCGTTAGTAGAATTCATCTTGCGAATGATGTTTCCCATACGACGGTTGAAGATAGAATGAAGTTTCTACTAATTATTTTCTCGCTTTTATATTTTTCGTAAAATCCTTGAAATTTATACAATTACATAATTGTTTGTTTTCAACTTGTCTTTCACAAATAAAATTCTAACCTCAAAAATTGAAGCAGATAATTCTAACCTCAAAAATTTGCAGTCGTTGTACAATTCTTCTTAAAGTACATTCTTCACAATTCCGGTCAGCGGTGTGTAAGTAACTATTTTATCATGTAGAATTAGACAGTATGCCGAAGTTCCATCCGCTACTGGTTCTTCAAATTCCATTTCAATTTTTATATCCACACTTGATGATTTTACCGATTCATTTTGTTTTGAACAATCGATTACAATTATTGGAGCCTTGGAATAATACTGGTCAGGTGATAATAGTGGTGTATTAGTTTTTCCATAATATGACGATTGAAATCTTGCATACATATCGTATAAAATGGAAAAACGTTTTTTGCTGAACATGACATTCAAATTGTCATAGGGAAAAAATTGAGAGTTTAGGAAAACTTTACAATTCTTTATTTTACAGTTATCAAATTGACCAGCATTTGCAGTGATAACATCTTTTCGCTTAGTTTGAAAACCGAGTATTATGTACCTTGCTCGTTCCAAGTAAGTTGATGTCTTGACGGTCCATGTTTGTCGTTCTGTCTGAGGTAGTGTAGGGTATTCATGAAATTCCCAACTTCGGAATGGCATCACAATATCACGGTCAGATTTCAACTTTCTCAATAATAGGATTCTATGTTCATCAGCCAATCTTACATGAGGTACTCTCCAAACAACTTTATCCAACTGTAGTTGCCATTCCAGTTTATCTTCCGTAGTTGCAGGGTCTGCAAGTATCAAGTCCTTATTAGTTGAAGATCTGAGTAATACTAATTCTTGTTTGACATTTATTATTACCCGTTTGTAATCTTCAGCGAATCCCAAAAGCAATCGTAAAGATACATGAAAATCAAAGTGACCGTTGGAAGCTGGTGTTATAGTGTCTTTATCGGGGGCAACCCATCCGGCGGTGACTATTGAATTCTTCTCATGCGGTGTTAATGATGTTAATCCTTTCAATGTCGTTGTTAAACCAACCTTTTTTGTTGAATCAACCGTCACCCCTGATATTTCATATCTTATTTCATCAAAAAGATATGCCATCGGGTTATTTATAAAAGGAACTGTTGAAGCAGTTTTTCCATCCAATTTTAATACCCGCCCTTCGATGTACAAGTAACTTTCACACGGTAAAGTGTAAATATCTTGTTGTTGAATGGGGATCCTTATTTCATCGTTATTGTTTAATTTTGATGAAGTGTAAGGGTTGTGCGTGTGATATTCCTTCTCCCATAGTGTTTCGTCGAACGTTGGTCCTTGAGATATATCCAGGATATCCATCGCTGTTAAGTTTCAATCCAATCTTCTGTAGAAAACGAATGTTGTCCGATGTTAACTCTTCCAATGTTGAGGAGCTACTGAGCTCCCGACTCTTCCGTTGCGGTTTAAATGATAATCCCATGTTGACTTTTATGTTGCTGCTCTAAAGTGTATCCGTATAGTAATTGTTTCTCCTCTAAAGTCAACACTATGACCGTCTTGATCCAATATGTTCAGTACGATGTCTGAAATGAAACTGGTGTTTAACGGTAGGTATATCAAGTTTTGTGGCTTCTCAACAATTTTAAAACCGGGAGCCACTGTTGGATAAAATGTATGTAAAATATGTTGATTAACTCCATCTCTATACGATCCGTGTATAATGTTGCACGTGACATCGATACTATTTACTTTCAATATTGTTACAGTTGAATCACCTGAATGAGTAGTTCCAGGAGTTAAGATTTTCTTTTTTGTATCTGTAAATCCAAGTAAACTGCCAATCGACTGTTCCAAGCTGACATCAATATAATATTTTGAAGTTATTTCTGCTTTTAAAGTATTATTGTTTCCTTTAACGGTGATATTGTCTTCTCCGAGTTGTTTCTGTAATAATTGGTTTATATCATCAATTTCATAAGCTCCAGTAGGAAATGTAATTATTTTCAATTCTGAGTATTTTCCTGCAGCATCCTTAGTTTCATAATAATGTAGTAAATTGTTCTTCCCTTCCGTAACATTGGGAATTGAGTTGTAGGTAGTCAAATCAAGTAATGCCGCTTCCCATAATCGTTCCTTGGATAGACGCAATGCTGGGAACAGCGTACTTTTCAATGTGGATGAATTTCCACTCAATGACACTGTATACGATGACATCTTAAAGCTGACTGACACTTTTCGCTAGAAACTCCAAACATAAATGCCCACATATTTCAGTATTGTTAGGTTGTTCTCTTTTGTAATTGTAAAAAATGTTTTTGGAGTTTCGAAAATAATGTTGAAGTTCTTTTGGCGGTGGTAGATTGCCAAAACTGTCAAAGTAGTAAACGGTTTGTCCGAGCTTTTTATAGCATACCCAATGAGTGCCTGGACCATAGGTGGAATCCAAATTTACTATTCCAGTTTCATTTTTCCATATTTTAGTTGGTAATGCATCTTTCATAAAAACTCCTCGAAAAAATGGTATTTTCAAACATTTTACATAATCATTTAACTGATGATTTGTTAAGGCTTTATTTGGAATTATTAATTGATTCTTCTTATTTAGTACACACGGTATGGTCTTAGGTATAAACCTGCTCCGTTTTTTACCATTTGCCAAACAGAAGTCTTCTTTACACTTGCCTTACGAGTTCTACGACGTCCTTTTTTTTAATATTTCCACCTCTTTTAGGAGCGTTTCTCTTTGCAGGTCTTCCTCTGCGGCGTTTTCCACCACCTAACTTTGCTTTCGTCTTCATGGCTGTAGTTACTGCCCAAGCCGATGATTTTTCTGCAATACTTGCGTCACTTGATTTTACTCTTTGCCAAGCTTTTTCCGCTAGAATTTTATCCGCTATTGATCTATTTGTTGAATCTTTATACTTTGAATATGCTATATCGTGTTCTTTGCAAGCTTGATCTAATTTATTAATTCCAGGATCTCCTCTTGCTAAACGTTTTGCCAACTTAGTTCCGGGTCCACAATATTGATAACCTCCGGGCAGATGTAATTCGTATGGTAAAGCGTCTATTGCTCGATTTACAACAGCACCAACTGGAATCCGTCTGAGCAGGGATAATGCAGCTGATGTTATACCACGTCCTCTCTTGCCAATGTCCTGACGATGACTGAACGATGCGGTCTTCATTATGCTGTTTTATGTAACCAACGTCTTCACTCTATGAAATACTTTATGATAATGAATCCTTTTTTGTGTATTCCATACTTAAATATTCACAAGCTTTACACATATATATCGATGATTGTATCTTTAATCCATTTTTCTCTCTTAGCACCTTCGATTTTATCGTGATTTGATTTACCAATTATATGATTATGCATATCAACAACTGCATTACCTACAAGATTCATTACATACTCTACATTAGTAGCATCTTTGTAATCTGTTGGTTTATCAAGATTTGTGATACGTTTACCATTACATGTATACACAGATGGATCGTTATTAGAGGTTGCTATAACTTGATTAATAGTAGCAACATCATTCGGAGCTATTCCTGCTGATATGTTAGATATTCTTCTATTTTTCCATCATATAAGTTATTTATTTTATCTAAAACTATAGTTTGTTTCACAACAACACAATCATTATCATCTTTACCAGATTTTACATGGGTTAATCTTCTACCTCCACATTAACACCAGTAGCTGATAGTTGTGGCACTTGTGTTAAAATAACAGCATCATGTTCTTCCGTGCCTAAACTTATATTTGACAATCTTTTATTTTTTCCATCCCACTTGTCATTTTTTAGTTGTAGTAAGGTAAACTTTTCACTTCCTTGCATAAACTCATCACCTTTCTTTGACACTACCTGATTTTGTTTAACAAAAGCGGATGTTCCTTTCTTCAAGCTTTCATTCATTTGTCTCACGGTAGCAGCATCCGATGGAGTTGAACCATCTTTCAGATTGGACAACACTTTTCCATGACAATCAATAACAGCATCAATATATAAAATACAATTATCTTTAATATATTTTATATTAACACCATCACTTTCTTCTTTAGGATATCCAATATCGTTTATAGTATATTTATAAAAAGAAAGTCCATCCTTTTTCTTTTCTGGTATTACAGAGTGCAAATAACGCTTATTGATTGTATCTGTATCATCAGTTGGATCTGCCACATTAGTTATTTTATAATTTAAAGCATTGTACATTTTTCCACTTTTAGTCTTTTGCAACAGTAAAGCATAATCCATCGCAGATAGCAAATAGCCTTTATTAACAACATCTCCATTGTTGACTGGTTTTGCAACATTAATAACCCTGTGAGATTTTGCATCATACAATTGGTTGTTGACAAGCTTTAAACTTGTAGATGTTTCCTCCTTCACTGTTTTTAAATTTGTTGCATCTCCATCTTCTTCTGGATCTCTAACAAACTTTAAACGTTTATTATTTATGTTATAGTCACCTTCGGGTGTTTGCGGTAATCCACTTCTTTTTCTGTTTTCTCCAACTTGCACTCCTAACGCGGAGTATCGTCCGAACTTGTCGACACTCATGTTAGAACTGACACATTATACGCCTGCAACTCTTATATATCCGCGGACAATTATACAATTATGCCGCGATTCCTGAGTTCGTCAATTAGAGCTACCCATTCATTATTTAAACCTGTATGACCAGCTTCCATGGCTTCATGCAATAGTTTCATTCTATCAACCAATTTATTGATGTCGTTGTAGTAAATCACATTCGTATTGTATAGATTTTTCATCAATCCTTTACCAGATGTTGAAGTATCTCCTTTACTCTTTTTACCATGTTGTTCAAGAAGTGATAAATCCATAAGTGATAAAGATTTTCTTTTCAGTGGTTGTCTCACCGCTGGTGCAGTACGTAATGTTGGCAATTTTCGTGGAGGAAACAACTTTTTTATAACGATGTTATATTTTGTTGCACGTGAACGATTAATCATTGCATCCTTTAAGTAGTTTCTTTTATGAGCGTTAGTATTTTGGAGAATCTCCTTAAAAACACTTAAATCTTTGGATGAATATCTTAGTGGTATGTTTTTAAAAATTAATTCATATAATCCTTTTGTTCCTTTATATCTATGCTCACCAATAATGATGTAATCGTCTTGTGTTATTTCAAGCTTTGAATCGCCAATCTTCAATTCATTCCCATCAATTCTTGCTCCGTATACGTGTGATCTACTCAAATTCGGGTTTGATTTCATGTCATGTAGCATTTTCATTATATATTTTCTTCCAAGAGGTCCATGTTGTAATATATCGCTACTCAATTGAGTTAAATTTGGAATAGATTGTTCAGCTTCAGGTATTGGCTGTTCTTCTTCCTTTTCAACAATCAATTCTTCTTCTTCTTTTGTTTCTTCTTGCTCACTAGCACTTGTATATGAATCATCATCTTCTTCTTTTTTTAATGCTTGTACTTCTTGTTTAGAAACTGGTAGTAAAACATCTCCTTCATAACGAGGTTTACCAATAGTTTCTGATATCTGTTTTAAAGGTTCCGTAATAGGTTTAAATGTAGTCTCTAGAAATTCTTCTCTTTCACTTAAACCCATCCTCAATGCACGATTCTTCATCCTAATAGAATCACTGAGTGATTTTATTTCTTTCAATAGTTTTTCTTGATTCACCATGTTTACACTGTGAAGTTCAACTTGTAACTAGATGTAGCATCGATAGTTCAACGCATAAATACAAATTTATCTAACCCAATACGATATCTACCATTTTTAATATCTTCTTCCTTCATAATAA
Source organism: Neoaliturus tenellus (assembly GCA_030545055.2). Taxonomy (NCBI): domain Eukaryota; kingdom Metazoa; phylum Arthropoda; class Insecta; order Hemiptera; family Cicadellidae; genus Neoaliturus; species Neoaliturus tenellus. Next base: position 31,668,764 of record CM061534.1, on the reverse strand, counting down.
CGAGAAAGCTATATTTCTCATTCCATGCTTTGCCACACATCTGTTTAAATTTTTCAAATGACATATCCGCATTTACATGATCATTATATATATGCTTTAAATTTGTTTCATCTTGCTTGAAGATGATCAACATATTTGCATTGTCTCTTATGAGTTGTTTTGGAATTTTACTGTATGTTTGACCAATGTAAATGCTATCAATATTATGATGTCTTCCCATAGCAAAATAATTCCTTATTGTGTCATGATTTTCACAAGAAACATCGTCAAATATAAAAATAGAAAATGGTTTTGCTTCATTTGGTTGCATAATTGTTTCACTGGCATTAAACTTGTAAAAATTTACTTCAGGTACACTTGCAAGTACTTTATCCAATAATTGATATTTTGGTTGTTGCAATGATTTTGAAAAAATGTAGGGTCTATATATTGTTAAAACGCAATCCTTTAGGATTAGTTATAAGGTTAAAAACAACATTAGTTTTTCCACAATTTGAAGGACCAGTTATTAGACATCTTATCGTATTTGGTAGTAATTCACCATGTTTTCCATGATTTAACTTATCATTGTCAAATGTCAATTCATCAATGTTATTGATATTAAATCGATTTTTTGTTGTACAATCTCCATCTTGTATAAAGGTTAAACACACAATGAGCTATTAAACAACTATACTAAGTCTTTTGAAGGAATCCAAGAGTCTTCACTTTTATCAAACCCTAACCACCGGACTTTAACCATATCCTTTTTCCTTTGTAAAATCTTCTCGACAAGATATACATCACCGACTGTTGATTTCAACAATTCGTGTCCGTAAAATCCAACTTGAAGTAATTCACCCTTGTTATCCTTTAATAAATAGGTTTCAGGTATAGTTGGTTGTACTTTATAAATTGTAAATACTTCATTAGTCCAATTTGGTAGATATCTTTTACTAAATACACCTTTGTATTTGCTTATACGAACTTTATCGTTGACCTTGAACTTCTTTGGTTGCAATTTTTCCAATTTCGGTGTTGTATTATTTTTAATGCGTTGTAATACAATTTTGGCATTAGCACTATTTACCTGGATAGGTTTCATTCCAATGGTACGATGATATTTGTTGTTATACTCTTTTATAAGTTGTGGTAATATGTCATACCACACGTATGATCCTCGTTTTGAAAATTGTTTATACATCGCACCTTTTAATGTTCTATTGAATCTTTCAATTATTGAAGCTTTAACTTCAGAATTTGTAGAATAATGATTTATTTGATATTTCTTCATCAAAGCTCCAAAGTCTTTATTAAAATATTCTTTTCCATCATCGGTCTGTAGATGTTTAATTTTAAATTTATTTCTTTGTATTGTGGTTTCCATAGCTTTTGTAACACTTTTACCAGTCTTATCCTTCAATGGTAAAGCGTCAGCTATTTTAGTAAAACAGTCTATAATTGTTAAAATATATTTAAATCCTTTGTTTAATTTACTGTGCGGTATCATTTCAATGAGATCAGCTTGATAAAGATCATTCATTCCTTTAATGATTGTACTTCTTCTTGGAAATCTTCTTCTTGCTGGTTTATGTAGTTCATTTACAATCTTGTCCTTCACACTTTCCATCTTCAGATGTTGCTTGTACACCGCATGTAAAAATACTGATCCATAGAATAGTTTATTCTCATTTATATAGTTTGAATATAGGTCAAGGCCATTTCATATTAGTGTAAAAAAGAGGGAACATGGCATTGGGCTTGCCATGTCCCCTCTTCTTTACGGAAAGGAAAAAGGAAGAAGGTAGAGGACGAAGAATAGGTTTACTGGTCGATAGGGTTTAGAGAGTAGTGGCCGAATGGTAAAGTATTAATTTTATCTTCTAAAATATGGCGCTTGTCATCTTTGTAGCTTAATGCCCACTTTGTTTGTTTGACACTAAAAAGTTGATGATTATAACTTCTAATAGTGTTAAACGTTGCAGTTGTTTCAACATTTTCAAACAAACATCTTTTATAATGTTCAAACTGTACGTTCTTCTTAAGAAAAGAAGTTTTTATTCCTTTGGCCTTCTTCGTGACTTGATGTTCGTTCCTCTCATTTATGTACAGTTGAAACGAATACAGTTTGGACATTAATGCTACAATTTCCATCATTGGCACACCATTCGTTTCATCTTTAAATTTTCCCAATACTTTCTTGTTTCTGTCATAGTCGTAATTTGGATGATCCTTAGGATAATCGGAAAAGTCGAAATCATCTTTATATATAAAGGTGCGTAGATCTTCATACATGTCATTTGTTTTAATCCAGTAAATTAGTGCCTCCGTATCCATATATGCAATACCAATGTTCTCTCTTCCATAATAGTTAACCATCTTCTTATATTGAAACTCGTACATATGTTTTTGAAATATCCAAGATTGACATTCCAAGATACAAAGGACGATCCATTTCAACTGACTTCTTGTTCATGGAAATAACAACTAGATTTTCATTAATAATTACAGATGAACCAAAGTTTGGTTGTTGCACCAATTTCTGTAATTTTACTGGATCAGTTACCAATTTGATATCCTTATGTTTCCTTCTGTTTTCCAAAGTCTTGCCAAATATTGCGTTATTCATTAATTTGAAAAAATCTTTTTGAAAACTTGATGTAGCGGTGGCTCTTCTTCTTGTGTTGTTGTCGATGTAAGGTTTTAACCAACAAGATTGAGAAAATTGTAGTACTCGATTAATTTTTGTAATTCTCAATCCTAAGTCTAAAGCTTGTTGTATCATCCAGTAGTGTCCAACATATCGAGACTTGTCGGTTAAAGTCATCATTAATTTCGGCCATCTTCCAGTAGGGGAAATTTCAGTCTTTGGAAGAAGTGGTAAATCGTAATGATGATCGTGAAGATGTTCAGGATATTCAAAATCAACATAAAAAATGTAACCAGTTTCACCATGCTTTGGTAAATCCATAATGTTTCTAATCGATTCTGGATCTATCCATTTAAAATTATCATATGGAAGGGGATTTGACATTGCCCATCCGTATAAGTTATTTGCATCGAAATAACCTAGGAATGTTGTTGGTTTTGATGCATCATAATCGGGCAGATACTTGTAATTCGCCTTAACATGTCTGGTTACACTTTGTGTCAATCCCCCTCGAACTCCTGATTCTAACATCAAAACCATATCTACATCAGTAAGAAGTTGTAATTTACAATTTGTTTCTTTCAACATGGCTTGCCATGCTAGTCCAGGTGAAGTGTATGAATGAAGAGGGTCCAATCCATATGCTGCAAAACATGTATTTCTAAATTCTTCCATTATATCACATAATAAAGTAACATCTAATTTAACATAAAAATCTGAATATTCTCCCAATGTTGTAAATCCTAATTCATTCCATACTTTACATGCATGATCATAATCCTCTTGAGATATGTCCATGTTGTATAATTTACTTTTCAATTCTTCTTTTGGCGGAAGTGATGTTTCATTAAATTTTTCTAAACTGTCTATATAATCATATGGGAAAACACCTTTCCGAAGTACGAGATCCAGTTTGTCGTTACTTACAATCTTCTTTGTTTCAATAAAATCTTTCTTCCTTAAATTTTCAGAAAGTTTAGACAAACTCGATGGCATAAATCGGTAGGAGTCTAAGAATCTTAATTTGACATTTCCAACTGTTTTAGAGAAACTTATAAATTTTTCTGAAGTTTCAGCCAACACATCTATTGAACCATTGTCTCTTCCTAATTCAGGTATTATAAAATGAGCATCATACCCACTGAGGTTATGCAGAACCACAGGAATAAATAGTGGTAAACGATAGCTCAAATTGCATTTATTACAAGCAGCACCCCTGTAATAACCTGTAAGGTGGTCATGATCTTTAACTTTATAATTGTCAATAGTAAATTCATTTTTACATAAGAAACAATGAGTTGCATTTTCATGTTGAATTTCCTCTTCTTCCTCCATCGGTTTCATTGGTACGATATTCGTATATAATCTTTGTACATTTTCAGCTATTAAATATAAATGGTCAAGAAATATTGTTTCCACATTTTCACCACGATATACTAAAGGTTCTGAAGTTAATCCATATTGGTTTAAATGTTCTTCTGATAATGTTGATTTAACCATTAAACAAAAACTATTTGGTTTGTGCATTTGATATTTGACACTTTTTCTAGCTTCACAATTTTCATCTTCTATAGGAATTAGTGTTGATTCAAAGTCCGCATATACAACTATAGGGATACGGTATTGATGATGAACCTTTTGAAATGTAACAAATGCTCTGTTTTCCGAAGGTAAATTAATCTTTGCTTCATAATTATTGTTACATAGCCTTTTGTGCTCTTGTAACCATTCTCTTCCTTGTCTTCCTTCTCGTTGAAAATTAAAACATCTCTTGCAAATTATCTTTCTGTGTCGATCTTTAGAAAGTTGCTTGTTAACAAGAGAGTCGATTTTTTTTATGTACACATAGTGAGACACATCTCCTCGCGTTAGTAGTAGTAAATCCGTATGATCTGGTAGCTCTTCTTTAACAACACTTAAAGGATACACTTTGTTTGAACTATCTAATGCAAAAACATTGATAGATGTACCAGGATTTTTCTTCTCAAATTTTGATATATCTTTCAGTGATACAGGGTAAGTAATTCCTTGAAAATTGTACCTATGTCTTTGATTTTCATAGTGTTGTTTAGGTTTATCAAAATTATTTGGTACAAACTTAGATGTCATTGCATATCTAAAACATTCATTATCTTGATTTTTCACATTAATACATGATCTTGTATCCTTAATTCTTTTGGGCAAAGGAATGTAACTAGATCCCATTAGTCCATATCCATGTTTGTGAACTCTTATATGTAATACTTCAATACTTGTAAGACTCCATCCGGATCCTCTTCCTTCGTGTTCCTGAATTTTGGTTAATATTTCTTCTATACAGTTTTCAACTATTGAATCAATGTCTGAACTTTCCATAATGGTTTGGTTTTTTGTTATGAATCCTCTTGGTGATAATTCTTCTTGTACATTTATAAACATAGCTTCTAGTAGTAAACCAAATTTAAGAAAGTTTTATCTTTTCAATTCTTCTTTTAAAGTTTTACTTATGATTGGTTTTGCTTCTCTAATAAATTCTTCTAGCTTCAAGTTTTCATTTTGAATCTTATGATGCATTACTACTTTACCAGGTAATGCAAATACTTGTAGATTCGGTAAAGTAGTTGAAGATGTTGCTGTTATTTCATCTTGTTCATCTTGTTCTTCTTGTTCTTCTTGTTGTTCTTGTTCTTGTTCTTGTTCTGTTGTTCTTGTTTTTCTTCTGGTTTTGTGGGAATTAGTTGTGAATGATTCGTTTATGACAGTCTAATAGAATTTCATCGTGAAACGATTCCGAACATTTATCGCAACTATACATGTTGAGATGTTTACTCTTCCAAATTTCGCCAAGAAATGAAATGGGCTCTCATGTTCCTCCTTTTTATAACGGTTCCCCCACCACTATTTCATTCTTCTTCACTATCCAAGGAAATCAAACGTTTAACTAAAAATATTAACCTTCTACAAACTAATTGTTCATTCGTGTTCTTTATTCCCATTGGAGTTTAGTATATACTTCTTTATATTCAAGCTTTAACGAACTTTCCCCCCACCCAACTAATTCTAGTTACTTTTAGGTAGAAAATGGCTAGAGCACAGACACTTGGTTAAACTAAATTTGTGCATAAATTAACTAGAGTTGAACTAAAAATTCGCATAAATTAAAAGTTAGTTCAAAACTAAAATTCGACAGTATTAAAAAAAACTCTAACAGTTGAACAAAAATAAACGTTAGTTCAAAACTGAAATTCAACAGTGTTAACCAAATTCTAACAGTCAAACAAATAGGTCAACGGTATCCAATTTAACGCAGAGAGAACGAGGAATAGAGCACTAAGTGGCATGTTAGTCCCATTACCACAAAGTGATCTATTCCTCGCTCTCTATTCTACATCTACTTTTTTGGGTTACTTATTTATATTAAAATGTTTCAAATTTTACTATGTAGAATGTCCATTCTTGCTCTTCAACTCTTTGATTGTTTTTAGCAATTGTAACAAATATCGTTAGTTTTCACCAAAGTCTTTATTTTGCTACATCCAATTTCAATAGAAGGTATTATAAGTTGTAATTTTATAAGTTCGATCTTTTCTTTCCTTGCGAATTTCTCTCTTTATTATGTTGTTCCTTATTTTTGCTGAAGATTTAAACTCCATGTTGTTTCTGCTAAAGCCACAATAATAAAAGTCTCTTCAAACAACCTGCATTTATACACATTCCCCCACCATTTTATAATCCCCCACTCCTTTCCCCCTTCTTTATAGGATTTGAAAGGGATAGGGTGTAGGGTGGGGGAAGGGTAATTTTGTTATTACACTAGTTGTGCAAGAAAATAGCCGCCAGTGTCCACACCTTGTTCATAGCACTCCATCATAGATTGTGCCCACTGCAACATGCGGTCTCTGTCATTTGGTGTGACAAGGAAAGAATGACTATCACCATACAATATAAAAGAGTCAATTCGTACATAACATCCTGAGAGTCCAACCATTTATTAGCTTCAGCCATAAACTTTTCTATTGTATCAAATGGAAATTGTGGATCAATTGCTATGACTTTACGTTCTTCACTAAGTTCAACAGTATAATCATCATCGTCCTCATCATCTTCAACTTTCACTGTTGTTACTTAAAGTGTCTTCAGATTGTTCAAAAACATCAGAAATTTCGGAAGAATTGAAATTTCATTCAGATGAGGAGGGCATTTTGAAGCAAGAAATATTGTAAACAGGAGAGACGAAACGACAAGAGCGGCGTGTAGAAGAAAAATGAAGGAAGTGACAACGCTTGCTCCGCTTTTATAATAGTATGCAAATGAGGGGTAGGAGCTGACCGTGACCAGTCATCGACCCAAAGGAGTGGGGGGAAGTACTTTTCTTACTACTCGGATGGAAGTAGGTTAGTAGGTCACAAGAACTTAGAGTGTTAAAAAATAATGGGGGAGAAACACAACGCTATAACGCATTGTGTTTCTCCCCCTTTATTTTTTATAGCAAAATTTTGAAAAAACTATGTGAATTTACTTTTTACGCCCCCACCTTGTAATACCATCCACTTTGTGTCTGAGGAGATAGTCTTTAGAGTCTAACTCATGAACATATTTCTCTTTGCGCAAGGACTCAATTACTTTAATATTATATTTTTTGCCGTTACAACTTGCCAAAATGTGTTCGTTGTCAATAACACTTTCAAAAAAATAAACACAACCCTCTCTTAAGCCTATTTCCTTTTTACACCAATAATTTTGGATTGGTATTCAACAGTGGGGGTTTCTGTCAGTTGTGGTTCAGAAAGGTATTTCACGACATGTACACGGCAAAAACTTTCGTTTTTAACACATTTCCTCCCACAAGCTGATCCTTTCTTATTTCCCCTAGAAAGCATTTCAGGGGCAAGTAGTGGGACGTCTAAATGCCCTACGACGCTCTTCTTGTAATGATTGAAATTGCTCTGAAGGAGCAGGTTTTAGGGGCAGGTTTAGGGGCAAGGTTTAGGAGCTGGTTTAGGAGCTGGTTTAGAGGAATCAGTTTTGTGATAGGTATGATCTTCAGGTGTAGTAAGTGGTGGGGTAGGAGGGCAATGGTGATAGTGGGATGATGGGTGTACTAAGGCGATGAACAATAGTTTCAATTGAAGGGGTATTAATACGGGGAACTGGCTTCTGCGGTGGCGGCATCATAGTTGATGGTGGGTGCGGAGTCCTTTGAAGGCGAAGGTGAAGGTGGTGAAAAAATACTGCGAAGTCTAGAAGTGTTGGTTGGCGGAAGAATAGCTCCATAAGTTGAAGGTAGAGATGCAAGTTGATTCTTGTAGCAATCAGGAAGGTTTTTAAGGCGAAGAGTTTTTCTTAGGTGCAGTCGTAAGTAGAAATTGAAGTTGAAGTAGAAGTAGCAGAAGTAGTAGTTGGCAGAGACGACATGGTTAGAACTCCGAGTACACAGCGTGATGTCTGGAATCAGAATGAAACACTAGCCACAGTCGCCGCGTCTTTATAACAATATGCAAATGAGAGGGGGTAGCAGCTGGCCGAGACTTATTATTGACCTGGGAGGTGGGGGAGCAAAAGGGGAAAGAGAAGGTATTTATTTCAAATAATTCGCATAACTTTTGACTAAAATAAGATAACCAAATTCTTCTTTTACCAAAATGTTTGTCTTACATAGACCTTTTCAATGATGTATCGCTTGTCCAAATCCGTCAATCGTTATCAAGTTATAACCATTTTAAATTTTTCAGGTCATGACCGGTCATTCACCCAGAGTAGTGGGGGAAGGAGTAGGGGTAGGAGTGGGGGGAAGGGGGGGAATCGACTCCATTTTTTCGAAGGGGGGCGGGAGGGGGGGGGTCATTGACCTTTTAAAAAGTAGGTCAAGGTCACTCAAGACTATAAAAAACCAAGGTGATGGGAACAGTAATACTGTCCTTAATTAATACTGTTAATACTGTCAGTAATTGCCTAACGGGTTCCCACTCCCAACCCCACTAGTTACGTTCTGCAAGGGAGGCCCTGGTCCGTCCGCATCAAAGCGTAACGTCCCTGTCCGCATCAAAGCGTAACGCTAAATAGGGAAACTGGAACAGCTAAGCAGAAACGCAACTCTAACCCCACCCAAACTAATCCCACCCCATCATATTCCTAAACAAAATGCAAAAACCTAGTCCGCTTACCTACAATTTGCGGATGTCCCACCCCTTCTAAGTGAAGTTCAACTGAACTTCTGAATTTACAGTTAATCTACCCCCTAACATCTAGCTGTAAGGCAAAACAACATTAATTATTAGTACCAACACTTAAAACTAACAACACATCATTATTAAAAACCAAATAATTCAACACAACCACCACATACCTTCGTTATTCTTAAATTTAATACACCTTAATGCTAAAAACCTCTTAAAAATTAATACACCTTAATGCTAAACCAAACTTAAAAACTAACATCGCAATGCGCAATCAATCTTTCTTAAATTAAATACAACTAAACACACACACACACACACCACATACCACATTGCATTAAAAAGCAACGTGCAACGTAGTATAAGAAGTTCAATATATATAGGCCTACTATATATTTGAAACCTCTTGCTGAGTCGCCAACAACCTTTCGCTATGAAAGTTTGTTAACGACTGACGCTAAGATTCTGGCTCGTATTGCTCCTCGGATTCTCGAGTAGTGGGGGAAGTTGTTTCACTCCAGTACAGTGTTCAATCCAGTCCAGTTCGCAGCAGTGTAAAAGGAAGGCAAAGGAGTGGGGAGCGGCGCATGCGCAACAACACAAAACCAAGGTTTGAGGTTAGAATTATCCATGTGCAGTAGCGCTAAAGTAAGTAATACAGGACTAGGCGCATGCGCATAGCATAGACTGATTCCGATCCGGAGAAACTCGTTGCATGCGCAGCAGGTTTGAGGTTAGAATTATCCATGGCAGCTGCCATGTTTAGTCTGGTTTCACCACATAGAGTCAGCAACCGGGTAGTGACCGGTCATTGGCCTAGAAAGGAGTAGGGAAAGGTGGTGACCGGCCATTGACCCGGAGGAGTGGGGGAAGGAGTGGGGGAAGGAGTGGGGGACAGGGGGGCGGGCTCCATTTTTTTCGGGGGGGGGGAGGGGGGGGGGTCATTGACCTTTCCGGTCATTGCCCCAAAACCCCCTACTACTCCAGGTGAAAGTCGGTCATCAGCGGCAGCTGCCCGGAGTAATTGCTATAAAAACCCCCAGGTAGTTGGCTAGGGCATCTGCCAGGAAGTGGGCCGCTGCTAGGCTATAAAACTAGACTGCTCATTTGCGCCGCGACCATTAACTTACTGGCTTTCATGTTGATTGCATCGTTATAGCTACTACATTATTTACGTTCATTTACTTCTAACCTTACCACATAGTGTTTCATTACTACATATTGTTTAGTTAATTCTAACCTATAACTCTATTTTGTTAGTACATGACATTCTGTTTCATTTATCTCTTTATAACATATTTTATTTCTCAGTCTTCTTTTGACTTCAACATATAACACACCTCCTGTAAAGGTTGCGCAGAGTTTAAAATTGAAACTGTTGCGAACACAACACATATTACAAAATAATTCTAAACTTTCAGTTTCAAAGTCTAAAACTAATTTAAGTAAAGTAAGAAAGCGGTACAGTTTTAACCCATTATACTCTTCAACAAATTCGCGGGGTTAATGTTGATGATAGTATTATTCATGACATCTTGCGTTATATGTTACACTTCAACAATTTTGAACTTGTTACACCTATCGACTGTGTTCAACAAGTTTTTTTATTTTACCCCACTATTCCTTATATAAGTGCTCTCACCACAATTCCTACCTTATACTCCTCTATTCTCTACAGCTGAGCTAAGATTTGAGGTTAGAATTATCCATGGCGGCCGCCATGTCTGGTTCAGTTTTACCACATAGAGTCGGCGACCGGTTATTGATCTAAAGCAAGGCCGTAGCCAGCGGGGGGGGGGGGGGGTCAGGGGGTCGAAACCCCCCCCGAAATTTTGGAACACATAATTAAAAAAAACCAATAAAAATATGTAGAATTTTCCATAAAAAAAAACACTGTTTGAAAATTAAATAATGTCAAGGAACAAACTTAAAAACAAAGTAAAAAATACTCATTTGTTTAATTACAATGTTCAAATAATAACGGAAGTCGTAGTTTATCAGCTGTGTGCGCGCAAAATTGGGGATGATCGCGGTTCACGGAGGAGTGTAACAACAAATGAGCGGAAATTTGACATAACCTTAGCATGTCAATTCAATTCCCTCATCAGAACGTGTGCCGATCGTGTGTGTACTGTTCAGTTTAGTTTTACATAGTGAACTTTGAATTAGTCTTCATAAAGCTTTGTGTCGTCAGTTTAATTGACATAGACGATATGAATGCTTAGTTAGGTAGGTAAAACAAAACAAAAAAAGAGAGAATATATATTTTAACTATGCCTGCTCTTGCATCAACAGCCTCGATTTAACCTTTATATGACTAGCCAAGACGAAGACCAGCCAATATTTCTTCTTGTAATAATTTTTTCTTGTGGTCAAAGCCGTCTGACCGGAAGTACTGAAGTATAGGCCTACGATTGTAAAATTCACAACAGAAAAGAAACGACATAAAAATACCTGAGTTTATTTTTTTTATGAACCAACTAACTTATAAGTTACTCTGATCTGATACGAGTAAGGTATTTTTGTAACTGTATATGTATGCACACAGATCTCAAAAGACGGCTGTTAACGATTTCCCAAAAAATCTGAAAATAACTTAGGTATTTAGTTCTGAGAAAAAAATATTATTTTAGGTCTCGGTGTCAGGAAATATCTTAATTTCGTCAATAGTCTTTAATTTAAATGGTAACACTTTTAACATTGGCTTTAAACAAAGAAATAATGAACACAGCTGAATAAACTGTCAAAGTACAGACCGTGAGTTCGAGTTTAAACATGATACGGTTTTGAATGGTAACCAGTTACTGGTAAATTATAGTACTGAATGCTTCTATAATAAATACAATTTACGTTTTTTTTTTTTTTTAAATCG